>CM075963.1:2061571-2192231 GCA_038048745.1 Coluber constrictor foxii | reverse complement strand
CTCCCTCCCTCCCTCCCTCCCTCCCTCCCTCCTTTCTTTCTTTCTTTCTTTCTTTCTTTCTTTCTTTCTTTCTTTCTTTCTTTCTTTCTTTCTTTCTTAAATTAAGGTGTTCCAGTCTGATAAATTCAGTATCTCCAGATAATCAAAGACATCCTTTAGTTATTGTTCTGAGGCAGTGGTGAAATCTAAAATTTGTTGCCCCCGGTTCTGTGAGCGTGGCTTGGTGGGGATAATGTGACCGGGTGGGCATGGCCATTTTTTTTTCTTTTTAAACTATTTTTTCTACAACCTCTTCAACGAAGAGGTTGTTTAAAAAATGCTTTCAGAAGGCTCTGACGATCCCAGTTGAGTTGCCCTGATCGACAGAGGCTTTTTTTCTTTTAAAAGCCTCTGACGATCAGGCAACTCAGCTGGGGTCATCTGAGGCTTTTAAAAGCATTTTTTTCTACAACCTCTGAAGAGTTTGTAGAAAAAAATGCTTTTAAAAGCCTTTGACGATCCCAGCTGAACCGCACGATCATCAGAGGCTTTTTTTTTTACTTTTAAAAGCATTTTTTCAGCCAAAGAGGTTGTAGAAAAAATACTTTTAAAAAATTAAAAGAAAAAGCCTCTGATGATTGTGCGGCTCAGTTGGGCATGGGGCAGAGGGGCAGGAATTTTTGCTACCGGTTCTCCGAACCACCCACCGCCATCGCTCCGGATCGGGCAATCCGGTCCGAACCGAGAGCATTTCACCCCTGCTCTGAGGGCTCCGGTCATGATTGGCACCCGAGGCTTTTGCTGCTTTCTCTCAGGCCTGAGGTTTCTTGTGCCAGTGACGCTGGGTGTGAAATTGTGGCCTTCAACTCACACAGGGCAATTAAGAAATGGGGGGGCTGGTTGCCACGGATCTTTTTCTGCATATTTTTCTGCGTTCTGAGATTGCACAAACAGAAGGCATAGAGTGGACAAAGGAGAGAAGCTTTGAGATTTTAAAGAAAAGATTGGACTGCCATTTGTCAGAAATGGTTTAGGGTCTCCTGCTTGAGGGGGGAGGGGGTTGGACTAGATGCCCCATAAGGCCCCTTCCAACTCTGTTAATCTGTTAAAGCGAGGTTGCATTGCACACACGTCTGCTAATTGTGCAAAAAAGAAAAAAAAAGCGCTTAGAGAATCACGAGGCTGGAAAGAACCGTTGAGATATTCTAGTCCAGGGGTCAGCAACCTTCAGCTCTGCAGCCGCATGTGGCTCTTTCGCCCCTCTGCTGTGGCTCTCCGTCACTCAAAATAGGTGTCACAACCGCCAATGTGCGACACCCGCCGGCACACGATTTATTGAGCTTTTCAACCCCCGGTAGGCCAACCATGGATCAATCCAAGAAAAGAAAAGTTTCAGAAGAAAATAGAATGTTTAATTCAACTACATAGGCTAGTTTTGTAGCCGCTCAAGAAATAGTCAGGCACGAGAAGGGTTTTGTGGCTCCCGGTGTTTTATTTTCCGTGGGAAACGGGTCCAAGTGGCTCTTTGAGTGTTTAAGGTTACAGACCCCTGCTCTAGTCCAAGGGTCGGCAATCTTAAACACTCAAAAGAGCCACAAAGGTCCTAACCGGAAGCCCCCCGTTCAATTCTGGAGCCGACTGGAAGTCCGGTTCCCCCACCATAGAGTCTCCTCCTAGCGCGGCACCCTTTTTTCCTCCGCCAACTGGAAGTCCTGTTCCCCCACCATAGAGTCTCCTCCTAGCGCGGCACCCTTTTTTCCTCCGCCAACTGGAAGTCCTGTTCCCCCACCATAGAGTCTCCTAGCGCAGCGTCCTTTTTTCCTCTGCCAACTGAAGTCCGGTTCCCCCACCATAGAGTCTCCTCCTAGCGCGGCACCCTTTTTTCCTCTGCCAACTGGAAATCCAGTCCCCCACCATAGAGTCTCCTCCTAGCCCGGCGTCCTTTTTTCCTCTGCCAACTGGAAGTCTGGTTCCCCCACCATAAAGTCTCTTCCTAGCATGGCGTTCTTTTTTCCTCTGCCAACTGGAAGTCCTGTTCCCCACCATAGAGTCTCCTCCTAGCGCGGCGCCCTTTTTTCCTCTGCCAACTGGAAGTCTGGTTCCCCCACCATAGAGTCTCTTCCTAGCATGGCGTCCTTTTTTCCTCTGCCAACTGGAAGTCCTGTTCCTCCACCACAGAGTCTCCTCCTAGCGCGGCGTACTTTTTTCCTCTGCCAACTGGAAATTCAGTTCCCCCACCATAGAGTCTCTTCCTAGTGCAGCGTCCTTTTTTCCTCTGCCACCTGGAAGTCCTGTTCCCCCACCATAGAGTCTCCTCCTAGCGCAGCACCCTTTTTCCTCTACCTGTTCTAACCGAAAGCCCTATCAGTTGTGAAGCCGACTGGCGACAAGGAGCTGCAGCAGAGGGATGAAAGAGCCACATGCGGCTCCAGAGCTGTGGGTTGCCGACCCCTGTTCTAGTCCCCTTCCCTTCCCAAGGCAGGAGAATCTTGGACAAATGGCTTTTCTTCAAAATTTCCAGCAATGGAGCAACCAAAACTCCAGAAGGCAAAGCTGTTCCTTGAATTGTTCTCACTATCAGATAATTCCTCCTTTGTTCCCAGGATGGATCTTCCCTGAGGAGTTTCCATCCGTTGCTTCTTCTCCTGCCTTCAGGTGCTTTGGAGAATAGGTTGACCCACTTCCTCACTGTGACATCCCCTCAAATATCGGATAGACTGCTGTCATGTCACTCCAAAGCCTTCTCTTTTTTAAACCTGTAGGTGGTCCTCAACTGAACAACCGCAATTGATCCCATAATTTCCATTGGTAAATGAGGCAGTTGTTAAGTGAGCTCTGCTCCATTTTACCACCTTTCTTGCCCACTGTTGTTAAGCAAATCAGTGCCGTTGTTGTTGTGGCCCGTCAACGGCCTGTGCGGATTGTAGCTGATTCCAACAGTGAGGAAGCTGGTGCGGTGTTGCAACCGAGTCAGAAAATGAGGAGGCTGTAGAAGAGGTGGTGCCAGAGGCGGGGATTCAGCCGGGGCCTTCAGAACCTCCAGAAGCTCCTTTAAGTGAAGAGGAGGAAGAGGAGGAGCCTCTTCTCGATGCAGGGGCGCGCAGAGCTGCCAAAAGGCAGGAGTGGCTCCTCAGGAGGAGGTCTCCTCGAGAGGAAGGCTTGGGGCTAATTGGCCACTCCCTTAGCCTATTTAAGGAAGAATGCCAACTGAAGCAATTTGCAGGGAACAACTTTAGTTCACTCTAATTCCCGTCTGGATTCTCTGCAAATGGCTTCTGGGCTTTCTGCCAACCTTAGTAAGATTGTGATTACTTTTATCTCTGGTTTCTTGTAGGCTGTTAAGAAAGTTTATTAACAGCCTCTGTTTCGAAAAAGACTGCGTTATTTTAGTAAATTTAAGTTTTGTACAAACTGTGTGTGCGGTCTTCTTTGGGATCCGTAGGTGGGGCAGAACGGTAACACGGTTGTTAAATGAATCAGGCTTCCCTATTGACTTTGCCTGACAGAAGTTCACAAAAGGGGATCACATGACCCCAGGACACTGCAACCGTCATAAATGTGGGTCAGTTGCCAAGCCCCTGAATTTTGATGACGTGACCATGGCGATGGTTGCATCGGTTGTTAAGTGTGAAATATGAGGTCCCTCTGTCGGAGTAGAATAAGGCTTTAACATCAAACCTCCATTTTTCATTTTTCCATAATGGTATCAACCAGCCATTTCTATAACGACAAATCAATCTAATCAGCAAAACCAAAAAGTCAAAGTTTCATTTTTTTTCCCCCCACCACAAGCACAAAGCCCAGAATCGGTTTCCAAGTAGAAACAAGAGTACTTACGTTCTTTTCTTTCATCAAAATAGCCCATCTGCTAACTCCATCGAGTTTATTTTTGTTCAACAAAAATCTTCTCTTTGTTAGGCTAAACATACCTGGTTCCCTTAGACGTTGGTAAGGATGTTTAAAGATGGCTTAGATGTTGGCTGGACCAGTTCGGTTCCTTAAGTCCTTCGAGAGAGAGAAGAAGGTTAGCTAAGCCAACAGTTTTAGACCAAGCCAACATCTCGACACATGCCTTGGCGATCTCTTGAATTATCGCTTAATTTCACACTGCTTGAGAGGCTCAGCAGCTGCCCGGCACCAAGTTTATAAATTTCCATTTATTTTGAAAATGAACTACGTTGGGTGGTTATCTTTCAGCCGTGGCAGCTGCCAACTCAGTTGGTTTGCGAAGACCTGTGAAAATCACTCAGCACCTGAAGCCGCTCAGTTTCTTAAATATTTCTCCAAAGCCAGCGGGCAGAACGGCCGATCAAGCAGCTGGATAAGCAGAATAAGACAAATAGTTTTTTAAAAATGGGGTTGTTTGGGTTTTGGTTTTTTTTTTTTTTTTGACAAGACAAGAAAGGTTTAGTTGGGCTCCAAAAGAAAAATAAACCCTCCTGGGGCTGATTAGTAAGAGGGTCTTGGCATAGATGCTGTGTATTTTCCTTACAATTTAGGTCAGGTTAGGTTTCTTGACCTCAGGAACTTCAAGATGTGTGGACTTCAACTCCCAGAATTCCCCAGCCAGCCATGGTAACATCATCAGTGCTAGTGTTCTGGCCCCGCTTCCAGGAATACACCCCCTCAGACAGTCAGAGTCTAATGAACTGGCAGGCAACCAAGTAAGCTGATAAAAAGCTTGGCAGCAATCCCCGCAGCTGCTTGCCAAAGCCTTTATTAATAGTTCAGTCAAATACACACCACCAAAATGTCCAGAGCTGAGACACAGGGCAGATTCAAAGCCGGGATCCATAAATCTTTGTTTTGTCCGTCACAAAGATACAGGCTGCAATCCCTCTCTTTTATAGCCTGTGGGGTGTGGTCCACCAGCTAATCACGACCACGCCTTTTCCTCTGCTGGGCTCTCCTGTCTCTCCGACACTGGCGAGGATCCAGCCAAAACTCACTCCCCTCATCAATGTCCTCCTGTGGCTGCGGGGATGAGCTTGGCTCTGGGCCTATCTCCTGCCCTTCGGTGTCCTCCGGAGGCATTGCCAGAAAGGAGGGTCCTGGAGAAGGAGGCCTTGCCAACTCCTCTCCCTCACTCTCAGAGTCCTCCCCTGCTGATGACGCAGGCTCAGGCAACGGAGCCACAACAGCTAGAAGGGAGGTGTTGTGGTCCGTCAGCAGCCTGCGGAGCTGGCAGGAGAGTCAGACAGTGAGGAGGCTGGGGAGGAACGTGGGCCAGTCCTGGAGTCTGGGGAAGGCTCAGATGAGGGCTCTGCATCGGAGGCAGAGAAAGGGGTATCTGGGAGGTACGTGCTGTTTCACACAGGAAAACTGGCTGGGTGACTCTGGGCCAATCACCAGGAGACAGTGAGTTCTAGTCCCACCTTAGCCGTGAAAGCTGGCTGGTGACTTCAGGCGAGTCCCTCCCTCTCAACCTAAGTCGCCTCAAAGGGTTGTTGTTACAGGGAAAATTGGAGAAGGAAGGAGTATTGTGTGTGTTCACCGCCTTACATACAAAAATAAGTAAGACAGGACATAAACAAAAAATAAATCGATATGGCTGCCCACGTCATATAAATAACTTTGGGAAGCTAACAGTTGAAATAGGATTTTTAAAAAGCCTAATAAAGGAAAACAGGCACACATAATTAGAAACTTCCTTTCTAGCTCATACAAGTAGTCCTTGAGTGAAAGTCATTCTTTTAGTGACTGAATGGCACTGAAAAAAGTGACTTACAACCATTCACACTTACGACCATTGCAGCTTCCCTGGGGTCACATGATCAAAATTCAGGAGCTTGGCAACTGACTCGCATATATGACGGTTGCAGGGTCCCGGGATCACCATTTGTAACCTTCCCATTCGGCTTCTGACAAGTAAAGTCAACGCGGGAAGCCAGATTTGCTTAATGACCGCACGATTCACTTAACAACTGCGGTGATTCACTGAACAGCTGTGGCAAAAGGGGGGGTCGTAAAACGGAGTAAAACACTCTTAAGAATTGTCTTGCTTAGCAGTGGACTGCGGTCGTAAATCAGGGACTACCTCTAATCCTCAGGTTCTCCTGGTGGTCTCCCATCCAAAAACCAACCAGCCTTCATCCTGCTTAGCTTTTGAGATCAGCCACAATGGGTGGAACTCAAGAGTTGATTTGTTTTGGCCAGTTTTGGCTCTCCAGATGGTTTAAAAAAAAGCTTTCAAGGAAGCCAAATGAATGGTTTTCATCTTGCCCTGGGCATGTCTCTCTCAATCGGGGTTGGACTAGAAGACCTCCGAGTGTCCCTTCCGACTCTGTTATTCTATTCTGTCTTAAATTGGGGCTTATCTGCAGCTTCCACAGCTGGGTAACCAAGACGTGCAGAATATATATATTTTTTTAGCACTGTGGTTTTCGTACGTTACAATATGTGGCAAAGCCCATCTCGTTTTACATGAAATAAACAGCCACGCCCGAAGATCAAAATCAGTATAAATTTATCCGAATGCTTAATGAATCCCCTGGGCCTTTTCGGAGGCTGCAAAACTTCAAAGAAGACCTGGAGAGGACGCAGAACCTTTTCAATCCTTGCTCTAAAAATAACACCCATCCCATTTTAGCTCGGCCTCTGCCCCACCTCAAAATTGGAAGGAGACGCACTTAAACCCACAAAGGAAGGAAGGGATGGCTGGAATGGCAGGAGAAAGAAATAGGTTTTCCTTTAATTCAGATCGCCCTTCGAAATAGAAACCTCTCGTATTTGATGCATTAAAAGAAGGACATGTTAGTTGTAATAAAGGTAAGGTCCATCTAAAGACAGTCTGGTGGGCTAGTGACATCTCTGCTAAGCTCAGTGATGGGATTCAACCGGTTGGAACAACTTTGGCTGAACCGATTATTAAATTGCTGGCTGGCCCCGCCCTGCCCCGTCCCGAAGTCCCTACCTGCCCAATTTTGGCTCCCAGGTAAGTGCACAAGTGGTGGGCGTGGCCAGGTCACAAACCCCTGGCCACGCCCACCATGGCCACACCCACCCAGCCGGTCTTTAGGGCAAAGAACCGGTTGTTAAATTATTTGACTCCCACCACTGGCTAAGTTGTCCCGGTGGATCAGCTGCTCCTAAAATGTTTTTGGACATATCAGTCTAGGCTGCACCTCTGGAATTCTCTACTGGTCTCCCATTTATTTATTTTTTCAAGGTCAGTCAAGAAGTTGGTTAATTTCTAAAACAGTGTTTCTCCACCTCGGGAACTTTAAAGAGGTGTGGACTTTAACTCCCAGATTTCCCCAGCCGGCTGGGGAATTCTGGGCGCTGAAGTCCACACAGCTTAAAACTTCCTGAAGTGGAGAAACACTGATCTAAAATATAAGAAAATGGTGCAACGTCTATTCTCTCCTTTCCTTGTTCCCGTCCTTCATGTTTCTAGCCAAGGTGGGGGTAGATAGGTAGAAATGACCAAAAATTTCCTACCTTTTCCTGTGGGTGTGGCTAGGTGGAGGGGGGGTCATGTGACTGAGTGGGCGTGAGTGACATCAAGTTGGCCATGCCCACTCAGTCACATCCCCCCCCCACCTAGCCCCCCCCTCCCTCCCCCAAACCTATAGCGAAAATTTTTGAAACCCACCACTGGCTGGGTGATTTCTTGCATGTTTCATGATCCAAACATCATCAGTAATGAAATATCTCCAAGAAAACCATCAAGCTGAGAGAGTGGCAAGGTCCCTTCAGCTTCTAAAAGTTGACATCTCTTCAGGGAAAGTCCGATTTCTTTTCTTTCAGAAGTTAAGGGGATTCTGGGGTTTTAATTTAGAGGAGGGAATAGAATGGAATGGAATGGAATGGAATGGAATGGAATAGAATAGAATAGAGGAATGGAATAAGGAATAGAATAGAGGAATGGAATAAGTAGGATAGGATAGAATGGAATGGAATGGAATGGAATGGAATAAGGAATAGAATAGAGGAATGGAATGGAATGGAATAAGTAGGATAGAATAGAGAAGAGAAGAGAAGAGAAGAGAAGAGAAGAGAAGAGAAGAGAAGAGAATAGAGGAATGGAATCGAATGGAATAGAGGAATGGAATAAGGAATGGAATAGAGGAATGGAATGGAATAAGTAGGATAGGATAGGATAGGATAGGATAGGATAGGATAGGATAGGATAGGATAGGATAGGATAGAATAGAATAGAATATGGAATGGAATGGAATGGAATGGAATGGAATGGAATAGAATAGAATAGAATAGAATAGAATAGAATAGAATAGAATAGAATAGAATAGAATATGGAATGGAATGGAATGGAATGGAATGGAATGGAATGGAATGGAATGGAATAGAATAGAATAGAATAGAATAGAATAGAATAGAATAGAATAGAATAGAATAGAATAGAATAGAATAGAATAGAATAGAATAGAATAGAATAGAATAGAATAGAATAGAGGAATGGAATCGAATGGAATCGAATGGAATAGAGGAATGGAATAGAGGAATGGAATGGAATGGAATGGAATAAGTAGGATAGGATAGGATAAGATAGGATAGGATAGGATAGAATAGAATAGAATAGAATAGAGGAATGGAATCGAATGGAATCGAATGGAATAGAGGAATGGAATAAGGAATAGAATAGAGGAATGGAATGGAATAAGTAGGATAGGATAGGATATAGGATAGGATAGGATAGGATAGGATAGGATAGGATAGGATAGGATAGGATAGAATAGAATAGAATAGAATAGAATAGAATAGAATAGAATAGAATAGAATAGAATAGAATAGAATAGAATAGAAATAGAATTCTTCATTGGCCAAGTGTGATTGAACACACAAAGGAATTTGCCTCCTACCTCCCAGTAGAAACCAGGCCGATGAATCACTCTGCCCTCAACGGTGGCCCGAAATAATGCCCACCCTTAAGAGAGGCCTAGCCAAGCTCCCTTTGCCCCGTCGTGGTCGTACACAGAGGGCCTGTCAGACTGCCGACGCCAGCGTGAACCTTCGCAGATCTGCTGAGTGTCTCCAAGCTTCATCCTTCATCCTGTTTTCTCTGAAGATTTAACGATGGTGTGAATATACCAGATCCTGGCCCCGTTCAGCTAACGGGGTTTTTTTTCTTTTTTTCTTTCTCCCACTGTCATTTCCCAAGTTTATAGGAACCGTCAAGGACTTGTAAATAGCTTGCACCCACAAATCCTCACAACCACAGGAATGAGATGGCAGCACCACCCCGGTTGTTAGCCAAAGGGTTTTCATCTTTCGGCTAACGCCGTTTCTTGATTTGTGACTTGTTCGGGGGCGGAGGCGGGAACTTCGTCGGGAATGTTTTCGGCTTGGCAAAAAGCTTGAGCTCAACGTGTCCTCCTTTTTGAGAAGGTTCTTCATCCGTAGGGCGTCAACCCACCGGAAATGATCAGAAGAGAGCTGGAAGGGACCTTGGAGGTCCTCTAGTCCAACCTCCTTCTCAAGCGGGAGATCCTATACCTGTGATGGCGAACCTATGGCATGTGTGTAACAGGTGGCACACGGCGCCATATCGGTGGGCACATGAGCTCAGCTCTGGCATGCATGTGCGCGCCGCCCACCTGATTTTTGGGCCTTATAGGCCCACCGGAAGTTGGCAAATAGGCCATTTTCAGCCTCTGGTGGGCCTTCGGAGGGGTGGGGAAGGCCGTTTTTGCCCTCCCCAGGCTCCTAGAAAGGCTCTAGAGCCTGGGGAGAGTGAAAAACGGGACTTCCAGTCCCACTGGAAGTCGGCAAAGGGCCATTTCCATTTAGCCATCACTGTCCGGTACCATTTCAGACTGTCCAGTCTCTTCTTAAAAACCTCCAGTGATGAAGACCTACAACTTCTAGTGGCAAGCTGTTCCACTGGTTAATGGTCCTCACTGTCAGGAAATTTCTCCTTAATTCCAGATTGCTTCTCTCCTTGATGAGTTTCCATCCGTTGCTTCTTGTCCTGCCTTTTGATGCTTTGGAGAATAGCTTGACTGCCTCTTCTTTGTTGCCGCCCCTCAAATACCAAAATACTGCTATCATGTCACCCTTAAGTCTTTTCTCTAGACTAGCCAAACCCAAATCGTGCCGTTGCCCTTCACAGGTTTATAGTTAAGTTGGTAAAACGGTCATTAAGTGAATCCGGCTTCCCCATTGACTTTGCTTGTCAGAAGGTCGCAAAAGGGGATCGCGTGACCGCCTGGAAAACTGCGACCGTCATAAATATGAGTCAGTTGCCACGCCTCTTGAATTTTGATCACATGACCCTTGGGGATGCTGCAACGGTCGTTAAGTGTGAAAAACTTTTCTCGTTCCCGTTGTAACTTTGAACAGTCCCTAAACGAATGGTTGTAAGTCCAGTACTATCTATAACCTAGAGTTTGTTCGTTTATTTATTTATTCCATTTATTTATGCAGCTGCTTTATTTATTTATATGTCCATTCATTCAGTTTATGCATTTCACTTTTAGGGGCCTCTAGGGAACACTTTTTTTTTTACCAAAAAAAACCTTTTTTTTTTTTTTAACTTTTCTTTTCCAGGTCAGCCAGTTCAGGCAACTTTACTCCAAGGTCATCAACGATAAACACGACGACGTGATGGCCAAGTTTGGTGCGATCCTGGCTCAAGGCATATTGGATGCAGGTAATTCATTTGTGTTCCGGCACTGAAACGGTTGGTTTTGATCCCTTGTTTTAAAACAAGAAAGTTCCTTTGAACCGCAGCTTGAGGCACCTGAGGTTGACAATTTTGGAGTTGTAGTCCTGACACACAGAAATTCCAAGTCCGGAGGGACTTGTTTGTCTTTCTTTGTATATTAGATGCATTGGTAAATTTACCTAAAATAGAAATGAATACAATAGAATGCAACACAACACAACACACAAAAGCTATGGTGGCGCAGTGGTTAGGGTGCAGTACTGCAGGCTACTTTTGCTGACTGCCATCTGACTGCAATTTGGCAGTTCGAATCTCTCTAGGCTCAAGGTGGACTCAGCCTTCCGTCCTTCTGAGGTCGGTATAATGAGGACCTAGATTGTTGGGGGGGGGCCAGATGGTGTAAACCGCTTGGAGAAGGCTGTAAAACACTGTGAAGCGGTAGATAAGTCTAAGTGTTATTGATATTGCTAATAGACAATAAAGTAGAATATAAAATAGGGCGCAGAATGGAATTTTGAGTAATATGGAATGGAACGGAACGGAATGGAATAGAATGACAAAAGGAAGAGAAGAGAGAAGAGAATATAGAAGAGAAGAGAAAAGAATAGAAGAGGATAGACAAAAAGAAGAGAAGAGAATAGAGAAGAGAAGAGAATGACAAAAAGAAGAGAAGAGAATATAGAAGAGAGAATAGAATAGAATAGAATAGAATGACAAAAAGAATAGAATAGAATAGAATAGAATAGAATAGAATAGAATAGAATAGAACGACAAAAAGAAGAGAAGAGAATATAGAAGAGAGAATAGAATAGAATAGAATAGAATAGAATAGAATAGAATAGAATAGAATAGAATAGAATAGAATAGAATAGAATAGAATAGAACGACAAAAAGAAGAGAAGAGAATATAGAAGAGAGAATAGAATAGAATAGAATAGAATAGAATAGAATAGAATAGAATAGAATAGAACGACAAAAAGAAGAGAAGAGAATATAGAAGAGAGAATAGAATAGAATAGAATAGAATAGAATAGAATAGAATAGAATAGAATAGAACGACAAAAAGAAGAGAAGAGAATATAGAAGAGAGAATAGAATAGAATAGAATAGAATAGAATAGAATAGAATAGAATAGAATAGAATAGAATAGAATAGAATAGAATAGAATAGAATAGAATAGAATAGAATAGAATAGAATAGAATAGAATAGAATAGAATAGAATAGACAAAAAGAATAGAATTTAGAAAATAGAATAGAATAAAAGGATAGGATAGGATAGGATAGGATAGGATAGGATAGGATAGGATAGGATAGGATAGGATAGGATAGGATAGGATAGGATAGGATAATGGAATGAAACACTAGAATAGGACAGGACAGGACAGGACAGGACAGAACATCGAATCCAGAAGAGAAGAGAACAGATCTCTTTATTTGACCCAAGTGTGATTAGACCCTCAGTCTACATGCAAAGCAACAGAATAATGATAAGCACCATCATCATCATAGCCATGTGAGAGGATAGTACAGAAGATAAGCAGGACAATACCAGCTTGGGCAAAGATTTCTTTATCCAGTCTCTGACTTGTTTGTTCGGCTCCCACTTCTCTTGTTTTCAATTTGTTGTCGGCCTATTGCTGTGTGCGTGCTTCTCTGTGCTCTGGCCTTGTTATTCAAAAGACAGCCTTGTATATTCACTGCCTCCGTGAATTATTTATTTAGAGTCAATTTGCCGTAGCGGCTAAGGAAACGGGAGACTCGGAGCTCTTGCCTTCCCTTAAGTAGGAAAGCTCTTTTCTTAGCCCAAATCACCTCCCAGGGTGGTCATTTGCATCCTTTTAGAGCAGTGTTTCTCAACCTTGGTAGCTTGAAGATGGGTGGACTGCGCTGGCTGGGGGATTCTGGGAGTTGAAGTCCACCCATCTTCAAGCTTCCAAGGTTGAGAAACACTGTTTTAGAGGGTCGTTGAGGCCACTTGGCAGTTTATCTACGTCCTCAGTGGTGCAAATGGGTGCGGAGCCTCACCGACATGATACGATATCATCTATCTCCAGTCTACAACACAGCTTCTTTCAGCAGTTCCAAGGTGCCTCCACCCCCCCATTTGCACCACTCAGGTGACCCTGAGGACACAGGTAAACCTCCAGGTGGCCTCAAGGACTCTCTCAAAGGATGCAAATGACCAGTTTATCTGCAAGGAGTACAAATCTTTCCATTCCCCACCATCCGGTCAGAGCTGAGGAAGCTTCTTGGAGGAGAAGCAAAACGTCTTCAAAGAAAAACAAAGAAAGTCCAGTTGCCTCTTGAGGAAAAAAAAGCACCTTTGAGGTAGACGAGCCACTTCAGACAGCAGATGCCATCCAAACGGGCATAAATGCCGATTCTCTTCTCCATGTAGATGCCGATCGTGCGTATTTGATGCCTTTTACATCTTCGCTCATTATGGCAAAGTCCCGTGAGGAATGGCTACCTCCGGTTATTCCATTATCGTCCATTTGTTCCCTGGCAGAGGACCAAAAAAACACACACACACACCCCGCCAAATCGCGGCTTTGCTTTTTTTCTAGCCAGAAGTATTATGGGATATGTCACGAGCGGGTGCATATTGAGGAGATGAAGGGAGCTTCGTCATTCATTAATTATACAGATTATGCCGCAGGGCCTGCCAGAGGCATTACGTGAAAGTCAACAAATATGCCAGAGAGCTGGACAATACAATATCTAAAAGAAAGAAAGAAAGAAAGAAAGAAAGAAAGAAAGAAAGAAAGAAAGAAAGAAAGAAAGAAAGAAAGAAAGAAAGAAAGAAAGAAAGAAAGAAAGAAAGAAAGAAAGAAAGAAAGAAAGAAAGAAAGAAAGAAAGAAAGAAAGATTAGATGATAGATGATTGATAGGTAGGTAGGTAGATAGATACATAAATGTTAATGATAGAGAGAAAATGATAGATAATCATAGATAGATGATACATAAGATAGATGGATAGATAGATGATTGATAGATACATAAATACATAGATACATAGATGATAGATAGATGATAGATAGATAGATAGATAGATAGATAGATAGATAGATAGATAGATAGATAGATAGATAGATAGATAGATAGATAGATGATAGATAGATAGATGATAATGATAGATGATAATGATAGATAGAAAATGATTATCATAGATAGATGATGGATAGATGATAGATATAGATAGATAGATAGATAGATAGATAGATAGATAGATAGATAGATAGATAGATAAATAGATAATAGATAGATAGATTGATAGATATAGATAGATAGATTGATAGATGATAGATAGATGATAGATAGATGATAATGATAGATAGAAAATGATAATCATAGATAGATGATGGATAGATTGATAGATGATAGATATAGATAGATGATAGATAGATGATTGATAGATAGATACATAGATAGATGATAGATAGATAGAAGATAGATAGATAGATAGATAGATAGATAGATAGATGATAGATAGATAGATAGATAGATAGATAGATAGATAGATAGATAGATAGATAGATAGATGATAATGATAGATAGAAAATGATAATCATAGATAGATGATGGATAGATTGATAGATAGATAGATAGATAGATAGATAGATAGATAGATAGATGATAATGATAGATAGAAAATGATAATCATAGATAGATGGATAGATTGATAGATGATAGATATAGATAGATGATAGATGATTGATAGATAGATACATAGATAGATGATAGATAGATAGAAGATAGATGATAGATAGATAGATAGATAGATAGATAGATAGATAGATAGATAGATAGATAGATAGAAAATGATAATCATAGATAGATGATGGATAGATGATAGATAGATAGATAGATAGATAGATAGATAGATAGATAGATAGATAGATAGATAGATAGATAGATATAGATGATAATGATAGATAGAAAATGATAATCATAGATGATGGATAGATTGATAGATGATAGATATAGATAGATTGATTGATTGATAGATGATAGATAGATTGATAGATAGATCAGTTAGTCCACAACTTGAGCCCATCATTTCTGTGGTTACGCGAGACAAGTGAGTTTTGCCCCATTTTACAACCTTGCATGCCCCCAGTTGTTAAGTGAATCGCTGCAGTTGTTAATTAAGTAACAGCGTCTGGCTGCCCCATGGACTTTGCTTGTGAAAAGGTCGTCAAAGGGGATCCCAGGATCCTGGAAGGCTGCAACCGTCATAAATATGAACCAGTAGCCAAGCGGCTGGATTTTGATCGTGTGACCGCGAGGATGGGGCAGTGGTTGTAAGTGTGAAAAACGGTCCTAAGTCACTTTTTTTTTGTGCCGTCGTAATGTCAGACGGTCACTAAATGAACTGTTGTAAGTCGGGGACTGCCTGTATGGCCGAAACGAAACGGCAAATTGATGGGTGTGGAATTGGCTTGCCGGTCTCAGCGTTGGGTGCTGAAGAGATTTAGGGGCTGGACTAGAAGACCTCCAAGGTCCCTTCCAGCTCTATTCTATTCTAGATTTCCAAATCTAGAATGGATTTTGACTTGAAGCCATTCTTATGCTCTGCTCTCGATTCCTGTCTTTGGTTTCTGCAGCAATCCCTTGCCACTTCTTTTTTTTTTTTAAAAAGAAATCTGAAATAACTTCAACGAATGGCAAGGCTCCAATGGCACGGAAAGTAAACCACATTATATTGCGGTGAATGAGTCATGCTGCCCTTTAGCTGGTCCATGAATAATAAAGATTGATTAGCAATAAAATGTGGCTCTTGTATACAGGAGCGTCTGTAAGGATAGGAAGTGACGCCATCCATGCTCTGCAGTGGTGGGATTCAAATAATTTAACAAGCGGTTCTCTGCCCTAATGACCAGCTGGGTAGGCGTGGTTCGGTGGTCATGTGACCGTGTGGGCGTGGCCAACTCAACATCACTCACATCAATGGGCGCTTTGACTTATCTGTTACAATGTGATAAGGGTTAAGCAGAGAGGCAGTTTCTGTAAGCAGGGCAATAAAAATTAGGCTAGGAATACCACCAGAATGTTTCCTTCCTGCCTGCCTTACAGGATTAGCCCTGTAAAGTGGAAAAAAACAAAAGGAGATTTCTTCCAACAACTGGTTCTCCAAACTGCTTAGAAAGTTAAAACCGGTTCTCCCGAATAGGTGCGAATTGGCTTAATCCCACCACTGATGCTCTGACATTGTGATGGAAATGACATAATTGGTGACGTTTGCAGGGTGATGCCATGATGTAGTTGACACCACTGTGGCTTTCTCTTAAGATAGTTGTGCTGATATGTTTGTGGTTAAAGCGCTTGCCTAGAAACCAGGTGACGGAGTTCTAGTCCTGCTTTAGGCCTGAAAGCCAGCTCAGTGACTTTGAGCCAATCACCAGGAGGCTGGGAGTTCTAGTTCCGCTTTAGGCCTGAAAGCCAGGTGGGTGACTTTGGACCAATCAGGAGGCTGGGAGTTCTAGTCCTGCTTTAGGCATGAAAGCCGGCTAAGTGACTTTGGACCAATCACCAGGAGACTGGGAGTTCCAGTCCTGCTTTAGGCGTGAAAGCCAGCTGGGTGATGTTGGGCCAATCACCAGGAAACTGGGAGCTCTAGTCCTGCTTTAGGGGTGAAAGCCAGCTCAGTGACTTTGAGCCAATCACCAGGATACTGGGAGTTCTAGTTCTGCTTTAGGCACAGAAGCTGAGTTGAGTGACTTTGGGCAAGTCCCTGTCTCTCGGCCTAACCCACCTCTCAAGATTGTTGTGGGGAAAATAGGGGAAAGAAAAAGTATTATGTATGTACACTACTTTGAATACTTATAAAGGCAGGATAAAAATCTAAAGAATTTTTTTAAGCTCAGTTGCCACCCTTATAGCAAAGCTAGGCAATTCTTAGACTTCTAATATCCCCTGGACCACATCTGGTTGGAGAAAATTAATGCCTCTTCAAAATGCATCTTCTCCAGTAGCTTAGCGGACTAATGCATTGTGCATTGTGATTAACTCCAGCTGTCTGCAGTTACTGTAAGTTCAAATCTCGCCAGGCTCAAGGTTGACTCAGCCTTCCATCCTTTCTAAAGTAAGTAAATTGAGGACCCAGTTTGTGGGGGCAATAAGCTGACTTTGCATAAATATACAAAAGTGTGAAGGCTGTTGCTTAACGCCTTGGAAGCCGCCCTGAGTCTCTGGAGAAGGGCGGCATATAAATCAAATTTTTAAAAAACCTGAGGGCAGGACAAGAAACAATGGATGGAAGCTAATCAAGGAGAGAAGAGATAAAGAAATAAAGAGGAATTTCCCGATAGAACAATTAGAAGGAGGAAGGGAGAGAGAGAGAGAGAGAGAGAGAAGGAAGGAAGGAAGGAAGGAAGGAAGGAAGGAAGGAAGGAAGGAAGGAAGGAAGGAAGGAAGGAAGGAAGGAAGAGTGAGCAATAGCACTTATATACTGCTTTACAGCCCTCTTTAAGTGGTTGACAAAGTCAACCTCTTGCCCCCAACAATCTGGGTCCTCATTTTACTCACCTCGGAAGGGATAGGAGGCTGAGTCCACCTTGAGCCGGTCAGGATCGAACTGCATGCAGTGAGCAGAGTCAGCCTGCAATGCTCCATTCTAAGCACTTATGCCACCGCGGTTCAATCCTACTGTTGCTGTGGCTGTCAGGGACTGTAGGGCTGAGACCAGCTTGTCTAAAGCCATCGTGGGAACGCGTGATTGCTTCCAACGTTTAAATAGACCTAGGGATGGGGTGGGGGAGAGAAAAGTGTTGGCGGGAGAGCTTAAGCGGATCAGTTCTTAAAAGATCCCCATTTTGGAGTTGCATTCGACTCCTGCGTTAATCATGGAGTTGCTTCCGCCCCACATCGAATGTCACTGTCGGGAGCAGCGTGTTTTATTAAGTCATCAATTGCAGGGAATCAGAAATAGGATATCTGTATTAAGTATTAGTAATACAAATACAAAGATATTTGTATTTGTATTAAGTACAAGACTTAAGAGTGATATTCAGGTCTCTAAATGATATATATAGAATCCTCCAATCTAGAAGCAAGGAGGAATTTCCTAACAGTGAGAACGATTAACCAGTAGAACTACTTGCCACCAGAAGTTGTGAGTGCTCCCTCACTGGAGGTTTTAAGAAAAGATTGGGCAGCCATTTGTCTGGAGTGGAATAAGGTTTCTTGCTTGAACAGGGGGTTGGACTAGAAGACCTCCAAGGTCCCTTCCAACCCTGTTATTATGTTATTCCTCGACTTATGACCACAGTTGGGTCGACAATATTTCCATCGCAAAACAAGGCAGTTGTTAAGCTAGCCGTCCCCTGATTTTACGACCTTTTATGCCAGGATTATTGAGCTAAATCCCTGTAGTCGTTAAGCAAATCGTGTGGTCGTTAAGCAAACCTGGCTTCCTCCATTGACTTTGCGGATTGGAAGCCAGCTGGGAATTGACACATCCGTCAATCCCTTCCTTATTCCATTCCTTCGCTTTTCCTTCTGTTTCTGTTTTCTGTTCAATAATAATGTTTATTGTATTAATAATGGGATATTATCGTATTTTATTAATTATCCTGAAGAGGAGGATAAGGGAAAATTGCTGGTGTCCAATTTTATCGCCTGTGTGATTCACTAACGCATTTGAAACTCGGGCAGTCCCTAGTCACAAGTTCTTTAAATGAAACGAATGGATCTTTTTCAAAGAACGTTCTTGGAACCTCAGCCTAAAAATCATAATTTACTTAAATATATTTATTGAAACATCCTAATTTTTTTTTGCTAGAATGCATGCACAGCAAAATTATTTACAGGTCTCTCCTGACGACGGAGGAAGGTAGTTCTGACTTTGAACGGTGGCCCTGGGCCATTTTGGAGACTTCGGTTTGCTGGCATCTTTAAAGATTTAGCGAGCCGCAAATATTTCCCGTAACAGTTTCAGCAACTTATAGGAAGGGGGAGAAGGCCGCAAAGAATGGATTGATATTTTGGGAGTCTGGTTAAAATCCGTTGGCGGGGGAACTGCTGACTGTCGTAAGACATTTTTCAGCGTTTTTTGTACACAACCTGAGGCATCTCACTAAGACGGCCAACCACTTGGCTGCCAACAGTAGCTATACAACATTTTTTCCTGGAAATTAGCTCAGGAATTTTGCTTTCCTACATCACAGCAGAGCAGGCATTATTCTCTCAATACGGAGAAGAGCTGAGATGGCAGGTCCCCGAAGCCAAAGCAACAGGTGTGGGAGTGAATAAGTACAGGAATGAATAAATCACAGCCATTTGTTTAGTGACTTGGGGAGGGGAGGAGGAGGAAAGGAGAAAAAGGAAAAAAGGAGAGGAGAAGAAGAGCAGGAAAAGGAGAAGACGAAGATGAGAAGGAGGAAAAGGGGAAGTAGGAAGAGAGGAGGAAAAGAAGAGCAGGAAGAAGAGGAGGAGGAAAATGAGAAGGGGAGGAAGAAGAGGAGTAAGAGGAATGAAGAGGAGGAAAAGGATAAAAAGGAGAGGAGGAAGGGGAGGAAAAGGATGACAGGAAAAGAAGAAAAGCAGGAAGAAGAGAGGAGGAAAAGAAGAAGGAGAAAGAAGAGGAGAAAGGAATGAAGAGGAGAGGAGAGGAAAGAAAACAGGTAGAAAGGGGAGGGAAAAAGAGGAAGAGGAAAAAAAGAAAAGAGGAGGAAAAGGGGGAGGAGGAAAAGAATAAAGAGGAGAGGAGGAGAAGAGGAGGAAGAGGAGAAAAGGGAGGAGGAGGGGAAGAGGAAGGGAGGAGGAAGAAAAAAGGAAAGGAAGAATAAGAAGAAAAGGGGGGAGAGGAGGAAAAGGAAAGGAGGCAGAGGAAGAGGAGAAAAAAGAGGAAGAAGAAAAGAAAAAAGGAGGAGAGGAAAAGGAAGAAGAGAGAAAGAAAAGGAGGACAGGAGGAGGAGGGAGCGCTCAAGGAAAGCCAGATTTTAGGTGGTCAGTCTGCGGCTTGAAAATAACATTCCAGACTTTCATAAATTAAGAAGAACTTAGCATTGTTAGCATGACATAAAGACTCTGTCTGGAGACCCTTGACGTGTGCATGCGGGCGTGCGCACATACGCTGCTTCTTCAGAAGAGGGGTTTGAAAAACCGTTCTGTGGCGCTACCTTAGTTCTGTTTCTGAAAAATGGAGGAAACCAAGAGGGGGGAAAAAACCCGTAATTTGCTATATTAAATTCAACCACGAGGATTGAATTACCGTTACGCTAATGAAATGCAGCAAATAGGACAGGCTTCCTGTAAATTGCCCCTCCCTCTTTTAAAACTTCCAACTTTTTAAAGTTGGTGCCGGGAGGGTCACTCCCAAAGATTTATTGTGCAGGCTCTTGCTAAGAGACTCCAAATCAGAAGACCTTTATTTTTTCTCACCAAGTATCCCTTACATTACAAATAATGAGACATATTCATGACTTTCTCATGATGGCGAACCTGTGGCACACGTAGCCATATTGTTGGGCACGCAAGCTCAGCTCCGGCATACATGCGTGTGCCCACCAGCTGATTTTCGGGCCTTCTGGGCCCACCAGAAATAGGGAAACGGGATGTTTCCTCCCTCCAGAGGGCCTTGGGGGTGGATGGGGAAGGCCCATTTCTCTCTCTCCCCAGAGCCTTTCTAGGAGCCTGGGGAGGGCAAAAACAGCCTTCCCCAACCCCCTGGAGGGCCTCTGGAGGTGAGAAACGGCACATTTGCCAACTTCCGGTCCCACCAGAAGCCATTTTCGGCCTCTGGGAGGGTGGGGAAGGCCATTTTCACTCTCCCCAGACTCCTAGAAAGGCCCTGGAGGCTGGGAAGAGAGAAAAACGGGCCTACTGTTCCATCACGTGCCAGAGGCGGGGGAGCTCGGGGGGGGTGTCACGCTCACATGCATGGGGGCAGGGCGCATAGAATTATGCGTGTAGACACGTGCACATGTGACACACACACACCCGCCGTTCCTGGAACGCGATGGTAAAAAGGTTAGGCATCACTGTTCTAGACTCTTGCTCAGCCTGCTTCTCTGGGATTCTCATTTTCCAGTATCAGTAGCCTGACCTCATGGAATCATAGAGTTGTATTGGACCTTGTAGGCCATCCCATCAAGAGGTCTCCAACCTTGGCAACTTTAAGACTTGTGGGCTTCAAGTGCAACTCCAAAGCTGGCTGAGGAATTCTGGGAGTTGAAGTCCACAAGTCTTAAAGTTGCCAAGGTTGGAGACCCCTGATCTAGCCCAAACCCTTGCCCAGGGCCGGAGTTCTTATTCCATCCTGGGGAAACAGTTATTCAATCTTCTCTTGAAGACCCCCAACGATGCAGACCCCACAACATCCGGAGACAAGCTGTTCTCAACTGTTCTCACTGTCAGGAAATTCCTCCTTAGTTCCAGGTTGGGTCTCCTCCTGAGGAGCTTCCACCCATCGCTTCTCGTCCTACCCTCTGGTGCTTTGGAGAACTAATTCAAGCCCTCTTCCCCTGGGACAGCTCAAGTAGTAGAAGATGCTATCTGGTTTCTCATTAAACCTTTCAGTCTTCTCTGCACTTTTGAAAAAGTGCAAAAAAAAAAAAGAGCAACTAGGATGATTAAAGGCCCGGAGACTAACACATACAAAGAAAGGTTGCAAAATTTGGGTACGGCCAGTCTAGAAGAAAGAACTAAGGGGGACATGACAGCACTCTTCCAGTATTTGAGAGGCTGCCCCAAAGAAAAGGGGGTCAGTTTATATTTCCAAAGCACCAGAAGGCAAGGCAAGAAGCAATGGATGGTAGCTAATCCAAGGAGAGAAGCAACCTGGAATTAACATTCCTAACAGTGAGGAGAATTAATCTATGGAACAGTTTGCCCACCAGAAGGTGTGGATGCTTCAACACTGGAGGTTTTTCAGAAGAGACTAGATACCTGGGGTGTATCCAATTTTTCAACTCTTAATTTCCAAACACGTGGCGGTGTTCAAAAGTTTTGGTTGAGGATCCTGAAGATATGTTGACTTGTTGTTATTAGTTGCGAAGTCGTGTCCGACACATCGCGACCCCATGGACCACGTTCCTCCAGGCTTTTCTGTCCTCTACCATCCTCTGGAGTCTATTGAAGCTCCTGCTCCTGCTTCAGGGACTCCATCCAGCCACCTCGTTCTCTGCCGTCCCCTTCTTCTTTTGCCCTCCATCATTCCCAGCACCGGGTTATTCTTCCGGGAGTCCTTCCTTCCTTCTCATTAGGTGGCCAAAGGATTTGAGTTTCCTCTTCAGGATCTGGCCTTCGAAAGAGCAGTCAAGGTTAATCTCCTCTAGGACTGACCGGTTGGATGGCCTTGCAGTCCAAGGGACTCGCGGGAGTCTTCTCCAGCACCAGAGTTCAAAGGCCTCCATTCTTTGGCGCTCAGCCTTCCTTATGGTCCACGGCCATCCATTGCAACTGGGAAATCTGTAGCCTTGACTATATGCACTTTTGTTGGCAGGGTGATGTCTCTGCTTTTTAGCATGCTGTCTAGCTTTGCCATGGCTTTCCTCCCCAGGAGCAAGCGTCTTTTAATTTCTTGGCTGCAGTCCCCATCTGTGGTGATCGTGGAGCCCAGGAAAATAAAATCCGCCACTACCTCCATTTCTTCCCCATCTATTGGCCAGGAATTGAGAAGGCCAGGTGCCATGATCTTCATTTTCTTAATGTTGAGTTTCAAGCCAACTTTTGCACTCTCCTTCTTCACCCACATCAGGAGGCTCTTTAGTTCCTCTCCACTTTCTGCCATTAGAGTGGTCTCATCTGCATATCTGAAGTTGTTGATAGTTCTCCCAGCAATCTTGAATTCCAACTTTTGATTCATCTAGCCCTGCCTTTCTCATGATGTGCTTATACATTAAATAGGCAGGGCAACAGGATACAGCCTTGCCGGACTCCTTTCCCAATTTTGAACCAATCAGTGGTTCCGTGTCCAGTTCTCACTGTTGCTTCTTGACCTGCATACAGGTTTCTCAAGAGACAAATAAGATGGTCTGGGACTCCCATCTCTTTAAGAACTTGCCACAGTTTGTTGCGATCCACACAATCAAAGGCTTTAGCGTGGTCCATGAAGCAGAAGTAGATGTTTTTCTGGAGCTCCCTGGCTTTCTCCAGGTTCCTCCACGTTGGCTACTTTAATATAATTTTAGATGTACTTGGTAAGGTAACTACATAAATGTCATAACTTTTAACGTTTTGTTTGTTTGGTAAGCCGCGCGTCTCAAATTGCACAGGGTCTCCTGTTTGAGTAGGGGGTTGGACTAGAACAGCAGTCACCAACTGGTGGTCTGTGAGAAAATTTTGGTGGTCCACAGAAAAATGACTTGCATTTTTTTTATATTGCACTAAATCAGGGGTCCTCAAACTGTCCTGAATCAGACAGATACATGCAATGAAAGCCCTACTAAGCAGGTATACACAAAAATATGAAGGCTATTGCTTAACGCATTGTAAGCCGTCCTGAGTCTCCGGAGAAGGGCGGCATATAAACCGAACCAAGAAAGAAAGAAAGAGAGAGAGAGCCTCATTCCAGTGGGACAGCATCATGGCCTGGAACCGGCTGACCATCTCAGCCCGCTGAGCCTCCAGGCGCCGGTACCTGGCCTTGCGCTCCCTCAGGTCTTCCCTCTGCTTGGAAAGCCTATGCTCCTAGTTCTCCGTGAGGTGCTTCTGCTGAGCCTCCTCCTCGGCCAGATCCAATTGGAACTGAGCTGTTTTGCCAACTCTTCCTCGTGGCGGCTGCTTAGCTCCAACACCTGCTTCCTATTGGGGTCCTAAGGAGCCCGGGAGGGGAGGGGAGGGGAGGGGAGGAGTGGCTGGGAGGGGAGGGGCAAGTAGAGGCCGTGAGTGACATCGAGTTGACCGTGTCCACCAAGTCACATGACCACCTAGCCACGCCCACCCAGGCAGATCATACTAGTGGTCCGCGGGATTTAAAATTATGACTTTAGTGGTCCCTGAGGTCCGAAAAGTTGGGGACCCCTGAGCTAAAAGAGCTTCAAGGCCCCTTCCAGACCTATTCTGATTCATTGATTGATTCATTGATCGACTCATTGATTGAAGCCTTCTCTTAATTAGGCTAAACATAGCTAGTTCCCTTAGCCGTTCAATCGTACGATTTAGCCTCAGTTCCCGTTTACGTCAGTTCAGGCTTCTGTCCCAAACACACCCAGATCGTCTGTTGCTGGTTCCTTTCCTCCTTCAGCCCAGTCTCTACAAGGGGTTGAAAAAACAGAGTTAACACTTGCCTTCCTTCCTTTCTGCCTTCCTTCCTTCTTTCTCCTTCTGTGGGCCAACTCTTTCTGTGCAGCCTCAAGTGGACCGGAGGGGTGGTTAGGGGGCTGCCTAGCATCAGCTTGACAAGTTCCTGCCATCTCTGTTTTTTCCCAGAGATGAAATTATCCTCCGGGTTGGTTATCTGGCAGGATGAATTCTGCTGCCGTGATGCATCGAAGGGGGAAGCAGATCCAACGGCTTCTCCTGGCTGAAGGGTGGAGTGAGTTCCTCTCTCTCACACACACACACACACACACAGCCTCTTAGAAAGGTTTTGTCAGATTCTGGAAGAGTTTGAGGTTGGCGTGGGAGAGAACCGAGGAAAACGGTTCGGAACAATGATTTTATTTCCAAGAAAAAATGGAGCAAGGTGACGAAAAGTCAGCGAAACCCAACGGACGTACTCCCAGATGAGTGTCCTAGGCTTTGACTTCACCACGTACCTACATGGTAGAGAGAAACACATGTTTTCAATTAAGACGTGTCTTTCTACAGGGGGAGCGAAGAGGAACTGTTAAAATAACCATAGGTAGGGGGGAGAGACCCCCGAGAATCTGAGTTAGCCGTGCTTGGTCTGTTCCAGGAGAGCAGCTGTTGCATTCCCACAATCTTTCTAAGGCTTGCCTCAGTTTCCCAACTGGTAGGGAAGGCTGGGACACAGGTTAGCGGTGGTCCCGAAAGGAGCTTTTTCAGGAGGCAACTGGGCTTTCTTGTTTTTTTTTTCCTTTGAAGACGTTTTGCTTCCCATCCAAGGAGCTTCTTCAGCTCTGACCG
Source organism: Coluber constrictor foxii (assembly GCA_038048745.1). Taxonomy (NCBI): domain Eukaryota; kingdom Metazoa; phylum Chordata; class Lepidosauria; order Squamata; family Colubridae; genus Coluber; species Coluber constrictor. Next base: position 2,167,590 of record CM075963.1, on the reverse strand, counting down.
GAGGGTGAGGAATGGAAGGATTGACTCTCCTTGCAGAAGCTGCTCATTTGCATCCTTTGACTGTTTCCCTATGACTATCATTAAGTGTTGTACCTCACGATTCTTGACAAACGTATATTTTCTTTTTATGTACACTGAGAGTGTAGGCACCAAGACAAATTCCTTGTGTGTCCAATCACACTTGGCCAATAAAGAATTCTATTCTATTCTATTCTATTCTATTCTATTCTATTCTATTCTATTCTATTCTATTCTATTCTATTCTATTCTATTCTATTCTATTCTATTCTATTCTCTATTCTCTATTCTCTATTCTCTATTCTCTATTCTCTATTCTATTCTATTCTATTCTTTTCTATTCTCTATTCTATTCTCTCTCTTCTCTTCTCTTCTCTTCTCTTCTCTTCTCTTCTCTTCTCTTCTCTTCTCTTCTCTTCTCTTCTCTTCTCTTCTCTTCTCTTCCTATTCCTATTCCTATTCCTATTCCTATTCCTATTCCTATTCCTATTCTATTTCTCTTCTCTTCTCTTCTCTTCTCTTCTCTTCTCTTCTCTTCTCTTCTCTTCTCTTCTCTTCTCTTCTATTCTATTCTATTCTATTCTATTCTATTCTATTCTATTCTTTTTCTAAATCCTGTTCTGTTCTATTCTACTCTACTCTACTCTACTCCATTCCATATTTTCTATTCTATTCTATTCTATTCTATTCTATTCTATCCTATCCTATCCTATCCTATCCTATCCTATCCTATCCTATCCTATCCTATCCTATTCTTTTTTTTATTCTATTCTATTCTATTCTATTCTAGAGAGTCGTTGAGGCCACTTGGAGGTTTAACTGTGTCCTCAGGGTCACCTGAGCGGTGCTCCTGGTTCCTGTCGTTTGCAATTTTCACCCCAAATTGTTCAAAAACTCTTTAAATAATGTGGGAGAAGGAATGGATTCCCAGAGGAAAAATTGCAGACGACGGGAACCATTTGCACTGCTCGGGTAACCCTGAGGGCACAGATAAATCTCCAAGTGGCCTCAAGGACCCTCTCAAAGGATGCAAATGAGCAGCTGTCTGCAAGGAGTATCAATCCTTCCCTTCCCCACCATCCAGTCAGAGCTAAGGAAGCTCCTTGGATGAGAAAAGAAATGTCTTCAAAGAAAAAATAAGAAAGTCCAGTTGCCTCCTGAAAAAGCACCTTTGAGACAACCAGGACACGAAGGACTGAGAATCTCTACACACTTTAGTGATAAATTATCTAGACATATCTGCAGTTGACTTAACTGTAACAGAATAACCGAATTGGAAAAGGGACCTTGGAGGTCTTCTAGTCCAACCTCCACTCAAGCAGGAGACACTATTCCATTTCAGACAAATGTTGTCCAGTCTCTTCTTAAAAAAAGTCCAGCGATGGAGCTCCCAAAACATCTGGAGCCAAGTCACTGTAGATCAGTGATTCTCAACCTTGGCCGTCTTAAGCCTGCTGTGTCTGTGTCATATAATATATCTGGTTATATGCAGGATGGATGGATGGATGGATGGATGATAGGTAGGTAGGTAGGTAGGTAGGTAGATGATAGATAATGGATAGATCAAGATTATATGATGGATGGATAGGTAGGTAGGTAGGTAAGTAGAGAGAGAGAGAGAGAGAGAGAGATAGAGGATAGATCAAGATATGTATATATGGATGGATAGATAGATAGATAGATAATGGATAGATCAAGATTATATGATGGATGGGTAGGTAGGTAGGTAGGTAGGTAGGTAGGTAGGTAGGTAGGTAGGTAGATAGATAGATAGATAGATAGATAGATAGATAGATAGATAGATAGATAGATAGTGGATAGATCAAGATATGGATGGATGGATGGATGGATGGATGGATGGATGGATAGATAATGGATAGATCAAGATTATATGATGGATGGATGATAGGTAGGTAGGTAGATAGTTAGATAGATGATAGATAGATAATGGATAGATCAAGATTATATGATGGATGAATAGGTAGGTAGGTAGGTAGGTAAGTAGATAGATGATAGATAGATAGATAGATAGATAGATAGATAGATAGATAGATAGATAGATAGATAGATAGATAGATAGATAGTGGATAGATCAAGATATGGATGGATGGATAGATACATAATGGATAGATCAAGATTATATGATGGATGGATAGGTAGGTAGGTAGGTAGGTAGGTAGGTAGCTGGATAGATAGATAGATAGATAGATAGATAGATAGATAGATAGATAGATAGATAGATAGATAGATAGATGATAGATAGATAGATAGATAGATAGATAGATAGATAGATAGATAGATAGATAGATAGATAGATAGATAATGGATAGATCAAGATTATATGATGGATAGGTAGGTAGGTAGGTAGGTAGGTGGATAGATAGATAATGGATAGATCAAGATATGGATGGATGGATGGATCGATGGATCGATGGATCGATGGATGGATAGATAATGGATAGATCAAGATTATATGATGGGTAGGTAGGTAGGTAGGTAGGTAGGTAGGTAGGTAGGTAGGTAGATGTAGCCTGCAGTACTGCACTCTAACCACTGCGCCACCATTGCTCTTGGTGAATGTCCGTCTCTACAATTGTGCAAAGAACATCCATTCCCACGGTCGAAGAGTTCTCTCTCTGTTGTTGTGATTTCTTTCAGCCCACTTAGATCTAATCCTCTCTCTTTGTGTAAATCCTCTCCAGGTGGCCACAACGTCACAATTTCTCTGCAGTCAAGGACCGGTCACACACACATGCCTTCGGTGGTCGGGGTCCTGGTCTTTACTCAGTTCTGGTTTTGGTTTCCTCTGTCCCACTTCTTGTCTTTGGCGTTCACTCCGACCTGCGTCATCGGCCTTAACAAGGACCTCAAGGTAGGTGCTGCGGACACCGAAACGATGCTCTGGAGACGGAGATGGTTTTTTTTTTTTAACCTGCTCGACTGGCCGAGGAAAATGCTGCGGTGCTTCTCTAGGAAGTAAGACTCCAAGGCTTGAAGTTCCTCAAAGTTCCATTTTATGAGAGATGTCCTTTTGGCACATCTGGGAAAACCCGAATCGGAAAGCTTCCAGGTTTTCCCCACCCAAAGGAAAGTCCAAGTCCCTGCCCAGCACCCACATGTCCATCACATGGTCCAATCCAAGCGCCATCTCAACTGGAGATCCCTTCCAGTCATGTCCTTCCAGGTGGAGGGCAAGATGTCCTTGACTCTCTGAAAAAGGAATCTTATTATGACTACATATCACCCTGGCTCCATACAATCCCCCCTCCCAGTAGTAAATGTGGCAGATCTGAAGGCCCAATGCAGAAGATGGCTTCCAGACCTGACAGGCTGCCCACCCCCCACCCCCCACCCGGTCAGAATAGCATATAAGAGCCGAGGTGGCGCAGTGGTTAGAGTGCAGTACTGCAGCTACTCCAGCTGACTGCTAGTTCAGCAGATCAGCAGATCAAATCTCACCGGCTCAAGGTTGACTCAGCCTTCCATCCTTCCGAGGTGGGTAAAATGAGGACCCAGATTGTTGGGGGCAATACGCTATTTAGTATAATGTCGATTGTTGTAAGCCGCCCAGAGTCCTCGGAGAGTGGGCGGCATCGAAATATGATTAATTAAAATAATAAAATAATAAAAATATCCTTAAACGAGAGTAGCATAGTGGTTAATTCAGCTTACTAACCATAATGAAAAAGATGGCTTCCGGGCCTGACACCAGGTAATAATATTGACCTCTCTCTTGAATGGAGGTTGAATACAGGTAGTCCTCGATTTACGACCGCCATTGAGCTCCAAATTTCCCTTGTTTAAGCGAGAGAGTTGATAAGTGAATTTTTGCCCTCCTCTTACCACTTTTCTTCCCTCGGATATTAAGTTAGTCACACGGCGGTTAAGCGAATCCGACTTCCCCACCGATTTGGCTTGTCGGAAGGTCACAAAAGGAGATCACGTGTCCCCGGGACACTGCAACTGTCATAAGTATGAGTCGGTGGCCAAAAGTGTCTGAATTTTGATCACATGACCCTGAGGACGTTGCAACGGTCGTAACTGTGAAAAACGGTCCTAAATCACTTTTTTTTTTCCCCAGGGCCGTTGTAAACTTCAAACGGTCACTAAACGAACTGTTGTAAGTCGAGGATGACCTGTACCTCGTTCCTTCAGTCAGTCCTCAAGTGTGACCGACTTACTCCTTCGGCAGTCTGTTCTGTGCTTGTCATTGGAGCTGTGTGTCTCTGGTGTTTTATTTCCAGGAAATAAAATGGAAAAGCCCGGGTCTTGAGCCGAAGACAAACTGAACAGCATAATAATTTTTTTTCTCTCTTCTTCCTCCCTCCCTCCCTCCCTTCTTTCCTCCTTCCTCCCTCCCTCCCTCCCTTCTTTCCTCCCTCCTTCCTCACCCCTCCTTCCTTTCCTTCCTCATTCCCTTCTTCCCTCCCTCCCTTTCTTCCTTCCTTCTTTCCTTCCTCCCCTCTCTTCCTCCCTCTCTGCTTGCTTCTTTCCTCCCTCCATCTCTCCCTCCCTCCCTGCTTACTTGCTTCTTTCCTCCCTCCCTTCCTTTTTTCCTCCTTCCGTTCTTTTCCCCCTCCTTCCCTTCCTTCCTCATTCCCTTCTTCCCTCCCTCCCTTTCTTCCTTCCTTCTTTCCTTCCTCCCCTCTCTTCCTCCCTCTCTGCTTGCTTCTTTCCTCCCTCCATCTCTCCCTCCCTCCCTGCTTACTTGCTTCTTTCCTCCCTCCCTTCCTTCTTTCCTCCTTCTGTTCTTTTCCCCCTCCTTCCCTTCCTTCCTCATTCCCTCCCTCCCACCCTCCCCTCTTTCCTTCCATTTTTTTTTTCAGATGCCAAAAGTGCAGTACCGATCGAACGTCAAGCCCTCCACATTTGCCTACCCAGCCCCCTTGGAAGTGCCAAAAGAGAAGGAGAAGGAGAAGGTTTGTTGTGTGTTCCATCAGGGGCATATATCCAGCGATCCCAGGGCCCGGCTCTTTCTGACAAATTTTCACATCTAATTTCACTCCCAGCTTTAGAGCATCTGTCACAGGGAGACCCTTCCTGAATTTTCAGGAGAGAGAAGGAGATATATAATCTTATATATGTGGCTTGGGGGGGGGAGGGTAATGTGACTGGGTGGACGTGGCCAACTTTTTTTTTTTAATTTTCAAAGCATTTTTTCTAATGCTTTCAAAAGCCTCTGGCGATCAGGCAACTCAGCTGGGATCGTCAGAGAAGCTTTTTTAAAAAAATCTTTCTGCCAATCAGGCAACTCAGCTGGGAACATCAGAGATTTTTCAAAGCATTTATTTTTTAACCACCTCTTCGGCCAAGAGATTGCAGAAAAAAATGCTTTGAATAGCCTCTGACGATCCCAGCTGAGCCGCGCGATCATCAGAGGCTTTTTTTTTTTACTTTTAAAAGCATTTTTTGGTTGGAAGAGGTTGTAGAAAAAATGCTTTTAAAAGTTAAAAAAAAAGCCTCTGATGATCGTGTGACTCAGCTGAACATGGGGGGGGGGGCGGGCAGGGATTTTTGCTACCAGTTCTCCGAACCACCCACCACCATCGCTACCAGATTGGGTGATCCGATCCGAATATATATATATATATATATATATATATATATATATATGTAGGTCTTTGGTTATTCGGGTCTTCTCCCACGTAAAATTGGAAGTATCTTGGCGACGTTTCGACAAAGTCCCATTCGTCATCTTCAGGCTGGGGTTCTTGGCTTCATGCTTCCAGGAGCAATGTGAGATCGCTGCTGTTTCTTCCTTTTAACTGCTAGTGGGGGTGTAAGCTGATTGGGTGGGAGCTTGGCTGTGTTCTGATTGGGTGGAGGTGTGTTCTGATTAGGTGGGGGCTTGGCTCACACCCCCACTAGCAGTTAAAAGGAAGAAACAGCAGCGATCTCACATTGCTCCTGGAAGCACGAAGCTGAGAACACCAGCCTGAAGACGACGAATGAGACTTCGTCGAAACGTCGCCAAGACACTTCCAATTCTACGTGGGGGAACACCCGAATAACCAAAGACCTACACATAAACACCCGCGAAAACCTCAGAAAACAAATATGTGTGCGTGTGTGTATGCACGCGCGCGCTTTTGTCTGCCGTTAACTGAGCAGACTTCCCCCTCAAGCATTGCTGGGCTGCTCTTCTAACCCTCCACTGTTTTCCTCCCTCCCCGGTTACAATCAGGTTTCCACAGCCGTCTTGTCCATCACTGCTAAAGCCAAGAAAAAAGAGAAGGAGAAAGAAAAGGAGAAGAAAGAAGAGGAGAAAATGGAAGTGGTGAGTCGACTTGTCTACTCTGGTTTGAAATCGGGGGATTTCTCAACATCAGAGGGGGGGAAAAAATCCCAGGAATGTAGCGACGAGACGTTGAGAAAGGAAGATTTTATGAGCTCATTCAGATTTCCCAAAAGTCAGAAATCTCTCTCTCAAAATACAGAGCGTCCTCGACTTACCACCACAATTGAGCCCAACATTTCTCTTGCTAAGCGAGACCTTGCTTAAGCGAGCTTTGCCCCATTTGCGATTTTATCTAGCGCAGCAATTAAATGAATCACGGCCATTGTTAATAGCCGATAAATAGGTTGTTAAGGGAACCTTCGGTTGCTCGTCCGAAGGTCGCAAAAGGGGATCACATGACCCTGGGACACTGCGACCGTCGTAAATATAAGTCAGTGGCCAATCATGTGAATTTGCATCACATGACCCTGGGGATGCTGCAATGGTCGTAAGTGTGAAAAACAGTTGTAAGAAAATACCTATTTGATTATACACATTATAACCGCAGCGAGGAGAGTATTTGTGCAGAGATGGAAAGCAGAGAAAATCCCTGCAGAGGGAGAAGTAATTAAGAGCCTGGATAGCTCAGCAGACTAATGCATTGTGATTAACACCAGCTGTCTGCAATTACTGTAAATTCAAATCTCCCCAGGCTCAAGGTCGACTCAGCCTTCCATCCTTTCTAAGGTGGGTCAATTGAGGACCCAGTTTGTGGGGGCAATAAGCTGACTTTGTATAAAAAATATACAAAAGTATGAAGGCTATTGCTTAATGCATCATAAGCCGCCCTGAGTCTCCGGAGAAGGGCGGCATATAAATCAAATTTTTTAAAAAAATATTGGATTGTGCAGAAATGAATAGATTGACTTCAACAATTAAAGAAAGAGAGGAATCGGAATATTTTAAGGTATGAGGACAATTTTATCATTGGTTAGAGAAGAGAGAGATATATATAGGGTAATGTTGTAATGAAATGAGTGAAAAAGAAAGAAGAGAAAGAAGATAGATGAATGTATTAAAAGAAAAGCAAGAAATGTGGGAGACACGTTATAATAAATGAAACGATAATATTAAGATATGATAAATAGTGGAGGAGTAGGAAGAAGACACAACAGATGTACTCAGATGATACATTGATTGATTGATTGATTGATTGATTATGTATTGTATGTCTATAAAATAATGAACTGTTGTAAGTTAAGGACTGCTTTTATAGAAAAAGAAATTGAAGGAGTCTGTAGCACCTTTTCTGATTCATCACCAGTGGAAATTCAGCACAAGACGGAATATATATAAGAGGGAATATATATGTGTGTGTGTATGTGTGTGTGTCTTTGGTTATTCGGGCCTTCTCCCGCGTAAAATTGGAAGTGTCTTGGCGACGTTTCAACGAAGTCTCATTCGTCATCTTCAGGCTGGTGTTCTCGGCTTCGTGCTTCCAGAAGCAATTTGCTCCTGGAAGCACGAAGCCGAGAACACCAGCCTGAAGATGACGAATGAGATTTCGTCGAAACGTCGCCAAGACACTTCCAATTTTACGCGGGAGAAGGCCCGAATAACCAAAGACCTACATACAAACACCCGCGAAAACCTCAGAAAACATATATATATATCTTTCTCCATCTTTTCATTCTGGCAGCAAGCAAATTTTGTGCTGCATTGTGGGAGACCTATATAGCTATTTCTGGCTCGTTAGCCGTCCTCAGTAAGCCACACCCACATCTCATGGTTGTACATAATCTTGGTTACGTAGGAAAAACCTGCCTTAAAGGAAAAACGTGTGTGTGTGTGTGTGTGTATTTTCATATATAAAATATTGTATATATATGTAGAGGGAGAGAAAATAGAGAATATATATACATTTATAGAAAGTATATATAGAATATATATAGAAAGTGTGTGCATGTATAAAATCTGTGTGTGTGCAGGGGTGAAATCCAGCAGGTTCTGACAGGTTCTGGAGAACGGGTAGCGGAAATTTTAAGTAGTTCGGAGAACCGGCAAATACCACCTCTGGCTGGCCCCATAGTGGGGTGGGAATGGAGATTTTACAATATCCTTCTCCCAGGAGTGGGGAGGGAATAGGCATTTTGCAGTATTCTTCCCCTGGAATGGAGTGGAAATGAAGATTTTGCAGTATCCTTCCCCCAGGAGTGGAGTGGAAATGGAGATTTTGCAGTATCGTTCCCCCAGGAGTGGGGAGGGAATGGGGATTTTGCAGTATCCTTCCCCCAGGAGCAGGGAGGGAATGGGGATTTTGCAGCATCCTTCCCCTAGGAGTGGGGAGAGAATGGGGATTTTGCAGTATCCTTCCCCCAGGAGTGGAGTGGAAATGGAGATTTTACAGTATCCTTCCCCCCGGAGTGGGGAGGGAATGGGGATTTTGCAGTATCCTTCCCCTAGGAGTGGGGAGGGAATGGGGATTTTGCAATATCCTTCCCCCAGGAGTGGAGTGGAAATGGAGATTTTGCAGTATCGTTCCCCCAGGAGTGGGGAGGGAATGGGGATTTTGCAGTATCCTTCCCCCAGGAGCAGGGAGGGAATGGGGATTTTGCAGCATCCTTCCCCCAGGAGCAGGGAGGGAATGGGGATTTTGCAGTATCCTTCCAGGAGTGGAGTGGAAATGGAAATTTTGCAGTATCCTTTCCCCAGGAGTGGGGAGGGAATGGAGATTTTACAGTATCCTTTCCCCCGGAGTGGGGAGGGAATGGGGATTTTACAGTATCCTTTCCCCAGGAGTGGGGAGGGAATGGGGATTTTGCAGTATCCTTCCCCCAGGAGCAGGGAGGGAATGAAGATTTTGCAGCATCCTTCCCCTGACATGCCCACAGAACCAGTAGTAAAAAAATCGGATTTCACGACTGTGTGTCTGCATGTGTGTGTGTGTGTGTGTACACACATACACACACACACACACACACATACATACATTTACATATACAGAGAGTCTATTTAGCAAATGCATATAATATATATTTGCTAAACAGTAGAATCATAGCAGCCGTTATGGCAAAGAGCAAACAACTGGGAAGGCCTTAAATTAGGATGGGACATTTTCATAGAGGATCAAGCCATAAATGGCTACAAGTGTTGTGTCAGCTTTTTGAGGCTGTCCAGATCTGGAAGCAGAGAAGGCCTCACAAGAAGGCTGGGCCTCCTACGCCTGGTGGAGTAGGCTGATAGCAGCAGAATTTTGCACATCTCTCTTGTGTTTTCTGATCGATGCTGCTCATACCTCGGAGAGGAGCCAGAAATACAGGTTGTCCTTGACTTACAACAATTGGTTTAGTGACTGCCCTGAAAAAAATGACTTACGGCCGTTTTTCACACTTACGACCGCTGCAGCATCCCCACAGGGTGACGTGATCAAAATTCAGAGCCTTGGCACTGACTCACATTTATGACAGTTGCAGTGTCCTGGGGGGGGGGGTGTCATGTGATCCCCTTTTGCGGCAATCTCGCAAGCAAAGAATCGGGGGAAGCCGGATTCACTTTATGGCCGTGTTACTAACTGAACAACTGCAGCGGTTCGCTTAGCAACTGCGGCAAGAAAGGTTGTGGAACGGGGCAAAACTCACGGAGCAAATGTCTCACTTAGCGTCAAAAATAGGAGGCTCAATTGTGATTGTTAAGCTGAGGATTACCTGTAAAAATTGCGCACGTGAGGGAGCTGGGTTGCGCCTCCTCCTGGTCTGTGGTGCCAAAAATGTTGGGCACCACTGCTTTAGCCCGTTGGCAGGGTTCCAGCGTCCACCTCCAAGCAGTGCAATCTGTTGCGGCCTGTGCAGCTCGTAGCTGATTCCGACAGCGAGGAGGCTGGTGTGGTGCTGCGCCAGCAGCCTGTGCAGCTGGCGCTTGAGTCAGACAGTGAGGAGGCTGGAGAAGAGGTGGTGCCAGAGGCGGGGACTCAGCCAGGGCCTTCAGAACCTCCAGAAGCTCCTTTAAGTGAAGAGGAGGAAGAGGAGGAGCCTCTTCTCAATGCAGAGCTGCCAAAAGGCAGGAGTGGCTCCTCAGGAGGAGGTCTCCTCGAGAGTAAGGCTTGGGGCTAATTGGCCACTCCCTTAGCCTATTTAAGGAAGAACGCCAACTGAAGCAATTTGCAGGGAACAACTTCGTTCACATTCCTTCGCGTCTTGTCTTGCTTATCTTATCAGCTTCCTGCTAATTGCTTCTGGGCATTCGGCCAACCACAGTGAGCTTTCAGTTATTATTCTTTGAATTCTTGGGGGCTGTTAATGCAGTTAATTAACAGCCGTTGTTGTAAAAGACTGGTTTATTCAATAAACTAAGGTTTGTACAGACTTTGTGTGTGCTACTTTCTTTGGGGTCCGTAGCTGGGAAAGAACACAATCGTTCCATCCCATCTTCATTCGGAGGGCTTTTTGCACTTCCATCACACCTGTAAGCCGAGAAGCGTCCCAACATTTTTCAGCTTCTCAAGCCATCCTTGGGGGTTCACTTAGAACGGCTGGTAGAGAAAACCAATCACAAGCTGGGCGTAGAGTTCCTAGGAAGGACTGATTATTAAACTGCTAAATTGAGCTCTTCTGCAGAATTTCAGTTTCACAACTCAGAAGGATAAATCCATATTTGATAAGACTTTTTTTTTTAATTGCTAAATTCACCTATTTTAAAAGCGTTGAAGCCAATTTCCCAGGCTGTTGCTGTTTCCTACATTCCCCGCTGAGGCTTTTCTCACATCATCCGCAAACAGGAAGAAGCGGAGAAGAAGGACGAGAAGGAGAAGAAGAAGGAGCCCGAACCTTCTTTTCAGATCCTTGACAATCCAGCTCGGGTGATGCCAGCCCAGCTGAAGGTGCTCACCATGCCCGAGAGTTGCCGGTACCAGCCTTTCAAGACCGTGAGTTTTCATGATCTACCTACCCGCCCACCTACCTACCTACCATCCATCCATCTATCCACCCATCCACATGTCCATCCATTTACATGCCTCTCTGTCTCTGTCTGTCTGTCTCTCTGTCTGTCTCTTTCTCTCTCTCTATCTATCTATCTATCATGTCTGTCTGTCTATCTATCATGTCTGTCTATGTATCTATGTATCTATCTGTCTGTCTATGTATTTATCTCTCTATCTCTATCTCTATCTATCTATCTATCATGTCTCTCTATGTATCTGTCTGTCTGTCTGTCTATGTATTTATCTCTCTCTCTCTCTCTCTCTCTCTATCTCTCTTTATCTATCATGTCTCTCTATGTATCTGTCTGTCTGTCTATGTATGTATGTATCTATATCTATCTATCTATCATGTCTGTCTGTCTGTCTGTCTATCATGTCTGTCTATGTATCTGTCTGTCTGTCTGTATCTATCTATCTATCTATCATGTCTGTCTGTCTGTCTGTCTGTCTATCATGTCTGTCTATGTATCTATCTATCTGTCTGTCTGTCTGTCTGTTTGTCTGTCTATGTATGTATGTATCTATCTATCATGTCTGTGTCTCTCTCTCTATCTCTCTTTATCTATCATGTCTGTCTATGTGTCTGTCTGTCCGTCTGTCTATGTATGTATCTTTCTATCTATCATGTCTGTCTGTCTGTCTGTCTGTCTGTCTGTCTGTCTGTCTATCTATCTATCTATCTATCTATCTATCATCTATTTATCTTATCTACCTACCTACCTACCTATCATCCGCCTGTCCATCCATCCATCCATCCATCCATCCATCCATATGAGTGCTATTGCCCTTCCTTCCCTTCCTCCTTCCGTCCGTCCGTCCGTCCGTGATGTCGTAGTGGTTAGGATGCAGCGTTGCAGGCTGACTCTGCCAACTGTCACCAGTTAAAACCTGACCGGCTCAAGGTTGACTCAGCCTTCCATCCTTCCGAGGTGGGTAAAATGAGGACCCAGATTGTTGGGGAGCCAGAGGCTGACTCTGTCAACCACTTAGAGCAGGGCTGTGAAGCATTGTGAAGGGGTATATAAGTCCTAAGGGCTGTTGCTGCGTGCTTTTGTTTCCTTAGCTTTCCATTGGGGGCATCATCGTCTTGCGAGACACCAGCGAGGACACGGAAGAGCTGGTGGAACCCGTGGCAGCCCACGGCCCCAAGATAGAGGAGGAGGAACAGGAGCCGGAGCCCCCCGAACCTTTCGAGTATATCGACGACTAGGATGAGGTGGGTGTCATCGGCTTCCTGGTTTGGTTTCGCTTCCACCACCCAAGCACCAAAATTTTAATCCGGCTGGAAAATGACCCTGGGAAAATTACAGGGTTGTTGTTGTTTTTTTCTCAGCTGGGCAGGAGATTCAGCCGCGTGAACTTTGGTTTGGTGTGGTGAAGTGCCATGGAAGTGATCAGGTGGCCAGGCAATTGATCCTTTTGGATCCAGAGACAATAAGCAGAGGAGGAGGACTCTGTGATCTTGGCAGTTTTCTTGCAAACATTTCATGACCCAACTATGGAACATCAACAGTGTTAGAAGGAGGAAGGGTTTCTGGAAAGGAAGAGGAGGAGGAAAAGGGGACCTTGGTATTCTCTGAGCTTGGTGGTTTTCTTACAGACATTTCATTATCCAACTAGGTAACATGATCAGTGCTAGAAGGAGCAGGAGGAAAAGGACTGGAGTCCTTGGTGCTCTCTGAGCTTGGTTATTTTCTTGCAGACGTTTTATTGCCCATCTAGGTAACATCATCAGTGCCAGAGGAAGACTAGGATGTAGATGGTTTGTTGAAAGCTTCCTGCGGGGATTAGATTGTCCCGCCAGCCACTAATCCCTTTCTCCGCCCTTCAGAGGAAGCAAGACAAGCTTGGTCAGTGAAGGTTACCTTGCTTCCTTTCTTTTCTCCTTTCCTTCTCCAGATGGGCAGCCCTCGACGGAGTTCGGCACAACGTCGGGACGTCCGGAGCCCCGGGAGGAAGCTCCTGTGGCAACGAGCCGCAGCTCAGCGCATGTCCCAACCGACGCTTCTCTTGCTGGCCATCGCACAGACGACGGAGAACGGCCGTTTCTCTCTCTCTCTCTCTCTTTAGTGTACTCATTTACAAGAAACCGGTTTTCAAAATAAATTAATTAAAAAAAAACCCCAGGGGCAAAAAAAAATCTGGTTTTTCCCCCCACTTCTTCTTTCTTTCTTTCTTTCTCCTCGCTTGATTCGGCTTTGAAGAAGCGGCATCTGGTTGGTCAATTCTGCGCTTCCGGTTGTGTTCTTGGCACAATTGAAAAGCTTGGGGCTCTGAGACAGCCTTTTCCCGTTGTGAGATACAGGTGGTCCTCGACGTACGACCGCCATTGAGCCCCCCTCCCCCCACATTTCCGTTGCTAAGCGAGACAGCCGTAAAGGGAGTCTCGCCCCATTTTTACGACTTTTCTTGCCACAGCTGTGAAGCGATCGCCGCGGTGGTTCGGTTAGCAACACAGTTGTGACACGAATCTGGCTTCCCCGTTACCTTTACTCATCAGAAGGTTGCAAAAGGGGATCATGTGATCCCGCAACAGTCGTAAGTACATCCCAGTTGTCAAACATCCGAAGTTTGGTCACGGGGATACTACAACAGTTGTGTTAAGGATATTTTTGGCTCATAACCGATGTTGTGGGTTATCGAGCAGAGTACCCTTTGAGTAAACGCATGAAAAGCGACGGAGTGGTTGTGAACAATCACACTCAACATACAAACACCCTGAGTTGTTGTAGTCTTTTACTTTTAGAAAAAGGAAAGCAAAGTCCAAAAACAATCCAAGTCGTACACAGATTATTTATTTATTTATTTATTTAGCGTATGGCTGGTCACACACAATATTAAAACACTTCATTTTTACAGATTAAAAACAATTAAAACAATAAAAAAGCAGTAAGAAAACCTAAAAGGAAAACAGAAATAACATTTCAAAGTTTGACGTCGAGTTTGGAGATCCAGTCAGTAGCTGCCGTTGTTACACAGAGGAAGTCCCTAGAATCTCCTGGGTACCTTCTGTTAGGGCATCTCCTCACTATATGTTGGATAGTCTATCGAGGGGCCCCGCAATCACATTGTGCTGAAGGTATCTTTCTCCATTTATACAAGGAGTCAGCACACACCCCATGAGTTGTTCTAATTCTGTTATATGTCACCCATATGTGTCGGGGTACGCTAAATCCTGGAGGTATACTACTAGGACTGATATGCTCAGAGATATATTGGGGGGAATAGCTACTTCACGCTTCCATCCACTTTTGTGTGGTGTTCTGATGATCGGCCATCAACTTACGCGCTGTCAAGATTGGTGGATTTCTTGACTTTAATCGGCATCTGAAGAGATCAGGAATGTATCCGTGTACGGGTAGAAAGGAATTTAACAGGATCTTACTATACTCCCGAATGAGAGTTTCTTGTCGTCGTAAGTGCGGGGAGAGTATGTGACTAAACTGATAACCAGTAACTAGGTGTAGATTTTATGCACCCAGTAATTAGCCTCATCGTACGGTTAAGCTGAACATCAATAAGTCCTGTATGTGAGCTGTTTATCCATACAGGGGCACAGGATTCCGCTGCAGAGTAGCAAAGCCCGAGGGCTGCACATCGGAGAGTTGGGGCTGAAGCTCCCCAAGTTGTTCCCCATAGTTTTTGTAGGATGTTATTTCTGCTGTTAACCTTGGCAGCCATATTCTGAATATGTTTCTTAAAGGACAGGGTCCTGTCTAAGGTAACCCCCAGGTATTTTGGTGTTGCCTCGTATGGGAGCAGTTTGTTATTTAGGTATCCATTGAGTTCTCTTTTTGCCAATTCGTTGTTGAGATGAAAACATGTAAATGCTTTACTTACGCTTGGTATTAACCTCCATTGGTGGAAGTATGTGCTCAAAGTTGTAAGGTCGGCTGTAAGTACACAGATAAGACACTATAAGTACAAAGATAAGACAAGAGTTAAAAGATCAATCCAGGGATATTTCAAGTACAAAGTCTTCTTACCAGTTGTAGTCATACCCAATAAAACAGTTCTTCTTGAGTTTCAAAACAGGAACAAGTTCAATATCAAAAACATTCAATAAATAGTAGAAAGCAACATGTCGCTATGATCAAACAGCGATCATGCAGAGAGATCAGGTAGAGAGTCACAGCAAATAAGCAGGCAAAATGGTGTAGTATCCACACAAGCCATGATCCTGACTTCCCTTAAGTACATTGGCTACAGAGCTTAGCCAATCAGGATTCAGGATGATGCAATACAGTCTTAAAGCAATATCTGACTGCAAACATACATTGTTGGTTTATATATTGCCTGACCAACTAGTTAGACAAATAACCATTTCCTAACAAGTTGTAAGCGTGAAAAATAGTCGTACTTTGTTCAGTGCCTTTGTAACTTTTGAACAGTTGCTGAACGAGCTGTTGTAAGTTGAGGACTACCTGGATACTCTTAAAATTTGAAAAGGCAGCTTTCTTACCCAAGAGCTGGATTCCCGTGGTTTTCTTCCCCACTGACCATCTAACTCAGGTGTAGCAACAGGTAGGAATTCAATTTAATAACTTTATTGTCACTGTACACAGTATACACAGTATACCCATACAGTGAAATTTACTTAACACCCAGAGACCAGGCTTAACACACATAACAATCCCCAAACACACTCCCACCCACCACAATTCCCCACCCCTAAACCACCCAAACATCCACACGACAGACCAAGTAATGCTGTCCAACAGCTCACGGATGGTGGCCCTTTAGTTCATGGTTGCATGCAATTACAGCTCTGGGATAAAAACTATTCAGAAGACACGTGGTCTGAGTTTTAATTGTTCTGTCTCTTCTGCCAGAAGGCAACAGTCCAAAAAGATTGTGAGCAGGATGGGAAGAGTCTCAGAACGTTACGCAACTTTCTCAAACAGCGAGATGCGAAGATGTCGTCCAGGGCTGGTAGCTGGAGCCCGATGATATTCTGGGCAGTTTTAATGATTCTCTGTAGAGCGTTTTTGTCCGCTGCAGCGCTGCTCCCATACTATGCAAGAATGCCGGATGTCAGGACACTCTCGATGGGGCTGCGATAGTAGGACAGAAGGAGATGCTGAGAAGTGCAGCTTTCCAAGAACTGACAGGGCTGTTTAGATGTTCCTAAGGAATTCACGAGAAATATCTTTTCCCCTGGGCGAGCAATAAAAGAAAAGAGCCGTGTTAAGAATGCAATATTGTAGGCTACTTCTGCTGACTGTTGGATGCCAGCAGTTCGATCCTGACCGGCTCAAGGCTGACTCGGCCTTCCGTCCTTCTGAGCTCGATAAAATGAGGATCCAAATTGTTAGGGGCAAGAGGCTGACTAAAGCACGGTGAAGCAGGATATAAGTCTAATTGTGATTGCTATTCCTCCCTTCTTCCTTCCTTCCTTCCTTCCTTCCTTCCTTCCTTCCTTCCTTCCTCTATCTTATTTCTTCCTTCCCTTTCCTCCCTCCCTCCCTCCCTCCCTACCTTCCACTATCTTTTCTTCCTTCCTGCCTCCCTTCCTCCATCCTGCTCCTCCTGCCTTCCTTCCATGGTGGAAGTACTATTGCTATTGCTAAACTCCTAGCCAGTTTTGCTTCCCTGGGCTGTTAAATCTTGCCCATGGTTGTTAAGCAAATCCATGGTCGTTAAGTGGATGATTCTTGTCATTAACCAAATCCATTGTCTGCAATGGACACGTTTTGCCCAGAACTGGAAGCAAATGTCTGGAGGCCAGTTGTTCCACTTCTTAATTGTTCTATCTGTCAGGAAATTTCTCCTTAGTTCTAAATTGCTTCTTTCCTGGATGAGTTTCCGTCCATTGCTTCTTGTCCTGCCCTCAAGGGCTTTGGAGAATAGCTTGACTCCCTCTTCTTTGAGGCAGCTTCTCAAATACTGGAAGACTGCCATCAAGTCTCCCCTAACCCTTCTTTTCATTAAACTAGACATGCCCAGTTCTTGCAACTGTTCTTCATATCTTTTAGTCCCCAGTCCCCTCATCCTCTTTGTTGCTCTTCTCTGCACTCTTTCTAGAGTCTCCACATCTTGTTTACATCATGGCGACCAACACTGGATGCAGTATTGCCAGTGTGGCCTTACCAAGGCCTTGTAAAGTAGTATTAACACTTCAGGTGATCTTGATTCTGTCCCTCTGTTTAAGCAGCCCAGAACTGTGTTGGCTTTTTTGGCAGCTGCTGCACACAGCTGGCTCATATCTAAATGGCTGTCCACTAGGACTCCAAGATCCCTCCCACAGTTACTACTACTGAGCAAGAATAGAATAGAATAGAATAGAATAGAATAGAATAGAATAGAATAGAATAGAATAGAATAGAATAGAATAGAATAGAATAGAATAGAATAGAATAGAATAGAATAGAATAGAATAGAACGACAAAAAGAAGAGAAGAGAATATAGAAGAAAGAATAGAATAGAACAGAACAGAATAGAACGACAAAAAGAAGAGAAGAGAATATAGAAGAAAGAATAGAATAGAATAGAATAGAATAGAATAGAATAGAATAGAATAGAATAGAATAGAATAGAATAGAACGACAAAAAGAAGAGAAGAGAATATAGAAGAAAGAATAGAATAGAATAGAATAGAATAGAATAGAATAGAATAGAATAGAATAGAATAGAACGACAAAAAGAAGAAGAGAATATAGAAGAAAGAATAGAATAGAATAGAATAGAATAGAATAGAACGACAAAAAGAAGAGAAGAGAATATAGAAGAAAGAATAGAATAAATAGAATAGAACAGAACAGAACAGAACGACAAAAAGAAGAGAAGAGAATATAGAAGAATAGAATAGAATAGAATAGAATAGAATAGAATAAAATAGAATAGAATAGAATAGAATAGAATAGAATAGAATAGAATAGAATAGAATAGAATAGAATATTGTCACTTTGTACACTAATTGGCATACATTAAAATGAAATTGCATTACAGCTCTCAAAGGGTCAACATTTCCAATATAAACTACATAAACATGACTAAATAAATACCAAATTACGCATTTTTGAAAAGGAAGTCAGGTTTTTCCGAATGCTCAGCCACTGTTTAGGGAAAGACATGAGTTCAAGGAGGCAATCAGTGTGGGGTTTGATCCGTTGACATGAAAACGTACATATTTCTCGGGGGGAAAAATTCTAGGAGGGACCTCAGTACTTTATTAACACATAAATATTCACAAAACTCTGCCAGGTTCCTGTAAGCTACAACAGCCTTTAATCGGGTACCATTTTGGGGTTCATGTAGTCCTTGACTTACGACCACATTTGAGCCCAAAACCTCCGTTCCCAAGCAAGACCGTTGTTAAGTGAACATTGCTCCCTTTTTACCATCTTTGCCGCCACAGATGCCTACCGTTGTTCACGGTTGTTAAGCGAATCTGGCTTCCCCCATTGTCAGAAGGTTGCAAAAGGGGCTCAAGTCACACCCCACCCCCACCCTGGGACAATGCAACCGTCGTAAATCTGAGTCAGCGTCCAAGCTTCTGGTTTTTGATCACTGCGGAGATGCTGCAACGTTTCAATTGAGAAAATCGGTCATAAGTCGCCTTTTTTCAGTGCTGTTACAACTTCGAGCGGTCACTAAACGAATTGTCGTGAGTCGAAGGCAACCTGCACAAGGTTGTTGGTTTTTTTAAATATTTTTAATATGGAAGCAATTCTTTTTTCCAAGCTTGGGGGGGGGAAACGCAGTGCTCTCCCGCTTGTTCTCAGCTGCGGTGTGCCTGCCGCTGTGTTTTTGTGTGTGCACACCTCCAGAAAATTGTTTGTTTACGTATTTTCTTTCCCTGTCGGCACCGAACAGCTGCCCAATCAACCTCTGCGGGGTTTATCGTATAACGCTTAGAGGGAAGCCGGGGGGGTGGTGGATGGGAGAGGGGGGAGAGAGCCGAAAACGGGGCAGACAATAGACCCACAGTGAAGGCAAGAGAGGACTGAGTCATCATCGGAGGTGGAACCTGCTGGGTTGTTGATGAGGCGTGCGAGGAATAATTCCCCCTCTTGCCACATTTTTGTGGCTTGGCTTTCCGCGCCAGGGGTTGACGCACCGCTGGGCTGTGAAGTGAGCAGGGGAGAGGAGAGGAAACGGCAGCCCGCAGGCCTGGCTGGCGAGAGGGATGGCCGGGCGCCGGAGGGAGCAGAGGGCCGGTGTCAACTCCCGGCGCATCAGAGCGGCCAATTGAAGGGTTGTAGGTTGTGGCTTCACACACACACACAACAATTCATAAACTTGACCCGCCAGACTGAGCAAACGTGGCGCGGTATGCCAACAGAACTGCTATTTATTTATTTATTTATTTGTATCCCACTTTTCTTCTTGTGACAAAATGCAGGCAACCGATCGTTTAGGGACCATTTGAAGTGAAATGAGCACTGGAAAAAGGGGTTGATGACCGTTTTTTCACGCTTAACGACCGTTGCAGCCTCCCTGAGGTCGCTTGGTCAGTTTTTCTGGCGCTTTGCCACATGTGTTCGATGAAAGTTGCGCTGTGCCAGGGTGAGGTGATCGCCAGTTGTAACCATCTGAAGTGGCTCCCGACAAGTAAAGTCAAGGAGTGGGGAGGTAGTCAGATTCGCTTAAGGACCGCATGATTTAGTTAAACGACCGCAGTGATTTGTTTAATAACTACGAGGGAAAAAACTCCTGAGTTGATTCTCTCTTGGCCCAATCCACCTCACAAGATGGGCCAAAATTCATTGAACAACTGCCTTCCTTAGCAAGATAGGTTTTAGGCTCAATGGTAGTCGTATGTTGAGGACTATTGCACTGTAACTCAAGGCAGCAAACACGACGTATGCTTCCTCCTCCGATTCTCCCCACAACAACAACCCTATGAGGTGGGCTGGGCTAAGAGTGAGTGACTGGCCTAAAGTCACCCAGCTAGCTTTCATCTAGAACTCCCAATCTCCTGGTGATTGGCTCAAAGTCACCCAGCTGGCTTTCGTGCCTAAGGCGGGACTAGAACTCCCCATCTCCTGGTGATTGGCCCAAAGTCACCCAGCTTCCTTTCATGCCTAAGGCGGAACTAGAACTCCCGATCTCCTGGTGATTGGCTCAAAGTCACCCAGCTGGCTTTCGTGCCTAAGGCGGGACTAGAACTTCCCATCTCCTGGTGATTGGCTCAAAGTCACCCAACTGGCTTTCATGCCTAAAGCGGGACTAGAACTCCCTATCTCCTGATGATTGGCTCAAAGTCACCCAGCTGGCTTTCATGCCTAAGGCGGGACTAGAACTCCCCGTCTCCTGGTGATTGGCTCAAAGTCACTTTCCTTTCATGCCTAAGGCGGGACTAGAACTCCCCGTCTCCTGGTGATTGGCTCAAAGTCACTTTCCTTTCATGCCTAAGGCGGAACTAGAACTCCCTATCTCCTGGTGATTGGCTCAAAGTCACTCAGCTGGCTTTCATGCCTAAGGCGGGACTAGAACTCCCCGTCTCCTGGTGATTGGCTCAAAGTCAACCAGCTGGCTTTCGTGCCTAAGGCGGGACTAGAACTCCCTGTCTCCTGGTGATTGGTTCAAAGTCACCCAGCTTCCTTTCATGCCTAAGGCGGAACTAGAACTCCCGATCTCCTGGTGATTGGCTCAAAGTCAACCAGCTGGCTTTCGTGCCTAAGGCGGGACTAGAACTCCCCGTCTCCTGGTGATTGGCTCAAAGTCACCCAGCTTCCTTTCATGCCTAAGGCGGAACTAGAACTCCCGATCTCCTGGTGATTGGCTCAAAGTCAACCAGCTGGCTTTCGTGCCTAAGGCGGGACTAGAACTCCCCGTCTCCTGGTGATTGGCTCAAAGTCACCCAGCTTCCTTTCATGCCTAAGGCGGAACTAGAACTCCCGATCTCCTGGTGATTGGCTCAAAGTCAACCAGCTGGCTTTCGTGCCTAAGGCGGGACTAGAACTCCCTGTCTCCTGGTGATTGGTTCAAAGTCACCCGGCTGGCTTTCATGCCTAAGGCGCGACTAGAACTCCCAATCTCCTGGTGATTGGTCCAAAGTCACCCAGCTGGCTTTCATGGCCAAGGCGGGAGTAGGTCTCCTGGCGATTGGCCTAAAGTTACCTAACCAGCTTTCGCAAACTGCCAGTCCTTGAGATCTTACACTTACACTAGGAGATTTGCACACATCCCTTGGGCCATTAAGTGTTAGGTGTACAACCCACCACCACAAGTAAGCGTATCCTGAACTCTCTTCTTGTTAAAAACGCATTTGGAAAACGGAAAAAAAAAAATCTTACGTCAAGTTGCAAAGAAAGGAACGAAGGAACATTTCTCTGTACCCCTTGAAACGATAAGTCTATCTTTAGTTGTAAAATTTGGCACTGGCCCCAAAGAGGCCTAATGAAACCAAAATTTCCCCAACCCAGCAAAAAAAAAAAAGCTTCCACCACAACGCCCATCATTCTCAGCCGAGAAGGCCAAAGGCTTGTGGCAGCCTGGAATCGTAACATTTTATTTATACCCCTGTTGAATTTGGGGGAAAAAATAGAATCCCTCTGCCGCGCCCTTAAAAACTCTTTAATTTTATTTCAACTCCGCTCAGCTCGAACGCTGCCATTTTGCAAAACAGATGTAAATCTCGCTAACGTTTTGGCGGTTGCTGCCGCCAACTCCTTGTACCGAATCTGTGGCTTCCTCCCCCCTTTTGGTCTCCATCAACATCTTTTCTTTTTATGTCTTTTTCACTCCTTCCTTGAGTCCTGCCAGATTGGAGAAAGAGGAGGAGAGATTTGTTCTCTCCACTGGTACGTTCCGTCAGTGCCAAGAAGGGAACGCACATCGTGCGATAATGGCATTTTAATACGTTTAAAAGAGATTTTGATTTGCTAAAAAAAAATCGGGCGCCTGGTGCAAGATGGATTTTGCTCCGGAAATATCGCATGGACCAGAATTTCCTTCAGGACAAGGCGGATTTATTTTTTTTTCACCTTGCTGAAAACTGCAGTTGGGTCTCTGAAGTTACAGGGAGTCCTTGATTTACAACCGCTCAATTTAGTGACCATCCAAAGCAGGGGTCTCCAAACTTGGCAGCTTTAAGACTTCTAGAATTCTGGGAGTTGAAGTCCACAAGTCTTAAAGTTGCCAAGTTTGGAGACCCCCTGGTCCAAGGTTACGATGGCACTGAAAAAAAAGTGATTTATGATCATTTGTTCGCACTTGTTGTAGCATCCCCGTGGTTGGAGAATAAAAATTCAAGATACTGGTTTGCTGACTCAGACTTATCACCGTTGCCGTTGCGACCTTCTGACGAGCAATGGGGAATCCCGATTCCCTTAACAATCAAATTGTTCATTTAACAACTACTGAAGAAAAGTCATAAAGTGGGACAGAACTCATGTAACTGTCTCGCTTAGGACCAGAAATTTTGGGCTCAATTGTTCGCCGTAAGTCGAGGACTACCTATATACCTCAGCCAAAGAATTCTGTCGTTGTGTGGCGCAAGAAGGAAAGTTGTTTTCTTTTGTTGGAATTTGATTGATTGGATCGGATTTATACACTGTCCATCTTTCCTAAGAGACTCTGGGCAGTTTACGATGAAACATTCGTTTGGAGATGATCTCAGGGAGGTTGCTTCTCTTTAAACCTTCAACCACCGCTGTCTGGAGCAACATTTTTGGGGTCAAGAACATCCAGAAAGCCAAATGATTGCGTAGATTGTGGAGTCTGGAAGAAAAACCAGCTGTTTCTGGAATGAATATTGGTTGGCACGTGTCCAAGGGCGGCATCCGCTTTGAATCTTCCTGGATTGGCAGAGTGTGTACACACACACTCTTACACAAATTCTGTTCTTTGTGGATTAGCTAAGAGGAGAAAAAAATATTGAATCAGGCTTCTTAAATCAGGGGTCTTACACACTCTTACACAAGTTCTGTTCTTTGTGGATTAGCCAAGAGGAGAAAAAATCATATTGAATCAGGCTTCTTAAATCAGGGATCTCCAACCTTGGCAACTTTAAGACTTGTAGACTTCAACTCCCAGAATTCTGGAAGTTGAAGGCCACACGTCTTAAAGCTGCCAAGTTTGGGGACCCCTGCACTACATAAACACGACAATCAATCAATCATTATGCATATCCCCACATATATTATATGACACAGACACAGCAGGCTTAAGACAGCCAAGGTTGAGAATCACTGATCTAGTGACTTGGCTCCAGATGTTTTAGTTAGTTTAGTTTAGTCTAGTTTAGTTTATTAGATTTATATACCGCCCTTCTCCTGATGGAGTTTTGGGAGCTCCATCGCTGGAGTTTTTTTTAAGAAGAGACTGGACAACCATTTGTCTGAAATGGAATAGTGTCTCTTGCTTGAGTGGGGGTTGGACTAGAAGACCTCCAAGGTCCCTTTTCCAACTCGGTTATTCTGTTAACAGTTAAGTCAACTGCAGATACGTCTAGATAATTTATCACTAAAGTGTGTAGAGATTCTCAGTCCTTCGTGTCCTGGTTGTCTCAGAGGTGCTTTTTCAGGAGGCAAAATTCTGGGAATTGAAGTCCTTAAAGTTGCCAAGGTTGGAGACCCCTGGCTTAAATCACTCCAGACATATTTGAAAACTCCTCTCTATTCACAGGTCGGAGATTCCAAGGGTCTCTCAAAGGAGGATTAGCGAAGAAGAAGAATTGCCCTGACAAAGATGGGACCAGGCTGCCGATGTTGGCTCCTCCAAGCTTCCTACTTTGACAAATCTCTCAAAAGTTCTTTTTTAGTTTTTTGGTTTTTTTAAAAAAGGGTGTTTTTAAACATTTGCATTCAGATTTATATATATATTTCGAGACACTTTTCTTTTTTTCCCAGAAAGGTCAGATCTTTTGACCAAGCTCGCAGGACCGATGAACCTCACCAAATAGGTACATATGAATGTAGGAAGTTAGCACCCACCTCTCTCCTAGAAGAATGAAATATTCTAGGAAATATTAAAAAGGCAGAATATTATACCTCCCTGGATGACAAATGGAGAATTTTTTTTTTAAGGCAGGAAGCGGATCAGGAGTGCTATTCATCAGGTTCTGACAGGTTCTGGAAAACCGGTAGTGGAAATTTTGAGTAATTCGGAAAACCGGCAAATACCACCTCTCGCTAGCCCCAGTTTGGGGTGGGAATGGAGATTGTGCAATATACTTCCCCCAGGTGTGGGGAGAGAATGGGGATTTTGCAGTATCCTCCTGCCACGCCCACCAAGCCACGCCCACCGAACCAGTAGTAAAGAAAATTGAATTGACTCAGTCTTAAGAGCTCCCACCCTCCTCAATAGCCCACCGCAGATGTCAACACTTAAGAGATAAAGAGATAGATAGATCTATTCATAAGCAAATTCATGCCCTCACCCAAGATCCAAGAAAGGTAGGATTAGCCCTCTACCCATCTAGCAACAGACCTCACCACATAGCAGCTGGGGAGATTGCATCACCCAGCAAGGCTCAACCAAGCCTGGGACTCAAAAGACAACCTACAAAGTTACGCCTGCATGACCCCATGGGAGTCAGAATACAAGCCCAATAGAGGGTATAAATCTCTCTCTCTCACCCATGTGCATTTTTTGCCCAGGATCTCAAAACCACATGGTCCTGCTGTCCACCATTAAACCATCTTTCCAAGCAGTCTCCATGTTTCCAATGTATTTCTCCCCACTTGGAACTGAACCCAGATGGACATTTCTTCCAACGCAAACAAGACTTTTATTTACAAATAAAATAAAATACAAATAATACCCGGAAGCAAGTCCCAAAGAGGCACACCCTTGCTTGGACTGGACCTCTTTTATACGATTTTGGAAATGCATATTGCCATGGACCAATCCTGGAAGCCTGCATCACACTAAACCAGTAATAAATAGCAACGCAATCCATAATGCATATATTTCAGGAGTCATAGTAACACAGTTCAACCAGACCCTACAAGGGATGCTACAACCTTCATCTGATCAATCACATTCCTGCACTAAAAGCATTCCTAAGTGACTTCATACCAGGGGTTTGTCCATCACCTTAATAAATGGACATTCTTGGGCAGGAAGGCGATGGTCTGGCCTCCATCTATTGCTGTCATCCCTGCCTAACAAAGCTGTTCAACCAATGGATAATCACCCCAATAGATGCAAAGCAACATCCCCAAATAACCATTAAAGGTAAAGGTTCTCCTCACACATCTGTGCTAGTCGTTCCCGACTCTAGGGGGCGGTGCTCATCTCCGTTTCAAAGCCGGAGAGCCAGCGCTGTCCGAAGATGTCTCCGTGGTCATGTGGCCGGCATGACTCAACGCCAAAGGCACACGGAACGCTGTTTCCTTCCCACCAAAGGTGGTCCCTATTTTTCTACTCGCATTTTTTACCTGCTTTCGAACTGCTAGGTTGGCAGAAGCTGGGACAAGTGACGGGAGCTCACCCCGTTACGCGGCACTTGGGATTCGAACCAATGAACCTGGCCATTTTAAGATTTGTGAACTACAACTCCCCAAATTCAACATGGCTGACTTGGGGACTTCTGGGAGCTGAAGTCCGCAAACCTTAAAAGTTGCCAAGTTTGGAGACCCCTATGCGAAATAATACTTGAATTAAAATATATGAAAGGGAGCTGTGCCAACAGTTTCATCCTATCTTGCACATCGGTTGGTAAACATACTTATTTCAATCAGAACAGAGCTGGAAGGGATTTTGGAGGTCTTGTAGTCCAACTCTTTGTTCAGGCAGGAAATATACTATTTCAGACAAATGTCTGTCCAATCTTTTTTTTCAAAACGTCCAATGTTGGAGCACTTACAACTTCTGGTGGCAAGTTGTTCCACTGGTTAATCCTCCCCACTGTTAGGAAGTTTCTCCTTAATTCCAGTTTGCTTCTCTATTTGGTTGGTTTCCATCCATTGTTTCAAAACATTGTTAGATTTGTGCTTGCTCACCATGCAGCCAAATATTTTGTTAGATTTTATTTTATCATTTTCACTGACCTATTGTTAAATTTAGGTACCCTCCATCTCATTTGTCAAGCAACACGGCTGGCTTATAACTGTGCTCCGAAGACCAAGATAGAAAACTCAACGTATTAAATTGATATCCCATTGTCCTTGCTGGAACTCAAGATTTGATGTGACTTATAGAAACTGGGTTGCTGATGGGTTTTACATGCAAACGGGAACCAAGCTAGTCCTCTCCTTGGTTATGTGTTTTTTTTTTGTTTTTTTTTAAAAATGTAGAAATAAGTTGTTTTTACATGCAAATATGAACTAAAATGATTCTCCACCAATCTCGTCTTTGGCTCTTAGTAATAGTTTTTCTGCAGCTGTCAATCTATTAAAGCTCAATTGTCTCAACTTTGGCCACTTTAAGACGGGTGGACTTCAACTCCCAGAATTCCCCAGCCAGCATAGCTGGCTGGGGAATTCTGGGAGTTGAAGTCCATCCGTCTTAAAGTGGCCAAGGTTGAGGGACCTTTGCTTTGTACAGGCTCAGTGTGCTGTGGGCCCCAGCTCCCCCTTCCAGAAATGGGGCGCCAGGCATCCCATCCACAGGGCATAAGGGAAGGCAACCAGCCTATCTGAAGGGCGCCCGGTTGGAGAAGCCAAGCTAAACGCTCCACACCGGCCTCCCTTCGGGAATCGCCGTTGCTAGGAGACGCCGTTTTTTTTTTTGTTCCCTTCCCCATCCCGGGGACCTGGCAGAGTCACCTGACCAGATATCTCGTCGCCCATTGGCCGCGAGTAAAACCACGTGGCCCTGACGCCGCCTAGAAAAAAGCGGCCCAGTCGCCGTTGCTAAGCGACGGGAACGAGGGAGGCCGCGGCCTACTCGGCGTTATCCATCGCGGCAGGTAAGGCGGAATAGAGGGTGGGGGGACACACAGGCGATGCCTCCCCCCGCGCCGACCCGTGGAAAGGAACCCCCGGAGGTGGTCGATGGGAAGCTTCCTCTCCGGCTCTTCCAACGTTGTGCCGGACTACAACTCCCATGCTCCACAGCCATCCCGCTGCGGTGGGGTGGGGGGTTGCCTGCAGCTCGCCTTTGGAGTCCAATATCAACCGTGGGGCGGGGAGAGCGGTGGGCCAAATCCCGGGACCCTCAAGCATCGTGGCGGGGGAGCATGGAGGTTGTAGTCCCATGCAACTGTATTCTGATATTAGGAAAGGGAGTGACTTTTGAGTGGCACTCTGCACATGCTCAGGGGAAATTGCCTGATGACGTGTTCTGGGCCAAATGGCTACCCAGCATCTCTGCCTGGGAAAAGCTCTACCTGGTAGGACAGGTAGTCCTCGACTTACGACCACAACGGAGCCCAGCCTCTCTTGTTTTAACTGAGTCATTTGTTAAGTGAGTTTTGCCCCGTTTTAGGACCGTCCTTAAGCGAATCACTGCCCGTTTGTTGAATTTGTAACACGGTTGTTCAGCGAATCCGGCTTCCCCATTGACTTTGCCTGTCAGTAGGTCGCCAAAAAGGGGGAACCGCGTGACCCGGGGACACTGCGGCCGTCATAAATGCGAGTCCTTTGCCAAGCATCTGAATTTGGAACGCATGATTATGGGGAGGCTGCAAACAAAAGGTCGTAAGTGTGAAAAAATGGTCGTAAGTCCCTTTATTCAGTGCTGTGGTAACTGTGGACGGTCACCGGTGTAAGACGAGGACCACCTGTCGTTTTGCAGAGCTTAAGAGTTTGAAATGAAAGGCTTTGGGGATTAGAATCCAGACCCAGTTAAGAGTTCAGGGGGGAAAAATACTTTCTTGGCACAAAAATAGTACACCAAAAAAAAAATTAAAAAATTAACCCCCTCCAAGAGTTAAGCTATTGTTTTTTTAAAAAATTACTTTTAAATTACTCTTTCTGTACCACTAGTTTTTATAAATTGCTATTTCACATAAGGAATAATTAACAATTGCAAGTTATTTAAGAGCCCCTCTTGATCTACCTTCTTTTCTCAGAATAGAACAGAACAGAACAGAACAGAATAATTAATGGAATGGAATGGAATGGAATAGAGAAAATGAGTAGAACAGAACAGAACAGAATAATTAATGGAATGGATTGGAATAAAGAAAAAGAAAAGAAAAGAAAAGAAAAGAAAAAAGAAAAGAAAAGAAAAATAGAATAGAATAGAATAGAATAGAATAGAATAGAATAGAATAGAATAGAATAGAATAGAATAGAATAGAATAGAATAGAATAGAATAGAATAGAATAGGAATAAAGCAAAGGGATGGAATGGAATGGAATGGAATCTAATTCTTTATTGGCCAAGTGTGATTGGATACACAAGGAATTTGTCTTTGGTGCACAAGCTCTCATACGTAAAAAATGCATTAGTCAAAAATCATAAAATGAAACAGTGATAGTCATAGGTTACTAATAAGCAATGAAATCATATTAGGAAACTAAATAAAACAATATAAATCATAAAGATACAAGGAACAAGGTTATAGTGATAAGTAGGAGGAGATAGAGTAGGAAGGACGAGAAGAATAATAGTAATACAATCTTAGTAAATAGTTTGACCGTGTTGTGGGAATTAGTTGTTTAGCAGAGTGATGGCATGCGGGGGGAAAAACCTGTCCTAATTATTCAGCCATACAATACATTGAAATGTTAAGCAGTTTATACCAAAGTTAGCCAAATGTACAAACTCAGACGTCATAGTTGGAAGCCATGGTCTATATAATTTGTGAACCAAACTGACAGGTATGTTAAAAACAAGCTTGAATGCAAAACCTGGATCCAGCAAATTTCCTTTATTTGAGTTTGCTGTCTGAATAGTTTATTGGCTGTAGGATAATTTCCACCTGGAAACTTGCTTAAAACGATCTGTTGCCTTTGCATGCTGAGTTACAGAAAGTTATGTTATGGGATGCTTGTGCTGTTACGTTTCTTGGTATTAAAATTTTTGTCCCAAGCTCCCACGCATTTATTTATTCAATTTCTATCGCCGTCACTCTCCGCAAGTGACTCTGGGTGGCTTATAATTCTAAAATTACAAAACAGTGAAAGCAATTAATATAATTAAAAATATCACATACACGCACCCTGCACAGTTAGCCAACTACCAGTAATAGCCAAGAAACTGGGCCCTTCGCACATTTTGAGTCCCAGGCTTGTTACACAGTTGTTATGTAATGTCCACCACCTTAGGTAGATTTTCAAATTTTAATCAAGATAATCCACAGTCAATTTGCCTGTGTAAGGAGGCTGTCATAAAAGTGTGTTAGGGAAGCACAGCTAGGATTTTTTTTTTTTTTGGTTTCAAATTAACATTTGGACGTGTTGCTCTTATTTCGATTTTATATACAGTGTTACATTTCGACATTGTATTTCTACAAAACCCAGGATCCCTTTGTGAAGGGCAATTTCTAAATTTGATGAATAAGATTACAGGTAATCCTCTCCTCAGGGTCCCGATGGTGAGCCGATGTCATCTAGCGGTGCCCAGGGGTAGGGCATTCTCTGTGGGTGCTCCCACCCTCTGGAATGAATTACCTACCGAGCTCCGGACGGCTCCTGATCTCCGCTCCTTCCATCGGGAGCTGAAGACTTGGCTGTTCAAGCAAATAGGCTGACTCTGATTCTGAGTTTTATTATTTATCATTAATTAGTTATTTGATTTAAAGTGCGATTTGATTGTACACGTTTCTTAACTTGTGTTCGCCGCCCTGAGTCCTTCGGGAGAAGGGCGGCATATAAATACATGTAATGAATGAATAAATAAATAAATAATCCGTGATTTACAACCACAAGTGAGCCCAAAATTTCTGCAACTTGTCAATCTCCAAGCATCTGAATTTCGATCACATGACCATGGGGCTGCTGCAACAGTCATAAGTGTGAAAAACGGTCATAAGTCACTTCAGTGCCATTGTGACTTTGAATTGTTAAGTCAAGGAGTACCTATATTTTGGTGTTGTGACAAATAATCTTGGGTCAATGCCAGTTTAAAAAGGTAGATGAGTGTTTGTATGAGCGGGATACGATCTAGCACAGAAATTACCTACTGAAGTTAAGCTGCAATGAGGCTGTATGGAGCGCTGCACGATCTCCCAACAATTTATGCCGTAAAATGGCAAGTTACATTGAATTTGTCCTTTGCACTAGGATGAGAACGAGATTTCTACAAGAGGTGAAACTTTGCACTAGCTAGCAGAATGACCCTTTCAATGGATGAACGAAAAGAGAAGCAGAATTTCTGTTGTTAAAACAAGTCACTTTATAAAATGAGTCATATCTGGTTTTACAGGTAGTCCTCGAGTTACGGCCACAATTGAGCCTAAAAATTGCTGCTGCTAAATCAAACAGTTGTTAAGTGAGTTGTGCCTCATTTTACGACATTTCTTGTTAAGTGAATCACTGCAGTCGTTAAATTGGTTACACCGTTGTTAAGTGAATCTCCCCCCCCCCATTGACCTTGCTTTGTCAGAAGGGCGCTAAAAGAGGATCGTGTGACCCTGGGGACACTGCAGCCGTCATAAATATGAGTCAGTTGCCAAGCATCTGAATTTTGATCACGTGACCACGGGGGAAGGCTGCGATGGTCGTAAGTGTGAAAAACGGTCCTCAGTCACTCTTTTCAGTGCCGTTGTAACTTTGAATGGTCACTAAATGAACTGTTGTAAAGTCGAAGGTGACCTGTATTACTTTTTTGCTGTGGTTGTTAAATGAATAAGAACAGTTAAGTGAGTCACACAGTTGTTAAGTGAGTCACGCAGTTGTTAAGTGAATCCAGCTTCCTCCATTCATTTTGCTTGTCAGAATCTGGTTGAGAAGATCGCCAGTGGCGATCACATGATCTGCAGGCCGATCACATGATCTGATGCAACCTTCCTAAATACAGGCCAGTTACCCACATTTTGATCACGTGACCATGGGGATGCTGGGATGTCATAAGTGTGAGGACCCTTGTAACGGGACTCCTTATGCACAGTCACTCATGCCCTGGTCACTTCTCGCCTGGACTACTGTAATGCTCTTTACATGGGGCTCCCCTTGAGGACCACCCGGAGGCGCCAACTGGTCCAGAATGCGGCCGCGCGGGTGATTATGGGGGCGACTTGGTGCTCCCATGTGACACCTCTCCTGCGCGAGCTGCACTGGCTCCCAGTGGTCTTCCGGGTGCGGTTCAAGGTCTTGGTTCTCATCTTTAAAGCGCTCCATGGCTTAGGACCGTGGTACTTACGAGACCACCTTCTGCCACCGATAACCTCCCACCGGCCAATACGCTCTCATAGAGAGGGTCTCCTCAGGGTGCCGTCGGTCAGGCAATGTCGACTGGTGACCTCCAGGGGGAGAGCCTTCTCTGTGGGGGCCCCCGCCCTCTGGAACGAGTTACCCCCAGGGATTCGATTAATCCCAGACCTCCGCACTTTCCGCAAGGCATTAAAGACTTTTCTATTCCAGGAAGCTGGGCTGGCTTAACGTAGATTTTAATGGGTGAATTTTAGGAGGGATTTTAAATTTGGGGGAGCCAAAATTTGATTTAATTACATTTTTAGATTATTTTTAACTTTTATATTGCTTGTATTTTAATGTTTTAATGTTTGGCTGTTCACCGCCCTGAGTCCGTCAGGAGAAGGGCGGTATATAAATCTAATAAACTAAACTAAACTAAACTAAACTAAATGAACCTGAGTGGCGTAGGAGGCTAATGCCTCCTACTAAGGCAGCATTTAACATCCAGCTGCCTGCAATTACTGCGAGTTCAATCCTAGCCAGGCTCAAGGTTGACTCAGCCTTCCTTCCTTTCTAAGGTGGGTAAATTGAGGGCTCAGTTTGTGGGGGCAATAAGCTGACTTTGTATAAATATACAAAAGTATGAAGGCTTAACGCCTTGTAAGGCGCCCTGAGTCTCCGGAGAAGGGCGGCATATAAATCAAATTAAAATAAATAAATAAATAAATAAAAATGGCCACTAACAATTGCAAAGGACTGAGGACTTTGATGGAGGAAGGAAAAAAGGAGAAGAAAAATAGCCAGATATGGTACATTCTTATCCTCAGAGCTGTGGTTGGAAATAATCAGAATTAAGGTACAGTTGAGCCCTTGTTAATACTTTTTGACTAACGGGGGTGTAGAGTTTTATTTTATTGTATAATTAAGGAAAGATATCCGTGAGCTTTGTTTGATTCATGGTGATCCCTAGGCATATCTGTGTATTTTTCTTGGCAGCCCTGTGAAATTGCTATGCTGTTGCTTTCGTCTCGGATTTTTTTTTTTTAAAAAAAACCCTTCACTGTTTAGCTTATATGTGTTATATTTTTCTGGTGGTGGTCCCATTAATACCCATCCAGAATCTCTCCCTGCTTGGAGAAAAGTTGATTATGCAATTCTACGTTACATTGGGACTTTAGAATAGAATCGAGCTTGGAGGTCTTCTAATCCAGGGGAACCCATACCAGTGACGGCTAACCTTTTCCAGACTGAATGCTCAAAGCACACGTTCACACACTAATGTGCGTGCACCCAAACCCCCAAAATGCAATGTGTGCACGGCCTCCACCCATACGCCCTGCCCTGCACATGTATGTGCACAACCCGCATGCACCCCACCCCAGCATTCATGCACACATGCCCGCTGGCATGATCTGCCCCCCACGCAGGCATGGTAGAGATCCAAAGAGCAACTGGCCAGAGAGAGGCACGCGCACATGCGTGGCAGAGCTGAACAGGGTCGATGGCTCACATGCCCACGCGTGCCACCTCTGGCGCGTGGTTCATAGTTTCGCCATCACAGACCTCTACCATTTCAGATAAGTGTGTTAAGGATATTGTTGCGTTAGCAACCAGCAGAATATAGTGCACAGAGAAACGTTGCTGAGAGCAATGAAATAAAAGATACGTGCAAACTGGTTTATCAAAAGTTGACTTTATAGCGGAAAATAAACAATCTCTTAGTCTTTTAAACAGTCCAAATCTTTGCCAGTTAAATCAGTTCATTAAATCTTCTTACCACACAAACAGTAGTTGGTTAGAATAACAAAACTCACTCTGCTTCACAAACCACGATGGTAGCAGATCCATCCACGATGATAGCACAATAGTAGCAACTCCTCACACAACAATAGCATATCATCAACTGAATACATGACAGTACCTTTCTTAAATACTTTACTACAACTAATTACAGCATGACTCAGCATTACAATGATGCAGCATTAAAACTTAAAGTCACAGAACACATATATTGCCTGGACAACCTGTTAGGCCCAAACCATATCCTCACAAAGTGGCTCTCTCGTTTCTTCTTAAAAACCTCCAGGGATGGAGCGCGCACCATTTTTGAAGGCAACTTCTGCCCCACTGGCTAATTGTCCTCACTGTTAGGAAGTTTATAATTTATGTAAGTGTGAAGTCACTTTTTTCCAGCGATGTTGTCACTTCGAACGGTCACTAAATGAGCTGCAGTTGAAAACTACCTGTACGGAGTCTATTTTGATACCCGTAAAGCCTAAGGCCATGATGGCGAACCTCTGGCACGGGTGCCACAGGTGGCACGCGGAGCCATATTGGTGGGAACACGAGCTCAGCTGATTTTCGGGCCTTCTGGGACCACCAGAAGTCAGGAAACACACTCCGGAGGGCCTCGGGGGAGGGGGAAGGCTGTTTTTGCCCTCCCCAGGCTCCTAGAAAGGCTCTGGAGCCTGGAGAGAGCAAAAAACAGGCCCACCGTGCCATCGTGTGCCAAAAGCGGGGGGGGGAGCACAGGGGGGGGCGCCTAGAATTATGGATGTGGGCACGCGTGCGTGTGTGACCCCACCACACTCCCCCCGCTTTTGGCACGTGATGACAAAAAGGTTAGCCATCCCTGGCCTAAGGCATGCCAGTGAGTTTGGTGTAATGGTTAGAGCTTCCGGCTCTAACCATTGGTAAGTTCTAGGCCTGTTTTAGGCACGAAAACTGACCGTGTGACTTCCGTGGGGCAGTCATTGTCTCCCAGCCCTCAGCATAAGATCTGTTGCAGTGAATGGATGGGCATTTGGTTCATCTGGGAAAAAAAAAAGCGATAGCTGGATTTGTGGCGAAAATGCTAGGAAGAAGAATAAAAATAACAAGAGGGTCATGATAAAAATATTACAATTCCTGTATTTTTTTTTAAAAAAAGGATATTTATAGTACAGTCTCGCAGTTCATGCATCATTATGGCCGTGTATTTTGCCTTTGCTATTTTCTGGGATAACAGAAACCGAATAACCGAGTTGGAAGGGACCTTGGAGGTCTTCTAGTCCAACCCCCTGCCCAATCAGGAGACCGTATATCACTTCAGACAAATGGTTGTCCAGTCTCTTCTGGAGGCAAGTCGTTCCACTGGTGAATTGTTCTCACTGTCAGGAAATTCCTCCTTAGATATTGGAGGTATCCCTTTGAGAGCTGAAGGCACCGAAATTTTATTTTAATGTATGCCGATTAGTGTACATTCAAAGTGACAATAAAGTTAGTCTGTCTATAACTCATCTCTTTGTCTCATCTGTCTATCTCATCTGTCTGTCTACTAGACTAGATAGATAGATAGATAGATAGATAGATAGATAGATAGATAGATAGATAGATAGATAGATAGAGATAGATGATACAATGAGAGATAGATATAGATAAATTGAGATAGATACAATGAGAGATAGATAGATACACATTGAGATAGATACAATGAGAGATAGATAGATATAGATAAATTGAGATATATACAATGAGAGATAGATAGATATTGATAAATTGAGATAGATAGATAGATACAATGAGAGATATAGATATAGATAAATTGATATAGATAAATGAGAGATAGATATAGAAAAATTGAGATAGACAGACCGATATAAATAGATCGATAGATTGATAGAAATTTCTCCTTAGATCCAGGTTGCGTCTCTCCTCGATGAGTTTCCATCCATTGTTTCTTGTCCTGCCTTCGGGTGCTTTGGAGAATAGCTTGACTCCCTCTTTTTGTGGCAGCCTCTCAGATATTGGAAGACTTCTATCATGTTACCCTTAATTCTTCTTTTCATTAAACTAGAAATACCTAATTCTTGCAACCGTTCTTCATACGTTTTCGCCTCCGGTCCCCTAATCCTCTTTGTTGCTGTTCTCTGCACTCTTTCCAGAGTCTCCACATCTTTTTTTATAATATGGGGGACAAAACTGAAGTTGATGGTTTTCAACTAATCATTTTTAGGGTGATGATGCCCCATTCCAGGATGAAGCAGCACGGACCCTCCCTAGCTTTTTAAATGGGCCGACATTTATTAGCTAAATGCTGCCACCTGCCTGAGCTTTAAAGAGGAATTAGGAAGTGTTGATCTAGAAGAGGGGTAGGAAAATGATCAGACTCAGAGTGGTTTCTAGAGTAAATCTAGAAGAAGAATATAGATTATTTCTAATAGTCACCAAACGATTTTCTATTCGACAGCTGCTAAGGAAATTGTGAAGAGGAATAGAATTCTTTTTTCTTTCTTTTTTTAAAATTCAATTTATATGCCACCCTTCTCCGGAGACTTACAATGCATTAAGCAATAGCCTTCATACTTTTGTATATACCTGCTTAGTAGGGCTTTTTGGGTCCCCCTAAGCGATGTTCTTTTTGTATAAAAAAGTCAGTTTATTGCCCCCACAATCTGGGTCCTCATTTTACCTCCCTCGAAAGGATGGAAGGCTGAGTCAACCTTGAGCCTGGTGAGATTCGAACTTGCAGTAATTGCAGGCAGCTGGTTTTACTTTAGCACTACTCAAGCTGCTGATTTTTTTTAGTGCTCGGATTTAATCTAGCATTAGATGCAAAACAAAACAAAACAAAACAAAACAAAACATTTCAAGTCATCTCCAAGAGGAGAAAACGTCTAGCATATACTGCCTTAAACTACAGATAGCCCTCAACTTATGACCACAATTGAGTCCAAAATGTCTGTTGTTAAGTGAAATATCTAAGTGAGTTTTGCCCTATTTTACGACTTTGCTTGCCAGAGTTGTTAAGTGACTCACTGGGGTCGTAAAGGTAGTGAAACGGTCATTAAGGGAATCTGGTTTCCCCACGGACTTTGCTTGTCAGAAGTTCGCCAAGGGGGATCACGTGATCCCAGGAACACTGCAACCGTCATAAATATGAATCTGTGGCCAAGCAGACCTGGAGCCTGGATAGCTCAGCAGACTAATGCATTGTAATTAACTCCAGTTGTCTGCAATTACTGCAAGTTCGAATCTCACCAGGCTCAAGGCTGACTCAGCCTTCCATCCTTTCTAAGGTAGGTAAATTGAGGACCCAGTTTGTGGGGGCAATAAGCTGACTTTGTATAAAAAATATACAAAAGTATGAAGGCTATTGCTTAACGCATTGCAAGCCGCCCTGAGTCTCCGGAGAAGGGTGACACAGAAATCTAATTTTAAAAAAAAGAAGAAAGAAAGGCTGAAAGGAAAGAAGGAAGGAAAAAAGAAAGAAGGAAGGAAGGAAGGAAGGAAGGAAGGAAGGAAGGAAGGAAGGAAGGAAGGAAGGAAAGCACATTCAGCTGCCTGCAATTACTGCAAGTTCAAATCTCACCAGGCTCAAGGTTGACTCAGCCTTCCATCCTTTCTAAGGTAGGTAAATTGAGGGCCCAATTTGTGGGGGCAATAAGCTGACTTTGTATAAATATACAAAAGTATGAAGGCTATTGCTTAACGCATTGTAAGCCGCCCTGAGTCTCCGGAGAAGGGCGGCATATAAATCAAATTTTTAAAAAAAGAAGAAAGAAAGACTGAAAGGAAAGAAGGAAGGAAAAGAGAAAGAAAGAAAGAAAGAAAGAAGGAAGGAAGGAAGGAAGGAAGGAAGGAAGGAAGGAAGGAAGGAAGGAAGGAAGGAAGGAAGGAAAGCACATTCAGCTGCCTGCAATTACTGCAAGTTCAAATCTCCCCAGGCTCAAGGTTGACTCAGCCTTCCATCCTTTCTAAGGTGGGTCAATTGAGGACCCAGTTTGTGGGGGCAATAAGCTGACTTTGTATAAATATACAAAAGTATGAAGGCTATTGCTTAATGCATTGTAAGCCGCCCTGAGTCTCCGGAGAAGGGCAGCATATAAATCAAATTTTAAAAAAAGAAAAAAAAAGCAGTGCTATTGCTACTCAACAGCATACAAAATGGGAGACAGGTTGCCTCATGAGGCCTCCCCACCTTTTGAGTGAAAAATCCTTCCCCCTGCAGCCTGTCCTGTCTCACTTACAAATAATCTGATTCAGCTATGAAAAATATTGGAACGATTTGAAAGACGGCTTCGAGATACGTATTGCAAAAGCTTTTATCTAGCGGTAATCCATATTCGAATTACATTGCAGTTCTCCTTCTTGACATTTGATGATGGGCGACGTGCTCGCTTACGAAGCGGAGCTGCTGGGAATGGTGAAAGAGGTCAGTTTTTCTGAATTTTTGACGCGTTGAGCCCCAAAGGTTTACCACCCCTGGGATGGAAGAAGGTGCCAAGCCCTTTGCCATGGATTTATTTATAAATCCAACATGTAGGCCGGCTGTCTTGTAATGTCTCTAGGTGGTTCACAAATTAAAAACACATCCTGTGAAATAAAAACAGAGACAGCGATAATACGGGGACTAAAGAAACAGATACAGGAAATCCTTCATTTACAACCACCATTGAGACCAACGTTTCTGTCGCTAACCGAGACAGCTTTTACATCACTTTTTCTTGCCGCCGTTGTTAAGTGAAACACGGCAGTTGTTAATTTACGAACACAGTTGTTAAGTGAACCTGGCTTTCCCACTGAATTTACTTGTCAGGAGGTTGCAAAAGGGGATCATACGAGCCCGGGACACAACAACGGTCGTAAGTATGAGACAGTTGCCAAGCATCTGAATTTTGATCATGGAAGCATGGGGTTTTTCACAATTGCAATTGTGAAAAATGTTCATAAATCCCTTTTTTTTCATTGGTATTGGTACTTTCACTATTCGCTATTGGAGCGGTCACTAAATGAATAGTGTCTTTCCCCCTGAGGCCTTGCAGTCTTATGTGCCACGGAAAACCCCTGGAAATGTTTTCGGGAATACCCAAAGGTGTTTTTTCAAGAGGCAACTGGACTTTCTGGTTTTTCTTCGAAGACTTTTCCCTTCTCCTCCAAGGAGCTTCTTCAGTTCTGACTGGATGGTGGGGAACGGAAGGATTTATACTCCATGCAGACAACTGGTCATTTGCATCCTTTTTTAGAGAGTCCTTGAGCCACTCGGAGGTCTGTCTGTGTCCTCAGGGTCACCTGAGTGAGGCAAATGGGTGGGGAGCCTTCCGGGAACTGCTGAAAGGAGCTGTATTCAGAAGTTCCAAGAAGGCTCCACACCCATTTCACCAGGAAAAAGGAGGAGGAGAAGGAAGAAGAGGACAGGAAAAGGAGGAGGAGGAGGAGGAAGAGGACAGGAAAAGGAGGAGGAGGAGGAGGAAGAGGACAGGAAAAGGAGGAGGAGGAGGAGGAAGAGGACAGGAAAAGGAGAAGGAAGAAGAGGACAGGAAAAGGAGGAGGAGAAGGAAGAAGAGGACAGGAAAAGGAGGAGGAGGAGGAAGAAGAGGACAGGAAAAGGAGGAGGAGGAGGAAGAAGAGGACAGGAAAAGGAGGAGGAGAAGGAAGAAGAGGGCAGGAAAAAGGAGGAGGAGAAGGAAGAAGAGGGCAGGAAAAAGGAGAAGGAGGAGGAAGAAGAGGACAGGAAAAGGAGGAGGAGGAGGAAGAAGAGGACAGGAAAAGGAGGAGGAGGAGGAAGAAGAGGACAGGAAAAGGAGGAGGAGGAGGAGGAGGAAGAAGAGGGCAGGAAAAAGGAGGAGGAGAAGGAAGAAGAGGACAGGAAAAGGAGGAGGAGAAGGAAGAAGAGGACAGGAAAAGGAGGAGGAGGAGGAGGAGGAAGAAGAGGACAGGAAAAGGAGGAAGGGGCCTGTGGCATCCTTGGTGCTAGCTTGTTTGTTTTCTTGAAGATGTTTTCTGACCGAACTAGGTAACGTCATCAAATCATCAGAAGGGATTTGGCCTCTTATTTATATACAAGTGTTATTAGACATCCCTTTTGTGTCTCCTAAACGGGAAGCCAATGAGTCAAGAGGCAACTATTTCAACTGCTATTTCAACAGGCTGACCTGACTTAAAAGGAAATTGGTGTTTTAAACTTGTGGGTTTTTAACGGAAGGGCCAAAAGCATTTAATTAGTTTTAATTGCTTTTGAATTTCATTTATTTATTTGTTTGTTTGTTTCGATTTATAAACCACCCTGTATCTTATAAACCTTTTGTATCTTATATTGTTTTATCGTAACTGTACACCGCCCTGACTCTTTCGGGAGAAGGGCGGTATAAAAATTGAATGAATGAAATTGAATGAATGAATGAATGAATGAAATTGAATGAACGAACAAACGAACGAACAAACAAACAAACAAACAAACAAACAGGACTTTGGTTTCTTTTTCTTTTGAAGACGTTTCCCTTCTCCTCCTAGAAGCTTCTTCAGTTCTGACTGGATGGTGGGGAATGGAAGGATTGATATTCCTTGCAGAAAAAGCTGGTCCTTTGCATCCTTTCAGAGGGTCGTTGAGGCCACTCGGAGGTCTGTCTATGTCCTCAGGGGTCACCTGAGTGGTGCAAAGGGTTCCTGTCGTCTGCAATTTTTCCTCTGGGAATCCATTCCTCCTCCCACCCCATTCCAAGGGGGTTTGAACAATTTGGGAGGAAAATTGCAAACGACAGGAACCAGGAGCACCGCTCAGGTGACCCCCGAGGACACAGTTAAACCTCCCATGATTCTCTCAAAGGATGCAAATGACCAGCTGTCTGCAAGGAATATCAATCCTTCTCTTCCCCACCATCCAGTCAGAGCTGAAGAAGCTCCTTGGATGAGAAGCGAAGTGTCTTCAAAGAATAAAACCAGAACTTCCAGTTGCCTCTTGAAAAAAAGCCGTAACCTGGGTGACTGAGAATCTCCGTAGATGTTTTCGGTAATACTTCTTGGCCGATAGTCTTTAACGAGAAACATGTTTCCAGATTCTCCTTTGCCTTCTTGCCTTTGCAGTATTTGGATTTTGCGGAATTTGAAGACACGGTGAAAACGTTTACCAAAGAATGCAAAATAAAAGGGAAACCGCTCCCCAAAACTAGAAGCAATTCTGCGAAAGACTCCAAGGCTCTAGTCATTCAGGTAATGCTTCCTTTATGGGCGTGGGTATGCAATCATCATCATCGCCATCATCATCAGAGTTGGAAGGAACCCTGAAGGTCTTCTAACCCACCCCCCATTCAAGCTGGAGCCTGGATAGCTCAGCAGACTAAAAGCATTGTGATTAAAGACCAGCTGTCTGCAATTACTGTAAGTTCGAATCCCACCAGGCTCAAGGTTGACTCAGCCTTCCATCCTTTCTAAGGTGGGTCAATTGAGGACCCAGTTTGTGGGGGCAATAAACTGACTTTGTATAAAATATACAAAAGTATGAAGGCGATTGCTTAACGCATTGTAAGCCGCCCTGAGTCTCCGGAGAAGGGCGGCATATAAATCAAAAAATTTTAAAAAAATTGATGTTTTGTCTGTTTTCTCCTTTATTGTCAGTTCTTTAATTTGGTTCTATTGATGAGGTCACTAATTAGCCTTGTCGGTTAAATGAAGCCTCCCTATTCCAGACGCAGTGAGGCATCCTTTCAGCCTACAAAACAGAAGCAGGGTGCTATTGCTTTTGTACAGGTGAAGTCCTTGTCTTACGACCACAGTTGAGCCCCAAAAGTTCAATTGCTACGCGAGACATTTGTTAAAAGTGAGCTTTGCCCCATTTTACGACCTTTCTTGCCAGCAGTTGTTAAGTGAATCACTATAGGTGTTAAATTAGTAACACAGTTGGAAATTGAATGTGGCTTTCCCCGTGCTTGTCAGAAGGTCGCAAAAGAGGATCCCTTGACCCCAGGAGGTTGCAAGCGTCATAAATGCGAGTCAGTTGCCAAGCGTCTGTATTTTGATCACATGACGGTTGTAAGGGTGAGAAATGGTCCTAAGTCACGTTTTTTCAGTCCGTTGTAACTCTGAACAGTCACTAAATGAACTGTTGTAACTGGAGGACTACCTATACTCCGCTTCTGGATTTTTCAAGATGTCTAGCTGACGGCTTTTGGGAACAAAAATGCCGTATAACCCTCTGCTCTGACCTTAAGCACTGTTGACTTCAATGAGCAGGGTTTATCTCTTTATTTCAGTTTTATCTTAGCTTTATTCCTGTTTATAAATAATTTAACTCCTTCCTCCTCCTATTTTCCTCACCACAAAAACCTTGTGGGGTGAGTTGGGCTGACAGAGAGTGATTGGGCCAAAGCCACGCAGCCAGCCTTCCATGCTTAAGGTGGGACTAGAACTCCCAGTCTCCTGGTGATTGAACCAAAGTCGCCTAGCCAGCCTTCCAGGCCTAAGGTGGGACTAGAACTCCCAATTTCCTGGTGATTGGCCCAATGTACCCAAATCAGCTTTCGTGCCTAAGGCGGGACTAAAACTCACCATCCCCTGTGATTGGTCCAAAAATCACCAGCTGACTTTCATACAGGACTAGAACTCACCATCTCCTGGTTCCTGGCCAAAAACCCAAAGTGGGTGTTGGAACATGCAAAATAAGACAAATTTCCGCTTATTTTCCACCGTATTAAATACTTTCTCAAAGGACTAACTTCTCTCTCTCTCTCTCTCTCTGTCTCTCTCTCTCTCTCTCTCTCTGGAAGGATCTGCTGATGT
Organism: Coluber constrictor foxii; assembly: GCA_038048745.1. NCBI lineage: Eukaryota > Metazoa > Chordata > Lepidosauria > Squamata > Colubridae > Coluber > Coluber constrictor. Next base: position 2,125,708 of record CM075963.1, on the reverse strand, counting down.
CCTTTAGTGACGGAGACCAGGACGTCTTCTTTGAACTGTGGGAAGAGCGCATCCCTTCCTCCGTCCGAGAGCAAGAAGCCGTGGCTCAGAAGCTGGAGTTCTACCTTCACATCCACTTTGCCATCTTCCTGCTGAAGCACGCCGTGGGGAAGCCCGTAAATTTTCATCTCTAATTCATCACCTCCCTTTAATGACCCCCATAATCCCTTGCGGGGTGGAGTCTGGGCAACCGACTGGAGCTAGCAGGGTGTTTTAATGGCCGGATGCCCTTCCTGTCGCCAATTCAGGGTTTTATTCAGCAGATAGAGTCTCCTTTTGCCCAGAGAGAGAGATATCTGCCTCTACCTAGGCTCGAACTCACAGCCTCCTGATTGTGAGACAAGAGCTCCACCTGTAGGCCACCGCACCACTCCAGATTTTCTTCTCTAAATCACCTGTCCTAAATTCTTTGGTTGAATTGAGCGGCTGCGAATCGGTTTAGGACAGTTCCAGTGTCCTGGGGTCATGTGATTGATCACCTTCTGCGACCTCCTGATATGCACTTCAGTGCTGTGTGATTAATTTAACAGCCGCTGGGATTCATTTAACAACCACCGCAAGGAAGGTCGTAAAAGGGAGCAAATTCCCGTAACCAATCTCGCAAGGTTTGGGCTCAAAGGAGGTCATAAGTCAAGGACTGCCCATATTATGCTGAAAATTATTGGTAGTCCTCCACTGACGACCCAAAATTTCCCTTGCTAAGCAGGATAGTTGACAATTCCGAGTTTCGCCCCATGTTACGGCTTTTCTTCCCCACCGTTGTTAAGTGAATCCCTGCGGTGGTTCCGCTAGTCACACGGTGGTTAAGTGAATCCGGCATCCCCCTCATGGACTTTGCTTGTGAGATGGTCGCAAAGGGGATCACGTGACCACGGAACACTGCGACCGTCGTAAATACGAGCCGGTTGCCAAGCATCCGAATTTTGATCCACTAACAGTGGGGATGATACAATGGTCGTAAGTGTGAAAACCAGTCATAAGTCCCTTTTTTCAGCCGTAACATTCAACGGTCATTAAAGAGATGGTTTTTAAGTCGAGGACCAACCATAATAGCTCCTTTTCCCAAGAAATGACATCCAAACCCCCTTTTCCTCTAAAATTAGATGCTTGAAAAAGACTTTTATAGTCTTTTATTAAAAAGACTTAAAGTCTGTTGACGTTCTCAGTCATCAGCTCACAGTTGCCCCAAAGGTGCATTTTCAAGGACTTTCTCTGTTTTTCTTTTGAAGATGTTTTGCTTCTCCTCCAAGAAGCTTCTTCAGTTCTGACCAGATAGTGGGGAACGGAAGGATTTATATTCCTTGCAGACAGCTGGTCATTTGCATCCTTTCAGAGAGCAGTTGAGGCCACTTGGGGGTTTATCTGTGTCCTCGGGGGTCACCTGAGTGGTGCAAATGGTTCCTGTAGTCTGCAATTTTTCTTCTGGAAATCCATTCCTCCTCCCACCCCATTCAAAGGGTCTTCATCCCAAAATGCATAGATAAAAAGTCTGCAGAGATTCTCCCATCATACAGGTCATGTTTGTCCCAAAAGTGCTTTTTCAAGGATTTTCTCTGTTTGTTTTTTTAAAATTTGATTTATATGCCACCCTTCTCCAGAGACTCAGGGCAGCTTACAATGGGTTAAGCAATAGCCTTCGTACTTTTATATATTTATACAAAGTCAGCTTATTGCCACCACAAACTAGGTCCTCAATTGACCTCCCTTAATGATCTGTCCCCCTCTACACACACCCACAAAAACACAGCTAGTCGAGGGTTAAAGAAGCACTTGGCACACACCACAGTCCTTATCTCCAACTTGGCAGCGATATTCACACCGTCTGCCAAGTGCTTTAATTGTTCACAGAAAGAAAATCACATACGTAGCTTTGCCAAAATCCGTTCTTTTAGCAGCTTCGACTCCAATGACTACCAGATTGAGTTTTGTTCGTCACAGGGATCATTGACCACCACCCTCTCTTATATAGTCTCTGGGTTGTGATCCAGTGACTCATTGATCCTGTGACTCAAGTCCAGTGACTCAGGTCTATTCCCTCGCACGCCTCCTCAGCTGCTGCAAGTGCTTATCTCGCCTTCGTTGATGTGCGTCCAGGAATGACGTCTCTCCCTCACTCTCCTCTGAGACACCTGTTTCCCCACTACTTGGCTCTCTTTCAGCTGGCACCTGAGACGGTGCCAGAGGGGGGGGGGGCTGGGAGATCTGGCTGGCTCCTCTTTCTCATGCTCAGAGCTTCCTTCCTCCAATGGGATAGGGTCAGAGGACGGGGCCACAACACTTAGAAAGGATGGAAGGCTGAGTCGACCTTGAGCCTGGTGAGATTCAAACTTACAGTAATTGCAGAGAGCTGGTGCTAATCACAATGCTTTTAGTCTGCTGAGCGATCCAGGCTCTGACCAAATAGTGGGGGAACGGAAGGATTGATACTCCTTGCAGACGGATAGTCATTTGCATCCTTTCAGAGGGTCGTTGAGGCCACTTGGAGGTCTGTCTGTGTCCTCAGGGGTCACCTGAGTGGTGCAAATGGTTCCTGTCATCTGCAATTTTTCCTCTGGGAATAAATTCCTACACCCACACCATTCCAAGGGGGTTCATCCCAAATTGCATAGATAAAAAGTCTGCAGAGATTCTCCCATCATACAGGTCACGTTTATCCCAAAGCTCCTTTTTTCAGAAGGCAGCTGGACTTTTTTTTCTTTTCTTTTTTCTTTTATTGCCTTGTGCCTCCATTCTAGCATGTGGGACTATTTTTTTTTTTAAAAAAAAACACCCTGCCATGCTTCTTCCCGTTTCTCTGGCCCAAAGGCCTTAATGCAAGTTTGATTTGATTTCAGCACCGTTCCATCAGGGCCTATCCCAGAAGCTGGGCTGGCTTCGCCTTCCTCTCTACAGCCCCCTTGGGTACGCACGATCCTCCGTGTGCATCTCCTCAGAGTAGGAAATGAGAAACGTCTGTTTTCTGTTTAGCAGCATATCCCTGTTCACAGCTCACGTCCGGCCTCTTAATTCCTTCCAACCTCTCGCCTGCAAATTCAAGATGCTGGACTATATTTTGATTTTAATGCTGCCTGTTGGCATGTTTGATACAATATGTCTTGATCCAGCCATCGTTTAGGGTATTAATTAAAAAAAAACAGAAAAAACCAAGATGCAGATAGCCCTCCATTGACTACGATTCATTTAGTGATGATTCAAAGTTACGACGGCACTGAAAAAAGGGACTTAGACTGTTTTTCACAGTTACAACCTTTGCAGCAGTGGTCCTGTGACCAAAATCCGGACGCTTGGGCCACTGACTCATATTTATGACGGTTGCAGTGTCCCCGGGGGAGGGTGTGGGGGGGGTCACGCCGTCCCCTTTTGCGACCTTCTGACGAGCAAAGTCAACGGGGAAGCCAGGTTCACTTAACAACCGGGTTACTCACTTATCAGCTGCAGTGGTTCACTTAAGAACCATGGCAAGGAAGGTGGGATTTGTCGCTTAACGAATGTCTCACTTAACGAAAGAAATGTTGAGCTCCATTGTGGTCGTAAGTCGAGGACTGCCTGTGGTTTGCTGTCAAGGGGGGAAATTTGGAACTCCATTTTCCTCTTGTATTGGAGTGAGAAAAACCCTAAAATTCATGAATGCTTGCTCCTAATTCTCCACATCAGCCTTCTTAGTCTAGTGGCTTCACCTATACAAATAGTTCTTGACTTAGCAACCGTTTGTTTGGTGCAGGGGTGGGTACTAAATTTTTTTACTACCGGTTCTGTGGGCGTGGCTTATTTTGTGGGCGTGGCTTGATGGTCATGTGACAATTATTTAGGATTTAGCAGAGGTACTGGTCTACCAGGCTTGTAACTGCTTGCAGAGCTGTACTGGTCTACTCATTTGTTTTTCCAGGCACTGATCTACTCATGTATTTTTGCAGGCACTGATCTACTCATGTATTTTTGCAAGCACTGGTCTACTCATGTATTTTTGCAGGCACTAGTCTACCTATTTATTTTTGCAGGCACTGGTCTACTCCTGTATTTTTGCAGGCACTGGTCTACTCCTGTATTTTTGCAGGCACTGGTCTACTCCTGTATTTTTGCAGGCACTGATCTACTCCTGTATTTTTGCAGGCACTGATCTACTCATGTATTTTTGCAGGCACTGGTCTACTCATGTATTTTTGCAGGCACTAGTCTACCTATTTATTTTTGCAGGCATTGGTCTACTCCTGTATTTTTGCAAGCACTGGTCTACTCATGTATTTTTGCAGGCATTAGTCTACCTATTTATTTTTGCAGGCACTGGTCTACTCCTGTATTTTTGCAGGCACTGATCTACTCCTGTATTTTTGCAGGCATCGGTCAACTCATTTGTTTTCTTTTAACACTGATCAGCTGTAGGGTGGCCCTTTGAAGCCTCCCCCCCCAAGAGTTTAAACAGTTTTCCCTCTAGCCATCAGCTGGGACTCAGGAGGCAGCAATAGATTGGGGGTGGGGCCAAATAAAAGGTAAAAATAACACAGGGCGGGGGCAGCAGAACCGGTTCAGTAACGTCATATCATCACCGCTACCACCTCGGCGGAACCGGGCGGAACGAGGAGGAACTCACCACTGGCTTAGTGGTATTTGAAGTTACAACAACACTGAAAAAAGTTACTTAGGGCCAGTCCTCGCACTTACGACTGTCGCAGCATCCCCCCTCCCCCCAGCCACAGGATCAGAGTTCATATGCTTGGCAACTGGCATGTACAGGAGTGGCCAAAATTGTGGAAACCTTTTGGGAAAAGTGTATTTTCTAAAACTAGCTAAATAACACCACTTTTTTTTTTTTTGAGTAGTACCATAAGATTATATATCCATGGAAAGATAATTTAATCATGAATATAATGCAATAACTTTTAGGAAGGATTTGCTCTTAGAATAGCAGTGACAGGATAAAGCAGAAAAGTGAAACACGTAGGAAAAACGAGAGATAGAAAAATTATCCCCATAGAAAAAACAAGATAATCCAAATATCCAATAATTCCAATTACAATTACAATAATTACAATAATTATCCAATTATTACAAAAATAACCCCCATGTCAGTTAATCCTGAGTTGGGTCACCTTTAGCATGAATTCCGGCCTTACAACATTTTCCCACGGAGGGAACCAAGTCTTTGAGTTCTGCAGCTGTTATCACGTGAAACCAAGATGGAATGATGGCTTCTATTAACTGGGGTTTATTGCTGGGTCGTTTCTGACTAACCAGTTTCTTTAGTCGGCTCCATAGATTTTCAATCGGGGTAAGGTTGTAAGTTGTAAAATCAAATGCAGTATTTGTAGTATTCCAGTATTTGAGGGGCTACCACAAAGAAGAAGAGGGAGTCAAGCTATTCTCTAAAGCACCAGAAGGCAGGACAAGAAACAGGACAAGGACAGGGGGAAAAAAAGGAGCCTGAGTAGCGTAGGGGGCTAATGCCTCCTACTAAAGGCAGCAATTAACATCCAGCTGCCTGCAATTCTGCGAGTTCAATCCTAGCCAGGCTCAAGGTTGACTCAGCCTTTCATCCTTTCTAAGGTGGGTAAATTGAGGACCCAGTTTGTGGGGGCAATAAGCTGACTTTGTATAAAATATATACAAAAGTATGAAGGCTATTGCTTAATGCATTGTAAGCCGCCCTGAGTCTCCGGAGAAGTGCGGCATATAAATCAAAATAATAATAATAATAATAATAATAATAATGATGATGATGATGATGATGATGATAGGAAGGAAGGAAGGAAGGAAGGAAGGAAGGAAGGAAGGAAGGAAAGAAAGAAAGAAAGAAAGAAAGAAAGAAAGAAAGAAAGAAAGAGAAAGAAAGAAGAGCATTCAGCTGCCTGCAATTACTATAAGTTCGAATCTCACCAGGCTCAAGGTTGACTCAGCCTTCCATCCTTTCTAAGGTGGGTCAATTGAGGACCCAGTTTGTGGGGGCAATAAGCTGACTTTGTATAAATATACAAAAGTATGAAGGCTATTGCTTAACGCATTGTAAGCCGTCTTGAGTCTCCAGATAAGGGCGGCATATAAATCAAAAAATTTTTTAAAAAATGGATGGAAACTAACTCAGGAGAGGAGCAACCTGGAACTAAGGAGAAACTCCCTAACTGTGAGAACAGTTAACCAGTGGAACTGTTTGCCACTAGAAGTTGTGGGCGCTCCATCCCTGGAAGTCTTTAAGAAAAGCCTGGACAGCCACTTCTCTGAAATGATACAGGATCTCCTGCTTGAGCAGGAGGGGGGTTAGACTAGAAGACCTCCAGGGTCCCTTCCAGCTCTCTTCTGATTGAAATGTGACTCATTTAACAATCGCCCAGCAGTGGACATTTTTAGTTCCAATTATGGTCATAAGCCAAGGACTGCCTGCATTGTGACCTCACGCATCATCCTAACTGGTCATTCAGGGACTGCCCCCAATTTATCTGAAAGGGGAGATTTCAGTTTCAAGGAAAGCAGATTGAAGCTTTACCACCTCAGCGCTATGGCGTGGGGGTGCCTTCCTCAGATTGTTTTACCAGAGAGTAAACCTCATTGACGGCAGTGGAACTTAATTCTGCCAAAAGCCTGTCTAGAATTGGAGTGGGTCCCAAACATACTGATAGTCCTTGACTTACAACCCGTTCATTTAGTGACCGAAGTTATAACGGGACTGGAAAAAGTGACTTAGGACTTAAGTTTTTCACACTTATGGCCATTGCAGCATCCCCATGGTCATGTGATCAAAATTTAGATGCTTGGCAACTGACTCACATTTGCGACGGTCGCAGTGTCCCGGGGTCATGTGATTAACTTTTGCGACCTTCTCACATGCAATTGGCAACTGGCGTGTATTTATGATGTTTGCAGTGTCCCGGGGTCAGGTGATTCCGAGCTTTTGTTAGTTAGTTAGTTTACTTTATTGATCAAAATGTAGAATTCCAAGTACAGATTCTTCAGACAATCCTATAAAGCAGGGGTCTCCCAACCTTGGCAACTGTAAGACTGGTGGACTTCAACTCCCAGAATTCCTCAGCCAGCAAAGCAACTTTAAGACTGGTGGACTTCAACTCCCAGAATTCTTTGCTGGCTGAGAAATTCTGGGAGTTGAAGTCCACAAGTCTTAAAGTTGCCAAGGTTGGGGACCCCTGCTTTTAAAACCATTTAAAATAGAATTGGAATAAAATAAAATACCTGCTGATAAAAGGGAAGCCGGGTTCACTTAACAACCTTGTTTCTAACTTTTTAACAATTGCCGTCATTCACCAGGGACGGCCACAAAGGTCGTAAAATGGGGCAAGACATGCTTAACAACTATCTTCGCTTTAGCGGCAGAAATTTTGAGCTCAATTGTGGTTGTAAATCCAGGACTACCTGTATCTTCTTTATGCAAAAGCCAAACAGGCCTGGTGGCTCAGCAGACTAAAGCATTGTGATTAACACCAGCTGTCTGCAATTACTGTAAGTTCGAATCCCACCAGGCTCAAGGTTGACTCAGCCTTCCATCCTTTCTAAGGTAGGTAAATTGAGGACCCAGTTTGTGGGGGCAACAAGCTGACTTTGTATAAATGTACAAAAGTATGAAGGCTCTTGCTTAACACATTGTAAGCTGCCTGGAGTCTCCGGAGAAGGGCGGCATATAAATCAAATCAAATCAAGTCAAATCAATCAATCAATCAATAAGAGCGTCAGATAGCTCAACAGGCTAGATAGCCTGTTATTAAGATTCAGCTGTCTGCAATTATTGCAAGGTTCGAGGCTCAAGGTTGACTCAGCCTTCCATCCTTTCTAAGGTAGGTAAATTGAGGACCCAGTTTGTGGGGGCAACAAGCTGACTTTGTATAAATGTACAAAAGTATGAAGGCTATTGCTTAATGCATTGTAAGCCGCCCTGAGTCTCCAGAGAAGGACGGCATATAAATCAAATTAAAAAAAGAAAAAAAAAACGGGCTTTGCGTCTCTTCTGAGAATATCAAAGCCATCTGCTTTTCAGGATGCGCTTCATGGTATTCTAAAGTATCCGGAATTATTCTAATATTGTCTTTAATCTGTCTTTTTGGAAGAAATCCATTTTGATCTGTGTGTGTAAAATTATTTAAGCATCTCTTAAGTCTTTCTGCCAATATTGAAGCAAAGATATTATAGTCTGAATTTAGCGGGGATATAGGCCTATAGTTTTTGATTTGTTGTGGGTCTGTATCTTCTTTGTGGACCAATGCGATATACGCCTCAGTCCATGACTTGGCTACTTTCTTCTTCATTCATAACTTCCAGTAATGGGAGACTTAAGGATTCTTGTAGTATCCTATAATATTCTGCAGATAGACAATCTAGCCCTGGGGTCTTTCCATTCTTTTGTTTCTTAATTGCTTCTGTTGACTCCATCATTGTTATATTCCCCTCTAAAATCTCCTCGATATCTTCAAGGTATCTTCAAGATGTCAAGAAGAGGGCTTTGCGTCTCTTCTGATATTATACGCTGCCAGTGGGACGTTGGGACCACAGGGGAACTGGCTCTGTTCCAAACAAATGGCAATTTTTTGGGGGGGCGTGGGAAGGTGTGATTTTTCTCACCGTTCAAGATTGCATTGAAGGGGAGAAACAAAGGCTTTTAATGGGGTGGACTGGCACGCTGCCCATTTCCAAAGTTGCGGCAGGCTGGTTTAGTAATCGGATACCCAGCCCAGATAGCTCAGTTGGCTGCACAAAGCTCTTTTTCCTGGTGCCAGAAACTCACCTGCAGGCTGCCTGCTTGATGGAAGAGGTGAGAATTGATGTTATCTCAAAAAAAAAAGGCAAATCTTGCCGGGTGGTCTGTTTCTCCTCTTGATTCCAGTCCCCGCTCAATTAAAACTGCTGGGTAAACATCGAAGCTGCTTTGGCCGGTTGCCTTTGTCCAAAATTGCAAGTATATACAAAAATAACAGCGTTGAAAGGGAACTTGGAGGCCTTCCAGTCCTACCAACTTCTCAGGCTGCAAGCCCTGCAGCATTTCAGACAAGGGCTTGTCCATTCTCTTCTTTAAAAACTTCCAGTGATGGAGCACCCACAACTTCTGGAGGGAAGCCATTCCACTGGCTAATTGTTCTCACTGTCAGGAAATTCCTCCTTAGATATTGGAGGTATCCCTTTGAGAGCTGAAGGCAACGAAATTTTATTTTAATGCATGCCGATTAGTGTACATTCAAAGTGACAATAAAGTTAGTCTGTCTATAACTCATCTCTTTGTCTCATCTGTCTATCTCATCTGTCTGTCTACTAGACTAGATAGATAGATAGATAGATAGATAGATAGATAGACAGACACAATGAGAGATAAATATAGATAAATTGAGATAGATATACAATGAGAGATAGATAGATATAGATAAATTGAGAGATAGATAGATACAGTGAGAGATAGATATAGATAAATTGAGATAGATACAATGAGAGATAGATATAGATAAATTGAGATAGACATAGAAAGAGATAGATAGATAGATAGATAGATAGATAGATAGATAGATAGATAGATAGATGATAGATAGATAGATACAATGAGACATAGATACATATAGATAAATTGAGATAGATAGATAGAATGAGAGATATAAATTGAGATAGATAGATAGAATGAGAGATAGATATAGATAAATTGAGATAGATATACAATGAGAGATATAGATATAGATAAATTGAGATAGATACAATGAGAGATAGATATAGATAAATTGAGATAGACATAGAAAGAGATAGATAGATAGATGATAGATAGATAGATACAATGAGAGATAGATACATATAGATAAATTGAGATAGAGATAGATAGATAGAATGAGAGATAGATATAGATAAATTGAGATAGACATAGAGATAGATAGATAGATAAATAGATAGATAGATACAATGAGAGATAGATATAGATAAATTGAGATAGATAGACAGATAGATAGATAGAATGAGAGATAGATATAGATAAATTGAGATAGATATACAATGAGAGATATAGATATAGATAAATTGAGATAGATACAATGAGAGATAGATATAGATAAATTGAGATAGACATAGAAAGAGATAGATAGATAGATGATAGATAGATAGATAGATACAATGAGAGATAGATACATATAGATAAATTGAGATAGATAGATAGATAGAATGAGAGATAGATATAGATAAATTGAGATAGATATACAATGAGAGATAGATATAGATAAATTGAGATAGATATACAATGAGAGATATAGATATACCGTATTTTCCGGCGTATAAGACGACTGGGCGTATAAGACGACCCTCCTCAGAGCCATTTAAGGCTCGTCAGAGCCTTATGGGCTGGTCTACAGGAGAATGAGACCCGGCGTATAAGACGACCCCCGACTTTTGAGAAGATTTTTGTGTGTTAGAAAGTAGTCTTATACGCAGGAAAATACAGTAGATAAATTGAGATAGATACAATGAGAGATAGATATAGATAAATTGAGATAGACAGAAAGAGATAGATAGATAGATAAATAGATAGATAGATACAATGAGAGATAGATACATATAGATAAATTGAGATAGAGATAGATAGAATGAGAGATAGATATAGATAAATTGAGATAGATATACAATGAGAGATATAGATATAGATAAATTGAGATAGATATACAATGAGAGATAGATATAGATAAATTGAGATAGATACAATGAGAGAGATATAGTTAAATTGAGATAGACATAGAAAGAGATAGATAGATAGATAGATAGATAGATAGATAGATAGATAGATAGATAGAGTATCTATCTATCTATCATCTATCTATCTATCTATCTATCTATCTATCTATCTATCTCAATATCTCGGTTGCTTCTCTCCTTGATGAGTTTCCATCCGTTGCTTCTTGTCCTTCCTTCGGGTGCTTTGGAGAATAGCTTGAATCCCATTTCTTTGTGGCAGACTGCTGTCACGTTCCCCCTAGTCCTTCTTTTCTCTAGACGAGCCAAACCCAGTTCCTGCAACCATTCTTCATGGTTTTTTAAAAAAATTATTTTCCATTCTTCATATGTTTTATCTTCCAGCCCCCCTAATCCACTTCGTTGCTCTTCTCTGCGTTCTTTCCAGAGTCTCAGCTTTGACCTATCAGTGATAGCACACATGGAGGCTGAATATCAGATGTCGAGTTAAAAGAGTGATTCCTTCTAGAACTTCGGCAGTAAATGCTAAAGAAAACCCTGTTTCCAGTAGTGGCCAAAATTGTGGAAACCTTTTGTGGAAAGGTGTATTTTTGAGGTTTGATGGCTAATAACACCACTTTTTTGTTGGAGTGTCAGGATAATCCTATTCCACTGCTGGGATGGCCTGGGAATAGCCCAGACCTTCACCCAATTGAAAATCTATGGAGCGAACTAAAGAAACTGGTTAGTCAGAAACGACCCAGCAATAAAACCCAGTTAATAGAAGCCATCATTCCATCTTGGTTTCATGTGATAACAGCTGCAGAACTCAAAGACTTGGTTCACTCCATGGGAAGACGTTGTAAAGCCATCATTCACGCTAAAGGTTACCCAACTAAGTAATAACTGACATGGGGATCATTTTGGTATATCTCGTTTTTTTCTACGGTGATAATTTTTGTATATCTCGTTTTTTCTACGTGTTTCACTTTTATCCTTTATCCTGTCACTTCTAAGAGCAAATCCTTCCTAAAAGTTATTGCATTACATTCTTGATTCAATTATCTTTCCATGGATATATTGGATCCTAGTTTGATTGGTTTTAATGGGTTTTTTAAAATTTTGATATTACTGATTTTTGGGGTTTTTAAATTGGGTAAATTTAATTTGTAGATTTGAGATTTTAATACTGAAACGCCGATGATTTAATTTAATTTAATTTAATTGCTAATATTTGTACTATATGTGTTTTAATTTGGCTGTTCACCGCCCTGAGTCGCTCCGGGGAGAAGGGCGGTATATAAGTTGAAATAAAATAAATAAATAAATATATCATTTTATGGTACTACTCCAAAAAAAAAAAAAAGTTGTGTTATTTAGCTAGTTTTAGAAAATAGACTTTTCCCAAAAGGTTCCCACAATTTTGGCCACTGCTGTATTATACTTAGGCATCTCAGACCCTCAGGCTGACCCAGGTTTCTTTCGTTCCTCAGGATAAAGCAGCTTTGGACGAAAGGATTGCGTATTTCAAAACCTACCTGGAGACCAAAGGGGCAGCTTTGAGCCAGACAACGGAATTCCTGCCTTTCTACGCCTTACCTTTTGTGCCCAACCCCATGATCCACCCGTCTTTCAAAGAGCTTTTCCAGGTACGTCCTTGATTTGATCAGGAACAGCGGCTCCTCGGTCTGGATCGATGGGGGCAACCTAAGACTTAGCCTACCCCAGGCTGAATACAGGTGATCCTTGATTTACGACAGTTTGTTTCCTGACCGCTCAGAGTTACAACGGCACTGAAAAACAGTGACCTGTGACCATTTTCCACACTTCCAACCTGTGCAGCATCCTCACCGTCATGGTGACCGTCATCAACATCTGGTTGCTTGGCAACTGACTTAGATTTATGACGGTTGCAGCATCTCAGGGTCACACGATCCCCTTTTGGGACCTTCTCACAAGCGAAGTCAACGGGGAAGGCAGATTCCCTTATTTATTTTATTTTATTTTATTTTATTTTATTTTATTTTATTTTATTTTATTTTATTTTATTTTATTTTATTTTATTTTATTTTATTTTATTTTATTATTTTATTTTATTTTATTTTATTTTATTTTATTTTTTTATTTTATTTTATTTTATTTTATTATTTTATTTTATTTTATTTTATTATTTTATTTTATTTTATTTTATTTTATTTTATTTTATTTTATTTTATTTTACTTTATTTTATTTATTTTATTTTATTTTATTTTATTTTATTATTTTATTTTATTATTTTATTTTATTTTATTTATTTTATTATTTTATTTTATTTTATTTTATTTATTATTTTATTTTATTTTATTTTATTTTATTTTATTTTATTTATTTATTTTATTATTATTTTATTTTATTTTACTTTACTTTACTTTACTTTACTTTATTTTATTTTATTTTATTATTTTATTTTATTTTATTTTATTTTATTTTATTTTATTTTATTTTATTTTATTTTATTTTATTTTATTTTATTTTATTTTATTTTATTTTATTTTATTTTATTTTATTTTGCGTATGGCTGGTCACACACAGTATTAAAACACTTCATTTTTACAGATTAAAAACAATAAAAACAATAAAAAAAGCAGTAAGAAAACCTAAAAGGAAAACAGAAATAACATTTCAGAGTTTAATGTCGAGTTTGGAGATCCAGTCAGTAGCTGCCGTTGTTATGCAGAGGAAGTCCCTAGAATCTCCTGGATACCTTCTGTTAGGGCATTCCCTCACTATATGCTGGATCGTCTGTCGAGGGGCCCCGTAATCACATTGTGCTGAACGGGTCTTTCCCCATTTATTCAGGGAGTCGGCACGCACCCCATGAGTTGTTCTAATTCTGTTATATGTCACCCATATGTGACAGGATAGGCTAAATCCTGGAGGTGTACTACTAGGACTGATACGCTCAGAGACATCTTGGGGGGAACAGCTACTCCACGCTTCCATCCACTTTTGTGTGGTGTTCTGATGATCGGCCATCAACTTAAGCGCTGTCAAGAGTGGTGGATTTCTTGACTTTAATCGGCATCTTAAGAGATCAGGAATGTATCCATGTATGGGTAGAGAGGAATTTAACAGGATCTTACTATACTCCCGAATGAGAGCTTCTTGTCGTCGTAAGTGCGGGGGAAGTATGTGACTAAGAACTGGTAACCAGTAACTAGGTGTAGATTTTATGCACCCAGTAATTAGCCTCATCGTATGGTTAAGCTGAACATCAATAAGTCCTGTATGTGAGCTGTTTATCCATACAGGGACACAGGATTCCGCTGCAGAGTAGCAAAGCCCGAGGGCTGCACATCGGAGAGTTGGGGCTGAAGCTCCCCAAGTTGTTCCGCATAGTTTTTGTAGGATGTTATTTCTGATGTTAATCTTGGCAGATTCCCTTAACAACCACGTTACTGACTGAACAAATGCAATGATTCACTTAACAACTGGCAAGAAAGGTTGTAAAATGGGACGAAGCTCACTTAACAAATGTCGCCATTAGCGACAGAAATTTTGGGCTTCATTGTGGTTGTAAGTTCAGGACTACCGGTATTGTCTTGGCCCCAATGATGGGAAAGGAGCCTGGATAGCTCAGCAGACTAAAGCATTGTGATTAACATCAGCTGCCTGCAATTACTGTAAATTCGAATCTCACTAGGCTCAAGGTTGACTCAGCCTTCCATCCTTTCTAAGGTAGGTCAATTGAGGACCCAGTTTGTCGGGGCAATAAGCTGACTTTGTATAAATATACAAAAGTAGGAAGGCTATTGCTTAACGCATTGTAAGCCGCCCTGAGTCTCTGGAGAAGGGCAGCATATAAATCAAATTTAAAAAAAAAGAAGAAAGAAAGGAAGGAAGGAAGAAAAGAAGGAAAGAAAAAAGAAAGAAAGAAGGAAGGAAGGAAGGAAGGAAGGAAGGAAGGAAGGAAGGAAGGAAGGAAGGAAGGAAGGAAGGAAGGAAGGAAGGAAGGAAGGAACATTCAGCTGCTTGCAATTACTGCATGTGTGAATCTCCCCAGGCTCAAGGTTGACTCAGCCTTCCATCCTTTCTAAGGTAGGTCAATTGAGGACCCAGTTTGTGGGGGCAATAAGATGACTTTGTATAAAATATAGAAAAGTATGAAGGCTATTGCTTCACGCATTGTAAGCCGCCCTGAGTCTCTGCAGAAGGGCGGCATATAAATCAATTTTTTTTAAAAAAAAGGGACTTTAATTTCTCGGCTATGCTTGGATAATGCGGCCGATGGAGTCCTTGTAAACCAAATCTGGCTGAAATTTGAGTTTCCCTCAAATCCTTAAATGTCTGTGGAGATTCTCATTCTGGTCATGGTTTCTCCCAAAGGTGCTTTTATTTCAAGAGGCAACTGGACTTCTCTGAAGACATTTCACTTCTCGTTCAAGCAGCTTCTTCTTCAGCTCTGAAGAATTTCTCTCAGATTTGAAGAAGCTCCTTGGATGAGAAGTGAGACGTCTTCAAAGGAAAACCAAAAAGTCCAGTTAATGTCAGGGTTCCAAGTATCAGCCCCAACGAAAGAAAACTTCAAGGCTTGAGTTTCCTCAGTTCCATTTTATTAGAGATTTGGCACATCTATTGGCACATCTGGGACAACCCGAACCTGAAAGCTTCCAGGTTTTCCCCACCCAAAGGAGAGTCCAAGTCCCTGCCCAGCATCCACATGTCCATCACATGGTCCAATCAAAGCACCATCCCAACTGGAGATGCCTCCCAGTCACGTCCTTCCAGGTGCAGGGCAAGATGTCCTTGACTGACTGGGAAAGGATATATATTTATTTATTTATTTATCTATCTATCTATCTATCTATCTATCTATCTATCTATCTATCTATCTATCTATCTATCTATCTATCTATCTATCTATCTATTCAATATATATGCCGCCCTTCTCCGGAGACTCAGGGCGGCTTACAATGCGTTAAGCAATAGCCTTCATACTTTTGTATATATACCTGCTTAGTAGGGCTTTCGGCCCCCCTTAAGCGGTGTTCTTTTTATACAAAGTCAGCTTATTGCCCCCACAATCCGGGTCCTCATTTTACCTACCTCAGAAGGATGGAAGGCTGAGTCAACCTTGAGCCTGGGGAAATTCGAACTCGCCGTAATTGCAGGCAGCTGGCAGCTAAGTGCTACTTAACAGCACTTAGTCCACTGCGCCACCAGGTGCCGACTCGACTGATATTTATGATCTTTGGCCCATGTTTGCAGATGAGTCCATCAGTTGCCCACTGCTCACGTTTTCAGTCTCCCAGCAACTCCCCGTGTTTCCCCGAAAATAAGACCCAGCCTTATTTTCTTTTGGGCTCTGAAATAAGCACTAGGCTTATTTTCAGGGGATTTCTTCTTTTTTTCCCCATGTATGGGAGGCACACTTCTTTTGTTTCCACGTGGTGGGGCAGGAGGCCGCGTGGCATGCCAGTGCTGCTACCGTGAGGTGGAGGGTGGAGCTGCCCCATGTGCTACTCACCACCTTACCTCAGGGCCCCCACAGCCAGGCCACCCACATCCCAACACCTGCATCGCGTTGTGATGGCAGCTCCGGCTGCCCCATCCAGCAGGATCCCATGTGGCCGCCGGCCCACTTCTTTTGTTTGCTTGTGGTGCAACGGAGCAGGAGGCTGAGCAACGCGCCAATGCAGCGGCCATGAAGCAGTTGTCGGGGCATGGGTAGCCTGGTTGTGGGGGCCCTGAGGTAAGCCGGTGCAGGACACATGGGCCACCTCCACCCCCCCTACTCAACTCACCTAATGTTGGTGGCCCCGTGAGCAAACAGACAGAATGGGTAAGGTTTATTTTGGGTGGGGTAGGGCTTATATTAGGCGCATGCGTAAAAACATTCTAGGGCTTATTTTCGGGATAGTCTTATTTTGGGGAAAAAGGTACTAAAGAGGCTATATATTTGGCCTTTTCTTTGCTACTCCCTGTCCTCTCCTTCTGGAGGAGGAAAGAACTGTGTAGGGTGTGATTAGGGGTACCAGCTCCATTTTGCTCCCCTCTGCAAGACCATTAACCCCCAGTCTGGACTGAGAGGGGATGAAAATGGCCCCAGATGGATACTACCATTTTACACCACGGTGACTTAAGAGATATCTCAAATGTAGAAATCTAACGCCTCTCATTCAGGCCGACCCAACATCTATTAGTTATGAAAGAAAACCTCTTAAAATAAATAAGATAAAATAAGCCTCTCTTCAAAGCCCATTATTGTATTTAACCCCCAGGCACTCCACTCCCGTCTTCCAGCGTCTTATAAAATTGCCCTAAATATTATCTCTGAGCAATGCCGTTCGTTTCACAGAGCTTCAGTGAGTTTGGCCGAGATGGCAAAATAATGAGCTCTGCGTATTCGGTAACGATTCTCACCGGTGGTGGGTGTGTTTGTTTTTCAGGATTCTTGGGAATCGGATCTGAAAACGAGACTGGAAGAATTTCTGTCTGCAACACTCAAAGCCAGTGACAGCCCGAGGCTTCTGACCTTATACGTATCCTTCCGAAAATGTCTTTAAGGGAATGCAGCTGTACCGACTGAGGAAACTGAAAATTCAGTAGAGGAATTCCATTTTAGATAACAGGATGTTATCGTATGATATAAGCTGGAGGAGACATTTTCTCAGGCTGGGAATAATGAGAGCCTCTGGCAGCCTCTGGCGGCGTTTGTAAGTCTCGTATGAGAGGCAGCGCACGCTCAAAATCCCCAGTTCGATTCACTACGGTACCTCTTTTTAATTGCTACGTTTTTTAATCAACCGGTTAATCAACGTAATAATTATACATTGAAGGCTGATTATTATGCTTGGTGTTCTGTCTTTAAGACATACATTATGGAGAGAAGCAACATAGAAGTAAGGAGAAATTTCCTGATAGAACAATTGATCAGTGGAACGATTTGCCTCCAGAAGTTGTGAATGCTCCAATACTGGGAGTTTTTAAGAAGAGATTGGACAACAATTTGTCTGAAGTAGTGTTGGGTTTCCTGCCTAGGCAGGGGGTTGGACTAGAAGACCTCCGAGGTCCCTTCCAACTCTGTTATTCTGTTCTGTTCTATTCTATTCTATTCTATTCATTTTCTATATTCTATTCTATTCTATTCATTTTCTATATTCTATTCATTTTCTATATTCTATTCTATTCTATTCTATTCTATTCTATTCTATTCTATTCTATTCTATTTTTCTATTCTATTCTTCTCTTTTCTCTTCTCTATTCTATTCTATTCTATTCTATTCTATTCTATTCTATTCTATTCTATTCTATTCTATTCTTCTATTCTATTCTTCTCTATTCTATTCTATCTTCTATATTCTCTTCTCTTCTTTTTGTCATTCTATTCTATTCTATTCTTCTATTCTATTCTATTCTATTCTATTCTATTCTATTCTATTCTATTCTATTCTATTCTATTCTATTCTATTCTATTTTTCTATTCTATTCTATTCTATTCTATTCTTCTCTTCTCTTCTCTTCTCTTCTCTTCTCTTCTCTTCTCTTCTCTTCTCTTCTCTTCTCTATTCTATTCTATCTTCTATATTCTCTTCTCTTCTTTTTGTCATTCTATTCTATTCTATTCTATTCTATTCTATTCTATTCTATTTTTCTATTCTATTCTTCTATTCTATTCTATTCTATTCTATTCTTCTGTTCTATTCTTCTCTTCTCTTCTCTTCTCTTCTCTTCTCTTCTCTTCTCTTCTCTTCTCTTCTCTTCTCTTCTCTTCTCTTCTAATTCTATTCTATCCCGTCCCGTCCCGTCCCGTCCCATCCCATCCCATCCCATCCCATCCCATCCCATCCCATCCCATTCCTTCTATTCTATTCTATTCTATTCTATTCTATTCTATTCTATTCTATTCTATTCTATTCTATTCTATTCTATTCTTCTCTTTTCTCTTCTCTTCTCTTCTCTTTATTCTATTCTATTCTATTCTATTCTATTCTATTCTATTCTATTCTATTCTATTCTATTCTATTCTATTCTATTCTATTCTATTCTATTCTATTCTATTCTATTCTATTTTTCTATTCTTCTCTTCTCTTCTATTTTTCTATTCTATTCTATTCTATTCTATTCTATTCTATTCTATTCTATTCTATTCTATTCTATTCTATTCTATTCTATTCTATTCTATTCTATTCTATTCTTCTATTCTATTCTATTCTATTCTATTCTATTTTTCTATTCTATTATTCTCTTCTCTTCTCTTCTCTTCTCTTCTCTTCTCTTCTCTTCTCTTCTCTTCTCTTCTCTTCTCTTCTCTTCTCTTCTCTTCTCTTCTATTCTATTCTATTCTATTCTATTCTATTCTATTCTTACCAATCCTTATTCCAAAGATTGGGAGAAAGAAAACAGTTGGTAAGAAGCAGCATTTAATCGATCGATCGATCGATCAATCGATAGATAGATAGATAGATAATTTTATTTCTATACCGCCCTTCTCCCAAAGGACTCCAGAATAAAAACACAAAATATACAGATGTCATAAATTTCAAATTTAGAAATATTAAAATTATTGAACAATTTCGGCTGAATTTAAAAACCCAAACATTAAAACTCCAGATTGAAAATCCATTTACATAGAGAAAAGAGACCTGACTTTTCCCCAATTTGCTGATTCAATCAATTCCTTTCCCACCAAAGTCCAGATCTTTATCGGATAGAAGAGAATATTTGCACCTGAGGGATGAACAGTGAACTCAGGTGGTCCCCTCTGAGCTTGGTCTATTTCCTTGCAGACGTTTCACGGCCCAGCTAGGGAACCTCATCAGTGCTAGAAGGGAGGAGGGTTTGTGGAGAGGAGGGTGGCTGCGGGGTCTTTGGTGCTCTCTAAGCTTGGTGGGTTTTTTTGAAGACTTGCATTATCATTGTCCAACTAGTGTTACAAGGGAGGGAGGTTTGCGAAAAAGAGGGAGGGGTTCGTTGGGAAGGCGGAGGTGGGCTGCTTGCTGGTTCACACCGGTTTGGGAGAACCAGTAGTTAAGATTCTGCGAACCGGCAAATTGTTGTGGCTCCGTTGCCTGAGCCTGCGTCATCAGCAGGGGAGGACTCTGAGAGTGAGGGAGAGGAGTTGGCAAGGCCTCCTTCTCCAGGACCCTCCTCTCTGGCAATGCCTCCGGAGGACACCGAAGGGCAGGAGATAGGCCCAGAGCCAAGCTCATCCCCGCAGCCACAGGAGGACATTGATGAGGGGAGTGAGTTTTGGCTGGATCCTCGCCAGCGTCGGAGAGACAGGAGAGCCCAGCAGAGGAAAAGGCGTGGTCATGATTAGCTGGTGGACCACGCCTCTTACTAGACTATATAAGTGAGGGATCGTAGGCATATCTTTGTGACGAACAAAAACAAAGATACGTGGATTCCTGTGTTGAATTGGCCCGGCGTCTTAGCTGTGGTGTGTATGTGACGGACTTTTTAATAAACACGTTGGCAAGCAGCTGCGGAGTGCTGCCGACCTTTTGTTATCATCTCACTTGGTTGCCTGCCAGTTTCTTAGCCTCTGGGTGTCTGAGGGCGGGTTCTTTCTGGGCACGGGGCCAGAACACAAATCCCACCACTGGCTGCCTCACCTCTGCTTGTCTTTTGGCCATTTTTTTGGCCGATATTTGGCCGATTTTGGCCCGATTTTCAGCCCCAAAACAGCCCTGAAAACCACCAAAAAAACCGGCCTGAAAAAGGTTGAAAAACAGGCGGGGCTGGGGCCAGCCAATGGTGGGGTTAGCTGCAACCGGCTGAATCCTATCTCTGCCTTTGAGGCGAGTGGCCGGGAGGCGGGACTGGGTGTGATGAATGACATCACCCACCCAGTCATGTGACCAACTGGCCACGCCTACCCAGCCAGAGAACCGGTTGTTAAATTATTCCGGTCCCACCACTGTGGGAGGGGTTCTTTGGAGTTGAAGTCCCCAGGTCGGAAAGGGGCCACAGCTGCCCATCCCCTGCTCAACACGCCGCCATGTAAGGCGGCGTCACCAAAAGCCCATTTTCCTTAGCTCTCATCCTCTCGCAACGCAGAAAGAGAACACGCAGTGCAGCCAAGGTAAATCCGTACTAACTACTCCGTGAAGAATTTGGGACTTTTCGGCTACCCGTAGTTGAGTTAAGTCCTCGATTTACGACCACAAATTAAGTCCTCAATTTACGACCACAAATTAAGTCCTCAATTTACGATCACAAATTGAGCCCAAAATTTATGGGGCTATGTGAGAAATTTGCTAATTTGAACCTTGCCTCATTTTACGACCTCAGCATCTTTGTTAAGGGAACCGCTGGCCGTTCTTAAATTAGTCCCATGGTTGTTAAGTGAGTCGGGTTTCCCCATCGACTCTGCTTGTCGGAAGGTCGCGAGAGGGGATCACGTGACCCCGGGGACACCGTGACCGTCGTAAATGTGAGTCGGTTGGTCTGAATCTAAATCACGTGTCCATGGGGGATGCTGCGACGGTCGTAAGTATGAAAAATGGTTATAAGTCACTTATTTCAGTGCCGTTGCAACTTTGAATGGTCACCAAACGAACCGTTGTAAGTCGAGGATGACCTGCAGCTTTCCAGATGATAAGAGTATATAGGTGGTCCTCGATTTACAACCATAATGGAGCCTGCCCATCATGATCATAAGTCGTGATGGCCATAGGTCAGCATTGTGATTGACCTGATTTTACAACCTTTGTGTGTGTGTGTGTAGAGCGGTCGTTAAATGAACACTGCCGTTGTTAAATAAACCAAAGATTTGCTGTCGTAAAACAGGAATACAGGGAACCCTCCACCTGCAATAGTTCGTTTAGTGACTAGAACTTCACTGAAAAAAGTGACTTATGGCTGTTGTTCACACACACGACAGTTGAAACACCCCTGGGTCACGTGATCAAAATTCAGCCGCTTGACTCATATTTATGACGGTTGCAGTGTCCTGGGGTCATACTGAACAACTGCGGTGATTCACTTAACAACAGTGGCCAGAAAGGTCGTAAAATGGATCAAAACTCTCTTGAAACGTATCTTGCTTAGCAAGATTCGGGGTTCAATTTTGGTCATAAGTCGAGGACACTCTGTAGGGATGCCGCTACCTGACATACATATATTGTGCTACAATTTTTTTAAAAAAATAAATTTTGCAAAAAAATAAATTGAGATCAGCCTCTCCAGATTCCAGCAAAATGCCTTTGTCGTTAAGGTTTATGTTTTGATCTACCGTATTTTTCAGAATATAAGACACTCCGGAGTATAAAATGCACATTACTTTTTGGGGAGGAAAACAAGAAAACAAAATTCTGCCTCTGCCTCCCAGCATCCATCGGTATTCATCTGGCTAGGATGCTTGCAGCAAACAGCAAACTACCTGGTCAGCTTCAGCACGTTATCGCAGCCTGATTCAGCATTAGCAGCTGATTGGCGGTTGAATCGGCTTCCCGAAATACCACCAATCAGCTGTTCCAGGCTGCGGGGATCGGTACAACCCATCGCTGTCTCCACGCGTCGCATTTTTGGCCTCTGCGCATCACATTTTTGACCCGTTCCAGGCTGCCGGCATCGCCACAGCACATCGTCATCAATTGCCACTTCCGCATGTCATGCTTTCGGCTTCCATGCGTTGCATTTTCAGCCTCCGTGTGCCCCATTTTGGCCTCCTGGTGGCATGTTTTTGGCCAATTCCAGGTAGCAGGGATCAGCAGTGGCAGCGATGGCGATCCCCGCTGCCTGGAAACATGACACACAGAGGCGGCAATCGACGGCAGTGTGCCATGGTGATCCCCACAGCCTGGAACGGGTCTAAAAAGAGGTGTGTGGAGGCTGAAAACGGCCAAAGGGTGGGGGCCGATGGGTGGGTGGGGCCTCCACACGCACCATTTTAGACCTTTTCCAGGCTGCCGGGATCACCACAGCACATCGCCACCAATCGCCACCTCTGCACATCCCATTTTTGGCCTCTGCACAGCACATCTTCAGCCGATTCCAGGCGACGGGGATCGGCGGTGGTGATCCCCGCTGCCTGGAAACAGCCAAAAACGTGACATGCAAAGGCAGCAATGTGCTGTGGCGATCCCTGCAGCCTGGATCGGATCTAAAACAGGGTGTGCAGAGGCCAAAAATGGCTGGTGGGTGGGGTCTGGTGGGTGGCCGGGGCTTTGACAACATTCACTGTATAAGACGCACAGACATTTCCACCCCTTTTGAGGGGCGGGGAAAGTACGTCTTATACTCTGAAAAATACGGTAAAAATACGGTAACTTAAACCACGGAAAAAATCAATAAAACAGAACAGAGTTTTTCAAACAGACCAGGAACTATTATACAGCATCAGTTCTTACTACATCACTACAACTCACTCTGTCTCTCTCTTTTTTTTTTTTTTCTTTTGCTCCTTCCTCCCACCCTTTTGCAGAAACGTTACAGCAGCTCCACCAACAGCTGGTAGAATCCGAACGCAAAACCATGACCTACCTCAAGCGCTTCAACAAAATCCAGGCCGATTATCACAACCTCATTGGCGTCACGGCGGAGCTGGTGGATTCTCTGGAGGCCACGGTGAATGGCAAGATGGTAAGGGCGTCCCTGGGGCAGGCATGGGGGTCTCGGGCCCTTAGAGGTCAAAAAAGTCAAGAGTTGAAGCCCTGCCCCCTTCGTTGCACGCAATGCGTGTAAAAAAACAGTTGCATGGCGTCACTTCTCATCTTTTTTTTTTTATTGAAAAAGTTTTACAATACAGTTTTTTCCCCCATTTCCCCCCCCCCCTTTTCCCCCCTCCCATCCACCACCCCCCTTCCCTTCCCCTCCCTCCCCTCCCTGGGCTTCCTTTACTAATAAAACATTAATCTTATATATCAATCAATATTAAACGAAAAAAATACAGGTGAAATCCAGATAACATATCATAAATTTTAACATTAAATAAAGTAAAGTTAATCTATCAAATATGTGCTAAACATAAATCATACATACATGCTTATCAGGTACTTCTAACATTATATTTTTTCTAAATCAAATATATTCTAACCATAAGTCATATATAAAAACTTAGCAGATATTCTTAAGATTTTTCTAGACAGCAGCATAACAAATATATATAAACTTATTTTTAACATTATAATTTTTCTAAATAGTAATATAGTAAATATATATAACATATTAAGTTTTCGAAATAACAATATAATTTTAAATGTTTAATAAAATAGTTATAATAAAAATAATTATAAATCCTATATAAAAACTTAACAGATATTCTTAATATTTTTCTAGACAACAATATAACAAATATATATACACTTATAACATCTTGATATGGATAGTTCTCAACTTGCAATTAAGCCCCAGGTTTTTGTTACTAAGCGAGACCGTTGTTAAGTGAATTTTTCCCCTGTATTTCTTTTTTTTTTAAACCTCCATTTCTTTTGCTCTTATTCATTTAAATTCTTTCTCTTTTAATACAGATTTTTTTAAAAAATTAGATTTATATGCCACCCTTCTCCGGAGACTCAGGGCAGCTTACAATGCGTTAAGCAACAGACTTCCTATTTTTGTATATTTTATACAAAGTCAGCTTATTGCCCCCACAAACTGGGTCCTCATTGACTGATTCAGGATTTAGAATTAAGGACTACCTGCATTTCTGACATTGCAAGCCTTCCCAGAGCCGCTTGATAGTGAGCTTGGTAGCATGTAAATCTATAAAAATAAAATGAATCTGTAAATAAAAACGAATAAGTCAGTGTAACCACAACTCTGGTCCCTGTGGCTTATTGATCCCATATTCCTTTTTTAACTCTTTCAACTCCTGCCCTCAAAATGACACTATAGAGCAGGGGTGGGGAATTCTGGGAGTTGAAGTCCTCCAGCCTTAAAGTTGCCAAGGTTGGAGACCCCTGCTATTAAGCACTGCACCCCAGAACAACGAGACACAAGGACAGTTTTTTCCCCGAACGCCATCCCTCTGCTAAACAAATAATTCCCTCAACACTGTCAAACTATTCAGTAAGTCTGCACTACTATTAATCTTCTCATCGTTCCCACCACCTATCTCCTCCCACTTATGACTGTACGACTGTTACCTTGCAGCCGGTATCCTTAAGATGTATATTGACTATTTCCCTATGACTATCATTAAGTATATTGATGTATATTGATGTATATTGTATATTTCCCTATGACTATCATCTGGGAGCGCGGGAGGATCCCTTGCAGGGACGTGCTGAGGATTTTGTTCAATATCTGGATGATAAAATAACTCAGATTCGGGATGAGCTGGCCACTGACTGGGTTAGTTCGGGCGAGGTGACTGAGCCTAGTCTTGAGAGTGTTATCTGGGCTGAGTTCGATCCTGTGGCTCCCGAGGACGTGGACAGGATCCTGGGTAGACTGAACGCTACCACATGTTTATTGGACCCGTGTCCCTCCTGGTTGGTGCTGGCCTCCCGGGAGGTTACACGAGGCTGGCTCCAGGAGATTATAAATGCTTCTTTGAGTGAGGGTGTCCTTCCGCCTGCCTTGAAGGAGGCGGTGGTGAGGCCCCTCCTCAAGAAGCCCTCCCTGGACCCGGCTGTTTTGGTAAATTATCGTCCTGTCTCCAACCTTCCCTTTCTAGCGAAGGTTGTTGAGAGTGTGGTGGCGCGGCAGCTCCCCCGGTACCTGGATGAAGCTGTCTATTTAGACCCGCTCCAGTCTGGCTTCAGGTCTGGTTACAGCACCGAAACGGCATTGGTCGCGTTGGTGGATGATCTCTGGAGGGCCCGGGGTAGGGGGTACTCCTCTATCCTGGTGCTGTTAGACCTCTCAGCGGCTTTTGATACCATCGACCATGGTATCATGTTGCGCCGGTTGGAGGGATTGGGGGTGGGGGGGCACCGTTCTGCGGTGGTTCTCCTCCTACCTCTCCGACCGGTCGCAATCGGTGTTGACAGGGGGCAGCGGTCGACCCCGAGGCGCCTAGTGTGTGGGGTGCCACAAGGGTCGGTCCTCTCGCCCCTTCTGTTCAACATTTATGTAAAGCCGCTGGGTGAGATCATCCGTGGTTTTGGGGTGGAGTTCCATCAGTACGCTGATGACACTCAGCTGTACATTTCCACCCCAGACCACCCCAACGATGCCGTGGAAGTGATGTCCCAGTGCCTTGAAGCTGTGCGGGTCTGGATGGGGAGAAACAGGCTTCGACTCAACCCCTCCAAGACTGAGTGGCTGTGGCTGCCGGCGTCCCGATATAGCCAGCTGACTCCATCGTTGGTTATTGGGGGCGAATCATTGGCCCCCACGGAAAGGGTGCGCAACTTGGGCGTCCTCCTGGATCCACGGCTGTCTTTAGAGGAGCATACGACAGCTGTGGTCAGGGGAGCTTTTTATCAGGTCCGCCTGATACGCCAGTTGCGGCCCTTTCTAGATCGGGACTCCCTACGCACAGTCACTCAGGCACTCGTCACCTCTCGCCTGGACTACTGCAATGCTCTCTACATGGGGCTCCCCTTGGGGTGCACCCGGAGGCTCCAACTGGTACAGAATG
Source organism: Coluber constrictor foxii (assembly GCA_038048745.1). NCBI lineage: Eukaryota > Metazoa > Chordata > Lepidosauria > Squamata > Colubridae > Coluber > Coluber constrictor. Next base: position 2,099,528 of record CM075963.1, on the reverse strand, counting down.
CGGCCGCGCGGGGAATTATGGGAGCGACGGGACGCTCCCACGTGACACCCCTCCTGCGTGAGCTGCATTGGCTGCCGGTTGATTTCCGGGTGCGTTTCAAGGTATTGGTAATCACCTTTAAAGCGCTCCATGGCTTAGGACCAGGGTACTTACGGGACCGCCTTCTGCCGCCAATTGCCTCCCACCGACCGGTGCGCTCCCACAGAGAGGGCCTCCTCAGGGTGCCGTCAGCCAGACAGTGCCGGCTGGCGACCCCCAGGGGGAGAGCATTCTCTGTGGTAGCCCCCACCCTCTGGAACGACCTTCCTCCAGATCTGAGAACTATCGCGGACCTTTCGTCGGGCTTTGAAGACTCATCTCTTCCAACTTGCCGGACTTGCCTGATCCCTCCTATTTTTAAATATTTTAAATTATTTTTAAATTTTTAGAGTTTTAGAGTTTTTATTCGGTTTGTATTTTCAGCCTAAATTTATATTGATTTTAGTACGTTTTAACTTATTGTATTGCATTGGTTTTAAATTGGCTGTTCACCGCCCTGAGTCCGGAAGGAGAAGGGCGGTATAGAAATTTAATAAATAAATAAATAAATAAATAAATAAATAAATAAATAAATAAATAAATAAATAAATAAATAAATAAATAAATAAATAAATAAAAAATAAATAAATAAATAAATAAATAAATAAATAAATAAATAAATAAATAAATAAATAAATAAATAAATAAATAAATAAATAAATAAATAAATAAATAAATAAATAAATAAATAAATAAATAAATAAATAAATAAATAAATAAATAAATAAATAAATAAATAAATAAATAAATAAATAAATAAATAAATAAATAAATAAATAAATAAATAAATAAATAAATAAAGTGTTTGTACCAGGGGTGAAATCCGGCTGGTTCTGACAGGTTCTGGAGAACTGGTAGTGGAAATTTTGAGCAGTTCGGAGAACTGGCAAAATACCACCTCTGGCTGGCCCCAGAGTGGGGTGGGAATGGAGATTTTGCAGTATCCTTTCCCCAGGAGTGCGGTGGGAATGCAGATTTTGCAGTATCCTTTCCCCCAGGAGTGGAGTGGGAATGGAGATTTTGCAGTATCCTTCCCCCAGGAGTGGGGTGGGAATGGAGATTGTGCAATATCCTTCCCCCCAGAAGTGGGGTGGGAATGGAGATTCTGCAATATCCTTCCCCCAGGAGTGGGGTGGGAATGGAGATTTTGCAGTATCCTTTCCCCCAGGAGTGGGGTGGGAATGGAGATTCTGCAATATCCTTCCCCCAGGAGTGCGGTGGGAATGCAGATTTTGCAGTATCCTTTCCCCCAGGAGTGGAGTGGGAATGGAGATTTTGCAGTATCCTTCCCCCAGGAGTGGGGTGGGAATGGAGATTGTGCAATATCCTTCCCCCCAGAAGTGGGGTGGGAATGGAGATTCTGCGGTGTCCTTTCCCCCAGGAGAGGGGTGGGAATGGAGATTTTGCAATATCCTTCCCCCAGGAGTGGGAAGGGAATGGAGATTTTGCAGTATCCTTCCCCCAGGAGTGGGGTGGGAATGGAGATTTTGCAATATTCTTCCCCCCCAGGAGTGGGGTGGGAATGGAGATTTTGCAGTGTCCTTTCCCCCAGGAATGGGGTGGGGAATGGAGATTTTGCAATATCCTTCCCCCAGGAGTGGAGAGGGAATGGAGATTTTGCAGTATCCTTCCCCCAGGAATGGGGTGGGGAATGGAGATTTTGCAATATCCTTCCCCCAGGAGTGGGGAGGGAATGGAGATTTTGCAGTATCCTTCCCCCAGGAGTGGGGTGGGAATGGAGATTTTGCAATATTCTTCCCCCCTAGGAGTGGGGTGGGAATGGAGATTTTGCAGTGTCCTTTCCCCCAGGGATGGGGTGGGGAATGGAGATTTTGCAATATCCTTCCCCCAGGAGTGGAGAGGGAATGGAGATTTTGCAGTATCCTTCCCCCAGGAGTGGGGTGAGAATGGAGATTCTGCAATATCCTTCCCCCAGGAGTGGGGAGGGAATGGAGATTTTGCAGTATCCTTCCCCCAGGAGTGGGGAAGGAATGGAGATTTTGCAATATTCTTCCCCCCAGGAGTGGGGTGGGAATGGAGATTTTGCAGTGTCCTTTCCCCCAGGAATGGGGTGGGGAATGGAGATTTTGCAATATCCTTCCCCCAGGAGTGGGGAGGGAATGGAGATTTTGCAGTATCCTTCCCCCAGGAGTGGGGAAGGAATGGAGATTTTGCAACATTCTTCCCCGCAGGAGTGGGGTGGGAATGGAGATTTTGCAATATACTTTCCCCAGGAGAGGGGTGGGAATGGAGATTTTGCAATATCCTTCCCCCCCAGGAGTGGGGAGGGAATGGAGATTTTGCAGTATCCTTCTGCCACGGTCACCAAGCCACACCACGCCCACCAAGCCACGCCCACAAAACTGGTAGTTAAAAAAATTGGATTTCACCACTGTGATGTACCGTATGATTCTTGATGAACGTATCTTTTCTTTTATATACACCGAGAGTGTAGGCACCAAAGACAAATCCCTTGTGTGTCCAATCACACTTGGCCAATAAAAAAAATCAATCATATCCTATCCTATCCTATCCTCTTCCCTTCCCTTCCCTTCCCCATTCTCTATTCTCTATTCTCTATTTTCTATTCTATTCTATTCTGCTCTGCTCTGCTCTACTTCTATTCTATTCTATTCTATTCTATTCTATTCTATTCTATTCTATTCTATTCTATTCTATTCTATTCTATTCTATTCTATTCTATTCTATTCTATTCTATTCTATTCTATTCTACTCTACTCTACTCTACTCTACTCTACTCTACTCTACTCTACTCTGTTCTATTCTCTATTCTACTCTATTCTGTCTGAAAATCCCCACTTTGGGTGATGAGCCATTTCAATTGTCCTCCCAGATCTCACCAGGAGGGGTCACTGTTGAGTTGCATGTCAGGATGACTCTCCCCAAATTCAGAGTTGTTTGAAAATAGAATACAGATAGATCTCAAACTTGGAATACCCATTGAGCCCAAAAGGTATGTTGCTAAGTGAATTTTGCCCCGTTTTACGACTTTCCTTGCCACATTTATAAATTATATATATAAATTTATAAATTTATATTTATAAATATATTTATATATTTATAAATATAAATATAAATATAAATATATAAATTTAATAAATAAATAAATAATAAATAAATTTGTTAAGTGTATCGCTGGAGTTGATAACTTAGCGGCCCGGTTGTTAAGTGAATCCTGCTTCCCTACTGACTTTGCTTGTCAGGGAAAAGCTGCGCAAAATTTGATTCACTTAACAAGAAGGGTCGTAAAATAGGGCAAAACTCACTTAACAAATACGTTGCTTAACCACAGAGATTTTGGCCTCCATTGTGGTCGTAAGTCGAGGACTACCTGTACTTTGAAGCTCTTTTACTGGTGTGCCCTGAGCAATTCCAACTTTACTATTTTCCTCCCTCATTGGTGGAAAGACTTGTGGTCGACTTTCTCAACAACTCCACAAAACCTGTTTATTCTTCCAGTTGTTTGTTTGTTTGTTTGTTTTATTTAATTTATAGTGCCGCCTAGGTGTTCAGCACCTTCTGGAAGAGTGGTAAGAGTGGGGGGGGGGGCATTCTAATCTCTGGGGAGATGATTATTACAGATTAACAGAGTTGGAAGGGAACTTGTCGGTCATCTAGTCTATCCCTTCTCCCCCCCCCCGCCCACCCAAGCAGGAGACCCTACACCATTTCTGACCGATGGCAATATGGTCTCATCTTGAAAGCCTCCAGTGATGAAGCTCCCACAACTTCTGAAAGCAACTTCTGTTCCATTGGTTGGTTGTTCTCACTGTCAGAAAGTTCCTCCTTATTTCCAGGTTAGAATAGAATAGAATAACAGAGTTGGAAGGGACCTCGGAGGTCTTCTAGTCCAACCCCCTGCTTAGGCAGGAAACCCTATACCACTTCAGGCAAATGGCCATCCACCCTCTTCTTAAAAACTTCCAGTGTTGGAGCATTCACAACTTCTGGAGGCAAGTTGTCCCACTGGTTCATTGTTCTCACTGTCAGGAAATTTCTCCTTAGTTCTAAATTGCTTCTCTCCTTGATGAGTTTCCACCCATTGCTTCTTGTCCTGCCCTCAGGGACTTTGGAAAATAGGTGGACCCCCTTTTCTTTGTGGCCCCTGAGATATTAGAATGCTGTTATCATGTCTCCCCTAGTCCTTCTTTTCATTAAACTAGTCACACCCAGTTCCTGCAACGGTTCTTCATATGTTTTAGCCTCCAGTTCCCTAATCATCTTTGTTGCTGTTCTCTGCACTCTTTCCAGAGTCTCCACATCTTTTTTATATCGTGGGGACCAAAACTGGATGCCATATTCCAAGTGTGGCCTTACCAAAGCCTTATAAAGTGGAATTAACCCTTCACAGGATCTTGATTCTCTCCCTCTGTTGATGCAGCCCAGAACTGTGTTGGCTTTTTTGGTAGCTGCTGCAACATGTTAACTGGGAATGATTAAAATATTATCTAATTCTGGGTTTTATTTAATTTGGGCTAAACTATGCTATAATTTTAATTATCGATTTTATGATGCTTATGTATCTTTTATTTTTTCTTGACTGTACACCGCCTTGAGTCCTGCGGGAGAAAGGCGGTATAGAAATATAATAAATAAATAAATAAATAAATAAATAAACATGACTGGTTCATATCTAAATGGTTGTCCACTAGTTAAATCTCTCTTTGTTCAGTTTCCTTTCATTATTCCTTGTCTGATCTGGAAAACAGCTTGACCCCCTTCCTCCTCTCTGTGGTAGTCCCTCAAGTATTGGAAGATGCTCTCCTGTCTCCCCTGGTCCTTCTCTTCCCTAGACTAGCCAGGCCCACTTCCTGCAACCGTTCATTGTATGTTTTAGCCTCCAGTCCCCTCATCATCCTGGTTGCTCTTCTCTGCACTCTTTCTAGAGTCTCCACATGATGTTCCAGAGGGACATCATGGTGAGAAGGTCCTTCTTCTGGGACCTTCTTCTGGACGACAGAGAAGGTCCTTCTTCTGGGTCCCACCAGGTGTATCTCCCTCGGGGATGGGACCAGTGGTGAAATGTAAAATTTGTTACTACCGGTTCTGTGGGCGTGGCTTGGTGCGGTGTGTGTGTGTGTGTAATGTGACTGGGTGGGCGTGGCCAACTTTTTTTTTAAAAAAAACTTTTTTAAAGCATTTTTTATAACCTATTCGCCCCGAATTGGTTGTAAAAAAATGTTTTTAATAAAGGCTCGGACGATCACAGCCGTGGCGCGTGATCGTCAGAGCCTTTTTTTTAACCTTTTAAAAGCAGGAAGTAACGACACTCGGGCGGGTGGGCGGAGCCTCGCGCCGCCATCGCTACCAGTTCTCCGAACCACCAGCCACAATCGCTACCGGGTCATCCGATCCGGTCCGAACCAGGAGCATTTCACCCCTGGATGGGACCCATTTATTTTTTTAATTTGATTTATATGCCGTCCTTCTCCGGAGACTCAGGGCGGCTTACAATGTGTTAAGCAATAGCCTTCATACTTTTGTATATTTATACAAAGTCAACTTATTGCCCCCAACAAACTGGGTCCTCAATTGACCCACCTTAGAAAGGATGGAAGGCTGAGTCGACCTTGAGCCTGGCTAGGATTGAACTCAGAGAAATTACAGGCAGCTGGGTGTTAATTGCTGCCTTTAGTAGGAGGCATTAGCCCCCTACGCTACACAGGCTCCCTATTTATTGGTTCGATTTATATGCCGCCCTTCTTCGGAAACTTAGGGCGGCTTACAATGCATTAAGCGATAGCCTTTTGTATGTAGCTGCTTAGTAGGGCTTTCGCCCCTCCCCCCAAGCAGTGTTCTTTTTTTTTTATATACAAAGTCAGCTTATTGCCCCCACAATCCGGGTCCTCATTTTACCGACCTCGGAAGGATGGAAGGCTGAGTCAACCTTGAGCCTGGTGAGATTCGAACTTGCAGTAGTTGCAGGCAGCTGGCAGCTAAGTGCTAATTAACAGTGCTTTAGTCCACTGCTCCACCAGGCTCTGCCTCCCCGCTCTGATGGGTCTTCAAAAGACGGTCCCTCGGATAACCTTCCTTCTTTAAAGGGAAATGAGTTCTAACTTTCCTTTTGGGGGGTTTTCTTGCTTATCTCAGATCACCCCGGAAGATCTGCAGAGCGTCTGCATGCGTCTCTTTAGCAATCAGATGAAGCAAAGCGTCCCACACAGCATAGATTTCACCAGGCCCGGAACTGTAAGTATAATTGTGACTTTCTATGCAAATGCAAATTAAAGTCAAAAAATCCACCAATCTTGACAGCGCCTAAGTTGATGGCCGATCATCAGAACACCACACGAAAGTGGATGGAAGCGTGGAGTAGCTATTCCCCCCAAGGTATCTCTAAGCATGTTAATCCTAGTAGTATACCTCCAGGATTTAGCGTACCCCGACACATATGGGTGACATATAATAGAATTAGAACGACTCATGGGGTGTGTACCAACTCCCTGTATAAATGGGGAAAGACGGCTTCAGCACAATGTGATTGCGGGGCCCCTCAACAGACTATCCAGCATATAGTGAGGGAATGCCCTAACAGAAGGTATCCAGGAGATTCTAGGGACTTCCTCTGCGTAACAACGGCAGCTACTGACTGGATCGCCAAACTCGACATTAAACTCTGAAATGTTATTTCTGTTTTCCTTTTAGGTTTTCTTTCTGCTTTTTTTTATTGTTTTAATTGTTTTTAATCTGTAAAAATGAAGTGTTTTAATATTGTGTGTGACCAGCCATACGCTAAATAAATAAATAAATTTAAATTTATATTTCAATATATATATATATATATATATATATGTTTTCTGAGGTTTTCGCGGGTGTTTGTATGTAGGTCTTTGGTTATTCGGGTCTTCTCCCGCGTAGAATTGGAAGTATCTTGGCGACGTTTCGACGAAGTCTCATTCGTCATCTTCAGGATGGTGTTCTCGGCTTCTGGAAGCACGAAGCTCCTGGAAGCACGAAGCCAAGAACACCATCCTGAAGATGACGAATGAGACTTCGTCGAAACGTCGCCAAGATACTTCCAATTCTACGCGGGAGAAGACCCGAATAACCAAAGATAGATAGATAGATAGATAGATAGATAGATAGATAGATAGATAGATAGATAGATAGATAGATAGATAGATAGATAGATAGATACATATATATATATATATATATATATAATTTTCGTTGGTCTTTATGTGTATATTTCTTTATGCCAGGGATTTTCCTACGTATATCAAGATGTTTCATAGCCTAATTTTCAGTGAAATCTCAATTCACCAGCTTTTAGGCCTTCAGCTATTTTGCTATCTGTTTGAATTTAAGAGGGAGACTGGAATAGATCTATCTTGTTAGATTTCATCAGCCAGCCACACCCACCCGTAACAGTCAAATATTTGTTATTTTATTTTCGTAGGTCTTTATGTGTATCTTTCTTTATGCCAGGGATTTTCCTACGTATATTAAGATGTTTCATGGCCTAATTTTCAGTGAAATCTCAATTCACCAACTTTTTAGCTATTTAGCAGCTATTTAGCTTTCTGTTTGTTTCTGAATTGTGGCGTCCTTGATGTTCTCTGAGCTTGGTTGATTTTTTGTATTTTTATAATTTATTTTTATAATTTATTTTTTTGTATTTTTATAATTTATTTTTTATTTGATTTATATGCCGCCCTTCTCCGGAGACTCAGGGCGGCTTACAATGCGTTAAGCAATAGCCTTCATACTTTTGTATATTTATACAAAGTCAGCTTATTGCCCCCCCAAACTGGGTCCTCAATTGACCTACCTTAGAAAGGATGGAAGGCTGAGTCGACCTTGAACCTGGTGAGATTCGAACTTACAGTAATTGCAGACAGCTGGTGTTTAATCACAATGCATTAGTCTGCTGAGCCACCAGGCTCAGGTTTCCGCTTCCATTTCGGTATTCGGTGCCGAAAAAGTTTGCCAATACTGATATAAGGACTCCTTGTTCAGACTCCCGGGACAGTGCGACCGTCATAAATATGAGTCAGTGGCTAAGTGCCTGAAGTTTGATCACATGACTGTGTAATTGACTCCTTGCATCCCCTAAAGATGGCAGTTTAATAGCTATTGGCTCACCTGTTTATTATCAGTCACCCTTTTTTCCAACCCCACGTTCTAAGAAATATTGGTTAGAGAACATGAATATTAATAGAGGAGAATGTTTCTAGCTCAGGGTTGAACTGAGGCAGGGTGAAATGCTCCCAGTTTGGACCAGATCACTCGATCCGGGAGCGATGGTGGTGGGTGGTTCGGAGAACCGGTAGCAAAAATCCCTGCCCGCCCCCCCATTGCCCAGCTGAGCCGCGTAATCATCAGAGGCTTTTTTTTTTAACTTTTAAAACCATTTTTTTCTACAACGTCTTCGGCCAAGAAATGCTTTTAAAAGCCTCTGAAGATCAGGCAACTCAGCTGGAATCGTCAGAGGCTTTAAAAGCATTTTTTTTACAACCTCTTCCGACGAAAAACTGCTTTTAAAAGTAAAAAAAAAAAGCCTCTGGTGATCGCTCGGCTCAGCTGGAATCATCAGAGGCTTTTCGAAGCATTTTTTTTTCTGCAACCCCTTCGGCCAAAGAGATTGTAGGGAAAAAAATGCCTTTAAAAGCCTCTGACTTGCCCAATTGTCAGACGCTTCTAAAAGCATTTTTTTTTTGGCAACCTCTTAAGGTTGTAAAAAAAATGCTTTTAAAAGTTTTTTTTTTAAAGTTGGCCACGCCCACCCAGTCACATTAACACCCCCTACCAAGCCACGCCCACAAAATAAGCCACGCCCACAGAACAGGTAGTAACACATTTTAGATTTCACCCCTGAACTGAGGGCTCCTTGGTACAGGTCGTCTTCCTCTTACGACCATAATTGTGCCTAAAATTAATATTGCTCAGTGAGAGGGAGTTGTGCCTCATTTTACGACCTTTCTTGCCCCAATGGTTTAAGTGAATCACCCCAGTTGCTAAGTGAGTAACACCGTTGTTAAGTGAATCTGGCTTCCCCATTGACTGAATGTCACGAAATCCTGGGACATTGCACAACGGTCATAAATACGAACTGGTTGCCAAGCATCTGAATTTGGATCACACGACCACGGAGGATGGTGCAATAGTCGTTAAGTGAGGAAAATGGTCATGTGTCACTTTTTTCAGTGCCGTTGCGACTCCTAAGGGTCACAAAATGAACTGTTGTAAGTTGAGGATTATCTAAATCCTCCTTTATTCCAACAGGCTGGTCTGACCTAAACTCTCCCTTTTAAGTTGGTTTTAAGTTTTTATATAAATTGGGTGTTTTAAATTTGTTTTACAGTCTAAATTATTTAATGTCTTTTTAATAGTTTTTAATTTTTGTATGATGTATTTTATCCTGAGGCTCTTCACCACCCTGAGTCCTTCGGGAGTAGGGCGGTATAGAAATGTAATAAATAAATAAATAATATAAATCTGTGTTTGATAGTTTTCTTGTAGACGTTTAATGACCTAGCTAGGTAACATTGTCAGGAGGGATGTGGGAGGAAGAGAAGGAGCAGGAGGAGGGTTATGAGGTGCTCTGAGCTTGGTGGCTTTCTTGCAGGCGTTTCAGGACCCAACTAGGTAACGTCATCAGTGCTGGGAGGAAGTGGGATGTGCAGGGTGGAGGGGGAGGAGGAAGAGAAGAAGGAGAAGGAGTGTGAGGTCCTTGCTTGTTTTCTTGAGACGTTTCATTGCCAACCTAGGTAACATCATCAGTGTTAGAAGGGAGTGGGGTGTGCAAAGAAGAGGAGGAGGAGGGCTGTGGGGTCCTTGGTGCTCTCTGAGCTTCCTTGTTTTCTTGAGACGTTTCATTACCCAACTAGGTAACACAATCAGTGCAAGAAGGGTGTGGGGAATGAAACATCAAGAAAGTTCGGAGAGCATCAAGGACCCTTTGTAAACATTAAGAAATCGTCATGTCTGCGCATGGATCTCTCCAGTGTGTTTTTTTTTCTTTTTTAATCAACTTTTCATTTTTTAAAAAAAAACACATTTATTTTATACGTTATGTTTTATTTCTGTGGTTTTTCTCTTTAACTTTTCTCTCTCTCTCTCTCTCTCTTAATCTCCTTTATTGAATGTGTGCCTGTTTACCTCTCTAAAGGAACATGGCTGTATGAGGCCCTGTAAGGATGAATATGTAAGTTCCCACGTCTCCTATTTTTATTTTTAATCTTTTCACATTTCTCTGTGCAACCTGCCCTGTCTTTCTCTCTGCTACGTTTTGTGCCGGAGTATGTTTGTCCGGCCAAGTCGATTCATTTGAATGATTGCATGAAAAATTTAACCAAATTAAAAACACACGAGTCGGATTATGCCTACGTTACCCAGGTGATTTTAAATCTATTTATTTATTTATTTATTTATTTATTTATTTATTTATTTGTTGTATTTTTATACCGCTCTTCTCCCATAGGACTGAGGGCGGTGCACAGCCATGCTAAAACCGTAACAACCCAAAATTAAGAAGATCATTAAAATAATTTAAATCATTTGGCCATCATTAAAACCCCCGACTAAAAACCATTGTTAAAAACTATTTTAAAAAACCCATTTAAAATCCTTGTTCCATCAGACCGGCTTGATGAAATAATAAGTAAAAATGTAAAAACGTATACATTTGAATCATTTTTGTCTGTTCAGGTCACAGGACAGGTTTTGTTCATCAGGGGGGGAAAAAAACATTTGTTCGTTTGCTGGAATTTTTATCTTGTTCCACTTCTGCATGCAGTGTAAAATCATCCTAAAAAAAATTAAAACGAATTTATAACTCACCGGTTTAATCTCCAAAATTGCAGGGGGTTTTTGATTTACAGCCATTCATTTCGTGACCGCTCAAAAGTTACATTGGCATGGGAAAAAAAGTGGCTTAGGACCGTTTCTCACACTTATGACCACTTGGGTCGCTTGATTTGGCCACTTGGCAACTGGCGTGTACTTATGACGGTTGCAGATTTGTGAATCTGACAAAAGTCAGTGGTGAAGTCGGATTCACTTAACAACCATGTGGCTAGCTTAACACCTGTGATCTGTCCCCCTCTACAGAAACCCACAAAAACATAGCCAGTCGAGGGTTAAAGAAGCACTTGGCACACACCGCCGTTCTTATCTCTAACTTGGCAGCGATATGCACATGGTCTGCCAAGTGCTTTAATAGTACACAGAAAGAAAATCACAACAAATATTCAGCAAAGACTCTGATCAGCTTCAGCTTTTAGCTCCAATGACTACCCGATTGAGTATTTGTTCGTCACAGAGATCATTTACCACCACCCTGTCTTATATAGTCTCTGGGTGTGGTCCAGTGACTCATTGGTCCTGTGACTCAAGTCCAGTGACTCAGGTCTATTCCCTCGCACGCCTCCTCAGCTGCTGCAAGTGCTTATCTCGCCTTTGTTGACGTGCGTCCAGGAATGACGTCTCTCCCTCACTCTCATCTGAGACACCTGTTTCCCCACTACTTTGCTCTCTTTCAGCTGGCACCTGAGACGGTGCCAGAGGGGGGGTGGGCTGGGAGATCTGGCTGGCTCCTCTTCCTCATGCTCAGAGCTTCCTTCCTCCAATGGGATAGGCTCAGAGGACGGGGCCACAACAACCTGCAGGGATTCGCTTAACAATTGTAGAAAGAAAGGTCGTAAAACAGGGCAAAACTCCCTTAAGAAATGTTTCACTTATCACAGTGTTTCTCAACTTGGAAGCTTGAAGATGGGTGGACTTCAACTCCCAGAATCCCCCAGCCAGCAACGCTGGCTGGGGGATTCTGGGAGTTGAAGTCCACCCATCTTCAAGCTTCCAAGGTTGAGAAACAATGACTTAGCAATATAAATTTGGGATTCCCTCGTGAATCATAAGTTGAGGACCAGCTGTAGCTAAAGACTTCAAAAAAAGGACCCAGGAAATAACAAAGCTTAAAATGCTTGTTGCATGGCAGAACGAGGTTCTTTCATCCCGATTTGAACCTGGATTCCCGCCTCATAATGGCAGGATTCATATATAGGTAGTCCTCGATTTATGACCTCAATTGAGCCTGACATTTCCATGGCTAAATGCACCATTCGCTTAGCAAGCTTTGCCTTGTTTTATGACCTATCTTGCCGCGGGTTGTTCAGCGAATCACCGCAGTTGTTCAGAGAGTCAGCCGGTTATTAAGCGAATCCGTCTTCCCCATTGACTTTTTTTTTTTAATTTGATTTATATGCCGCCCTTCTCCGGAGACTCAGGGCGGCTTACAATGCGTTAAGCAATAGCCTTCATACTTTTGTATATTTATATTTATACAAAGTCAGCTTATTGCCCCCACAAACTGGGTCCTCATTTTACCCACCTTATAAAGGATGGAAGGCTGAGTCGACCTTGAGCCTGCCTGGGATTGAACTCGCAAGTAATTGCAGCAGCTGGATCTTAAATGCTTCCTTTGTAGGAGGCATTACTCCCCTACGCTACTCAGACTTTGCTTGTCTGAAGGTCGCAGAAAGAGGATCACGCGACTGCGACCGTCATAAATATGAGTCAGTTGCCGAGCGTTCGAATTTTGATCTGTTGACCGCCGCAGCAGTCGTAAGTGTGAAAAATGGTCCTAAGTGCCTGGTGGCTCAGCAGACTAAAGCATTGTGATTAACACCAGCTGTCTGCAATGACTGTAAGTTCGAATCTCACCAGGCTCAAGGTGGGCTCAGCCTTCCATCCTTTCTAAGGTGGGTCAATTGAGGACCCAGTTTGTGGGGGCAATAAGCTGACTTTGTATAAATATACAAAAGTATGAAGGCTGTTGCTTAACGCATTGTAAGCCGCTCTGAGTCTCCGGAGAAGGGCGGCATATAAATCAAATTAAAAAAAGAAAGGAAGGAAAGAAGGAAGGAAGGGGAAGGAAGAAAGGAAAGAAAGAGGAAGGAAGGAAGGAAGGAAGGAAGGAAGGAAGGAAGAAGAAAGAAAGAAAGAAAGAAAGAAAGAAAGAAAGAAAGAAAGAAAGAAAGAAAGAAAGAAAGAAAGAAAGAAAGAAAGAAAGAAAGAAAGAAAGAAAGAGAACATTCAGCTGCCTGCAATTACTGGAAGTTCGAATCTCCCCAGGCTCAAGGTTGACTCAGCCTTCCATCCTTTTTAAGGACCCAGTTTGTGGGGGCAATAAGCTGACTTTGGATAAATATACAAAAGTAGGAAGACTATTGCTTAACGCATTGTAAGCCGCTCTGAGTCTCCGGAGAAGGGCAGCATATAAATCAAATTAAAAAAAGAAAGGAAGGAAAGAAGGAAGGGGAAGGAAGGAAGGAAGGAAGGAAAGAAAGAGGAAGGAAGGAAGGAAGGAAGGAAGGAAGGAAGGAAGGAAGGAAGGAGAAAGAAAGAAAGAAAGAAAGAACATTCAGCTGTCTGCAATTATTGCAAGTTTGAGGCTCAAGGTTGACTCAGCCTTCCATCCTTTCTAAGGTGGGTAAATTGAGGACCCAGTTTGTGGGGGCAACAAGCTGACTTTGTATAAATATACAAAAGTATGAAGGCTATTGCTTAACGCATTATAAACCACCCTGAGTCTCCGGAGAAGGGCAGCACATAAATCAAATTTTTTTTTTTAAAAAAAGTCCCTTTTTCCAGTGCTGTTCTAACTTCGAACGGTCCCTAAACGAACCGTTGTAAGGTGGATGACTTACCTGTATAATATGAAGCACAAAGCAAATTAAAATCCCTCCCTTTTATGGCTCGGTTTTATGAACTGGTGCAAACATACATTTTACAAGTCAACGTCCCTGGAAGGAACAGGGTTGCAGGTGCCTCCTAAGAACCACAGGGGAGAGAGGGGTGGGGGTGGGGGTAGGGGGTCATTGTTGCAAAAATACCCAGGGACAGAAATCAAAATGAGTGACAGATCAATGCAGTGAGATAGAACCCAATCCATCTGCAAACCGGCCCTGCCATGAATGGCGAGCATTGTGCCCCCCCACCCCCAAGCGGGCTTTCAATTGCCTATTCGGTATCATCACGTCTTTGACGGACGCCACCTCTGAAACGGCTTTCCCCGCGCATTATTTTTGCGCCCCCCCGTCAGTGAGAACGATGCTCTTGGGTTACACAGCGTGGCTTTGTGGCGTCCGGAGCATCCGGATGGTATGCGGAAACAGGAGTAACGCAATCTGTCCTTTTGACATTTTCGTGCTTTTGTCCTCCCGGCCTTTCCCAGCTGGGTGGCTTATAATGGGCACCGATTATAGAAGCGGCCATGAAAGGGAGGCAGGAGACAGTTGGGGGGCTCAGAAGGGGAATTGGTGACCCCCCCCCCCCCCAGCAGGCTCATTGAAATGGTCTTTGCAGAAATGTTCGGCCTGGTGGCCAGATGGAGGGCTGGGAAGATATTTGCAGACCCGTCTAATTTAGTGAAAAGGAGGACCAGGAGAGACATGAAAGCAGTCTCCTAATATTTGGGGGGGCTGCCACAAACAAGAAGGGGTGTCAACCTATCCTCTGAAGCACCCGAAAGCAGGACAGGAAACAAAGGATGGAAACTAATCAAGGAGATCCCGACCTACGTACCTTTCGCCGTGCCCTTTAAGACCTTACTATTCCAACAGGCTGGGCTGGCTAAATAAGGAATTGGAATTGGGTGTCTTAATTTTTGAGTTTTTAATTTGGGGCCAAATTATTTAATCTCTTTTTAAATTGTTTTTAAATGTTGTATTATATGCATGTTTGATTGTGGCTGTACACCGCCCTGAGTCCTTCGGGAGAAGGGCGGTATAAAAATTTAAATAATAAATTAAATAATAAATTAAAAAGGAGCCTGAGTGGCATAGGAGGCTAATGCCTCCTACTAAAGGCAGCATTTAACATCCAGCTGCCTGCAATTACACCAGTTCGAAACTCCCCAGGCTCAAGGTCGACTCCAAGGTTGAGAAACACCGAATTAAAGAACCATATTTGTGATAATTCCGGAAAACGGTGCAAAGATCTCTCTACAAATATTATTTGATTAACAAATTAGCATGCCAATTTAAATCTGGAGGCTCTTTGCACTCTTTGCACTATCCAGGGCCCTGGAGAGCTCAGCAGACTAAAGCATTGTAATTAAACACCAGCTGTCTGCAATTACTGGAAGTTTGAATCTCACCAGGCTTTAGGTCGACTCAGGTTCCATCCTTTCTAAGATGGGTCAATTGAGGACCCAGTTTGTGGGGGCAATAAACTGACTTTGTATAAATATACAAAAGTATGAAGCCTATTGCTTAACGCATTGTAAGCCGCCCTGAGTCTCCGGAGAAGGGCGGCATAGAAATCTAATTTTAAAAAGAAGAAAGAAAGGAAGGAAGGAAGGAAAAAAGAAAGAAGGAAGGAAGGAAGGAAAGAGAAAGAAGGAAAGAAAGAACATTCATCTGTCTGCAATTACTGTAAGTTCGAATCTCCCCAGGCTCCAGGTTGACTCAGCCTTCCATCCTTTCTAAGGTGGGTCAATTGAGGACCCCGTTTGTTGGGGGCAATAAGCTGACTTACTTTTGTATATTTATACAAAGTATGAAGGCTATTGCTTAATGCACTGTAAGCCACCCTGAGTCTCCGGAGAAGGGCGGCATATAAATCAAATTAATAATAATAATAATAATAATCACAACAACAACAACAACAACAACAATAAAATAAATAAATAATAAAAGGAGAGAAGCAATCTGGATTTAAGGAGCAATTTCTTACCAGTAAGGACAGTTAATCAGTGGAACGACTTGCCACCAGAAGTTATAAATGCTCCAACACTAAGAAGAGATTGGACAGCCATTTATCCAGAATGGTCTAGGGCCGTGGTGGCAAACCTATGGCAGGCATGCCAGAAGTGGCACGCAGAGCCCTTTCTGTGGGCACACGCTCCGTCGCCAGCTACTCGTGCAGGTTCCAGCCCTGTGTGCAACAAAACCCAGAAGAAAGCAGCTATCTGGCGTGCATGCCAGCTGCTCGTTTCTGGCGCTCCGGCGCATGCTCCGGTTTCGCCGCTCGGTGCCAAAAAGGTTAACCACTGGTATAGGGCAGTGATGGCAAATCTGTTTGGCACCGAGTGTCGAAATTGGAATCTGTGTGCATGTGCACACCAGAGCGCAGGAAAGTCGAAGACCAGAGGGCCGGCGTGCGCATTCCTGTTTTGGGGTGCTGTTTTCCGGGCCATTTTCAGGCCGTTTTTTGGCTGTTTTTCAGGCCATTTTCCGGCACTCCGGCACCCGCGAAGACCGGATGGTGACAGCGCGTGTCCCCACAGAGAGCCATATATTGGCCATATATTGGCCATCACAGATCCAAGGTCCCCTCCAACTCGGTTCTTCTTCTTTTTTTTTTAATTGAAAAAGTTTTACAAATACCGATTTTCCCCCCTTTCCCCTCCCCTTCCCCTCCCTAACCCTCCCTGACCCATCCCTCCCCACCCCTGACTTCCCTTATAACCTTAAAATTACAATTCATTTTTAACTCCCCAAATATTAAAAAGGTGAAATCCAAATCATATCATGTATCCTACAATTCCCCCCCAACTATTCTACCCTCTGTCAATACTTAAAAATTTCTACATAACATTCAAGTCAAATCTATCTAATACTTCCTTGATTGATATTTATTCTGCACATAGTCTACTATAAATTTCTACATAGCATTCAGCGAAACGCAATCTGGTACTTCTTTGTTTGATATTTATTCTGCACATCGTCTGTCCATTTCTTCCATTCCCACATAAAAGTTGAGTCCGGTCTTTTAAATATGCCAATATCTTTGCCATTTCAGCAAAACTGGCCACCTTCAAAATCCATTTTTTTTATTTTTTATTTTTATTTGATTTATATGCCGCCCTTCTCCGGAGACTCAGGGCGGCTTACAGTGCGTTAAGCAATAGCCTTCATACTTTTGTATATTTATATTTATACAAAGTCAGCTTATTGCCCCCAATAACTGGGTCCTCAATTCTTCAATAGTAGGTCCAACTCAGTTCTTCTGTTAACAGGTGCAGCGATGCAGTATTTCTAGTTGAATGAAAAGAAGGCTCCGGGGGTGATCTGAGAGCAGTCTTCTAATATTTGAGGGACTTCCACAAAGAAAGGGGAGGGGGGTTAGGATTAGGGTTAGTTTTCGGTTTTCCAATATTTCAGGGGGTTGCCACGAAGAGGAGGGGGTCAAGCTATTCTCCAAAGCACTTGAAGGCAGGACAAGAAGCAACGGGTGGAAACTCATCAAGGAGAGAAGCAACCTGGAATTAAGGAGAAATTTCTTGGCAGTGGGAACAATTAACCAGGGGAACTACTTGCCACCAGAAGTTGGAGGTTTTAAGAAGAGATTGGGCAGCCATTTGTCTGGAATGCTATAGGGCAGTGTTTCTCAACTTTGGAAGCTTGAAGATGGGTGGACTTCAACTCCCAGAATCCCCCAGCCAGCAGCGCTGGCTGGGGGATTCTGGGAGTTGAAGTCCACCCATCTTCAAGCTACCAAGGTTGAGAAACATTGGTATAGGGTCTCCTGCTTAAGCAGGGGGTTGGACTAGAAGACCTCCAAGGTCCCTTCCAACTCTGATACTCTCTCACATCCTGGACATAAACTGTTTCAATGCCTCCCCCCCCCCGGGGACAGTGCTATAGGGCGAGGACGTCCAAACTCAACAACTTTCTTGTGAAGTTCAACTCCCAGAATTCTGGGAGTTGAAGTTCCCAAGAGTTACCGAATTTGGAGATCCTCGGGAAGAGCGCAAAACTGATTTATGGATGGCGCCGTTTGCTAGGAGCGAGGCCTTATAAGATTTTTAGGTTGACCTGACTTGGCTTCTCTGGCTGTGTATCGTGTATTTATTTTCGGAGGGGTTTTTTTTTGTGTGTGTGTGTGTGTGAGTGGAGCACACGCAGAGACAGTGGGCTGTAGACATCTTTACGTCTTCCGTAAATTAATCAATTAATGCAAATTCTAAAATGCATGGGACCGCACCACGATTGGATCCAGGCAGTCCTCGACTTACGACCACGATTGAGCCCCAACATTTCTGTGGCCAAGGGAGAGACATTTCTGACGTGAGTTTTGCCCCATTTTACAACCTTTCCTGCCTCGGTTGTTAAGTGAATCGCCATCGTCATTAAGTTAGTAACCCGGCTGTTAAGCGAATCTGGTTTGTCGGAAGGTCGCAAAAAGGGATCATATGACCCCGGGATGCTGCGACCGTCATAAATACGAACCAATTGCCAAGCATCTGAATTTTGATCGCACGATCACGGGGATGCTGCAAAGGAAATGGTGAAAAACAGCCCTAGGTCCTTTCTTTCAGTACCATTGTAACTCTGAGCGGTCGCTAAACGAACTGTCGTAAGTCGAGGACTATACCTGTATTGGCTGCCAGATTGAATGGTCCGAAATTGGAACGCTTATAAGCAGATCATGGAATGGCTTACTAAAAGAAAGCAAAGCCTGCTTAAGGGTTGACTCTTCAGGAATGCCTCTAATCTGTTTTATTATTATTATTATTATCATCATTATTATTAATCTACCTCTGTTTATTTTCGATTTTGCATCTCCAGCCAGTTGGCTAAGAGTTCCCACACCTTCTTCCTAAGTTTGCACCTCGCCCTCCTGTCCAAAGCTCCGAGCACCATGTGAAAATGTTCCTTTTTATTTATTTATTTATTAAATTTATATACCGCCCTACTCCCAGACGGGACTCAGGGCGGTGAACAGCCAGAATAAGATGCAATAAATACAAAAGTTAAAAATCATTTAAAACAAATTAAATCATTTGGCTCAAACACTTTAAAAATCCAATGGTAAAAAATTTAAAACCCAATATAATATATAAAATATAATATATATTATATTATATATATATATATATTTTCTTCCGAAACTCCGCAATATTCCCCCTTTTTTTCTTTACTTATTTCAAGGGATCTGTTCTGGCCCAGTTCCCAGAAATAACCCCCCCCTCGGACAATCAGAGTCTAATGAACTGGCAGGCAATCAAGTAAGCTGATAGCAAAGTTTGGCAGCAATCCCCGCAGCTGCTTGCCAACGTCTTTATTAATAATTCTGTCAAATACACACCACCAAAATGTTCAGAGCTGAGACGCAGGGCCGATTCAAAACCGGGATCCATGAATCTTTGTTTTGTTCGTCACAAAGATACAGGCTGCAATCCCTCTCTTATATAGCCTGTGAGGCGTGGTCCACCAGCTAATCACGACCACACCTTTTCCTCTGCTGGGCTCTCCTGTCTCTCCGACGCTGGCGAGGATCCAACCAAAACTCATTCCCCTCATCAATGTCCTCCTGTGGCTGCGGGGACGAGCTTGGCTCTGGGCCTATCTCCTGCTCGTCGGTGTCCTCCGGAGGCATTGCCAGAGAGGAGAGTCCTGGAGAAGGAGGCCTTGCCAACTCCTCTCCCTCACTCTCAGAGTCCTCCCCTGCTGATGACGCAGGCTCAGGCAACGGAGCCACAACAGGATCCTTAACATGTCCTTTGCCTCAAAAGGCTGCCAAAAAATGCTGGCGGTGGCTAAGTTTGTAGAAAGTATTAGGCCCAAATATCCTTGGCTAATGTGCAAGCACACTGCAAACCAAGTTCATTAAATCCAGTAAATCGTGACTTAGCAGGTGGGGGGGAACCAAATAGCCAAGGTGGCGCAGTGATTAGAGTGCAGTACTGCAGCTACTTCAGCTGACTGCTAGTCCAGCAGATCGAATCTCACTGGCTCAAGGTTGACTCAGCCTTCCATCCTTCCGAGGTGGGTAAAACGAGGACCCAGATTGTGGAGGGCAAGATGCTAATGCTAATGCAATATGCTATTATGCATTAAGCTACAGGCTAACTTTGTAAACCGCTTAGAGAGGGCTGTAAAGCACTATGAAGCGGTATAGAAGTCTAAATTTTAAAAAAAAATAGCTGAACTTCTTTGATAGTTTTAAAAGGACAGATTTCTAAGCTTTCTGGCCTGTAATAGGCCACTAAGTCCTTCAGCCTGCATTGCCTTTCGGTTGGCTAAATAGGAAGAATCATTTGAGGGAAGTATGTCTGTCTAGGAGGATTAGGGGTGACATGATAGCATCTTCCAATATTTGAGGGGCTGCCCCAAAGAAGAGGGGGTCAAACTATTTTCCAAAGCACCTGAAGGCAGGACAAGAAGTAATAATCCAGGAGAGAAGCAACTTAGAAACTCCGGTTCCATAATAAGGCACGCTCATGATAACAAATGACTTAATCTTTCTGGGGAAGAAACGTTGGCATAATCTCTAGGTTAAAATGGGCTTCGTTTACATCTCCTGATTTTTTTTTCTCTCTTTCTCTCCTTCAACTCACAGGCTTCCACAATGTTAAGAGCATCGTTGGTCCCCGCGTAAGTTTTTTGATTTCCTCTTGGCTCTTACTTGTCGGGTCATCAAATGTGGGCGGTTTTGCATAGAGAGAAACAATAGGTTTCAATCAGTGCAGGTAGTCCTCGACTTAGGACTACTTGTTAAGCGACCGTTCAAAGTTACGACGGTGCTCGCCATATTGATTGAAGGCCAGGCCTCACATACTTACGAGCGTCACAGCATTTCCACGTTATGTGATGGCTGTTGAGACACTTGGCAGCTGGCAGGTACAGATAGTCCTCCACTTACGACCACAATGGCGCCCCCAATTTATACGAGACCTTTGCCAAGTGGGGTTTGCCCCATTTTACGACTTTTCTTGCCACCGTTGTTAAGCGAATCGCTGAAATTAAATTAGTAATGCGGTTGTTAAGTGAATCCGGTTTCCTCATTGACTCTGCTTGTCAGAAGGTTGCAAAATGGGGATCACATGACCCCGGGACATAATAAATATCTCATAGTCTTCCATCCTCCCATTTTACCCACAACAATCTGGCGAAGTGTGTTGTGCTAAAGAGACTGGTGCAAAGTTAGACTGCGGCCTTTTATAGCCAAGGCGGGACTAGAACTCACCGTCTCCTGGTGATTGTTCCAGAGTCACTCTGCTGGCTTTCATGGCTAAGGTGGGATTAGAACTCTCGGTCCCCTGGTGATTTGCCGAAAGTCACCCAGCCAGCTTCCATGCCTAAGGCAGGATTAGAACTCCCCGTCTCCTGGTGATTGATGCAAAGTCACCCAGCTGGCTTCATGCCTAAAATGGGAATATGAGTTTATGTTTGTTTATGTTTATGTTTATTTGATTTGTATACCGCCCTACTCCCGAAGGACTCAGGGCGGTGAACAGCCACGCAATAAAATACATAATTACAAAATTTAAAAAACAGAATAAAATAAAATTAAATGATTTGGCTGGACAAATTAAGACTACCCCATCATTTAAACCAATTTAAAAATTTACCTATTAAAAGAAGTAAAAGGGAGAAAATTAGGCCAGGCCCGCCTGGTGAAATAAAAAGGTCTTAAGAGCGTGGCGGAAGGTGTGCAGATCCGGGATCGTCCGTATCTCTGGGGGGAGCTCGTTCCAGATGGTAGGTGCCCCCACAGAGAAGGCTCTCCCCCTGGGGGCCTCCAGTCGACATTGTCTGGCCAACGGCACCTGGAGGAGCCCCTCTCTATGGGAGCGTACCGGCCGGTGGGAGGCTATTGATGGTAGTAGGCGGTCCCGTAGATAACCAGGTCCTAAGCCATGGAGCGCTTTAAAGGTGGTCACCAAAACCTTGAAGCGCACCCGGAAGACCACCGGGAGCCAGTGCAGCTCGCGCAGGAGGGGGGGTCACATGGGAGCGCCACGTCGCACCTATCACCACCCGCGTGGCCGCACTCTACGCCAGTTGGAGCCTCCGGGTGCTCCTCAAGGGGAGCCCCATGTAGAGAGCATTACAATAGTCCAGACGTGAAGTGACAAGGGCGTGAGTGACCGTGCGTAACGAGTCCCGATCCAGAAAGGGACGCAACTGGCGAATCAGGCAAAGCTGATGAAAAATCCTCCCGGTCACGGCCCTCAAATGCTCGTCTAAAGAGAGCCGTGAGTCGAGGAGGACACCCAAGTTGCGAACCCTCTCTGTGGGGGTCAACGATTCGCCCCCAAAAGTCAGTAGTAGAGTTCTACTCATACTCTACTCTCTACTCTACAGTTTCCTAATGATTGGCCCAAAATCATCCAGTCCGCTTTTGTGCCTAAAGTGGGATTAGAGCTCATCATCTCCTGTTGATTGGCCCAAGGTCACCCAGCCTTCTTTTATGCCTAAAATGGGACTAGAACTCCCCGTCTCCTGGTGATTGGCTTACTCACCCAAGTAGCTTTCATGGCTAAGGCAGGACTACAATTCCCTGTATCCTGGAGATTGGCTCAAAGTTACCCAGCTGGCTTTCATGCCCAAAGCAGGACTAGAACTCACCATTTCCCAATGTTTGGCCCAAAGTCACCCAGTTGTCTTTCATGCTTAAGGCGGGACTAGAACTGACCGTCTCCTGGTGATTGGTCCAAAGACACCCAGCCGGCTTCCGTGCCTAAAGTGGGACTAGAACTCACTCTCACCCAGTTTTTAGCATGGTGCCTTAACCACTGGACAAAATTGTCAATTTTTCCAAATGGACGCCTGACAGGTGACTGGGCCTGGTGGCTCAGCAGACTAAAAGCATTGTGATTAACACCAGCTGTCTGCAATTACTGTAAGTTCGAATCCCACCAGGCTCAAGGTTGACTCAGCCTTCCATCCTTTCTAAGGTAGATCAATGGAGGACCCACTTTGTGGGGGCAATAAGCTGACTTCGTATAAATATACAAAAGGATGAAGGCTATTGCTTAACGCACTGTAAGCCGCCCTGAGTCTCCAGAGAAGGGCGGCATATAAATCAAATCAAATCAAATCAATCAATCAATAAATAAGAGCCTCAGATAGCTCAACAGGCTAGATAGCCTGTTATTAACATTCAGCTGTCTGCAATTATTGCAAGGTTCAAGGCTCAAGGTTGACTCAGCCTTCCATTCTTTCTAAGGTGGGTCAATTGAGGACCCAGTTTGTGGGGGCAACAAGCTGACTTTGTATAAAAATATACAAAAGTATGAAGGCTATTGCTTAACGCATTGTAAGCCACCCTGAGTCTCCGGAGAAGGGCGGCATATAAATCAGTAATAAAGAGACAGCTCAGCAGACTAAAAGCATTTTGATTAACATCAGCTGTCTGCAATTACTGTAAGTTTGAATCTCCCCAGGCTCAAGGTTGACGGAGAAGGGCGGCATATAAATCAATTTTTTTTAAAAAAATCCCTGAACCGGACCACCGAGGACCCCTCAGCGCTACAAGCCAGTTCCCTTGATGGTCCAGGCTTAGATGTCTCGTTCCCATCGGGCTCCGATCCCTCCTCTGTAAACCGCGTGACTTTCTAGGACTTAACGAATGAAGGCGAACATACGTGGACTTTCTAGGACTTGGATTGCTGCTTGCACTTCACGAGCGCTTTTGTTATGCAGGAAAGTGCAGGAGGTGCCCCTCCTGCCGTCTCTGGATTACGAGAAGTTAAAGAAGGACCTGATCGACGGAAGCGACCGCCTCAAGGCTTTCTTGCTACAGGCCTTGCGCTGGGTAAGTCTCGCTGCCAGTCGTGGGTCTGTGTGTCTAGGGAATTCTGGGAGTTGAAGTCCAGAGGTCTTAAAAGTCGCCGAGGTTGGAAACTGAGTCAGTGGAAGGACTCTGTGGTTAGGCACTGCCACGAAATAGTCCTAAAATGAACAGATTAACACCGTTGGAGGGGACCTTGGAGGTCATCTAATCCAAGCAGGAGACCCTACACCAGGGATGGCGAACCTTTTTGCCGTCGCGTGCCAAAAGCGGGGCTCGCGTGGCGGGGGCTCGCGGGCGCGTGTGCCCACATCCATAATTCAATGCGCCCCTCTCTCCCTCCCACTTCCCCCTGCTTTTGGCATGTGATGGCCCGGTGGGCCCGGTAAGCCCATTTTCCCCCCTCCCCAAGCTCCAGAGGCTTTCTAGGAGCCTGGGGAGGGCAAAAACAGGCTTCTCCATCCCCCCGGAGGCCTTCTGGAGGCTGAAAACAGCTAGTTTCCCAAGTTCCGGTGGGACCGGAAGGCCTGAAAATCAGTTGGCCAGTGTGCTCATGTGTGCTGGAGCTAAACTAAGGCAATGTGCCCACCAATATGGCTCGGCGTGCCACCTGTGGCACCCATGCCATAGGTTCGCCATCATAGCCCTACACCATTTCTGACCGATGGCAGTCTGGTTGATCTGTCCCCCCCCCCCCCCTTCAGAGACCCACAAAAACACAGCCAGCCGAGGGTTAAGAATCACTTGGCACACTCCGCAGTTCTTATCTCAACCTTGGCAGCGATATGCACACCGTCTGCCAAGGACTTTATTGGTTTACACAAACAAGAAAATCACCTACGTAGCTTTGCCGTTCATCTAGCTTCCAAGACTACGAGGTTGCTCCGTTTGTTTAGCTTTGTTCGTCACAAACTTCGTGACTCACTGGCCTGTCTTATATAGACAGGCTTCTGGGTGTGGTCCAGTGACTCACTGATCCCATGACTCCAATCAGTGACTCAGGACTATTTCCTCATACGCCGCAGCTGCAATACTCTTTTGTCTCGCCTTCTTTGGCGTGCGTCCAGGAATGACGTCTCTCCCTCACTCTCATCTGAGACACCTGTTTCCCCACTACTTGGCTCTCTTTCAGCTGGCACCTGAGCCGGTGCCAGAGGGGGGGGGGGGGGGCTGGGAGATCTGGCTGGCTCCTCTTCCTCCTGCTCAGAGCTTCCTTCCTCCAAAGGGATAGGCTCAGAGGACGGGGCCACAACACTGGTCTCTTCTTGAAAGCCTCCAGGGATGAAGCTCCCACAACTACTGAAGGCAACTTCTGTTCCATTGAATATAGAATAACAGAGTTAGAACTTTGACGGGATCTTGGCGGTCATCTAGGCCAACCCCCCCCCCCCCCCCCGTCCAAACAGGAGACCCTAGATATACCATTCCTGACAGACATCTTGAAAGCTTCCACAGTGATGGATCTTCCAGAAAGACTCAGACTGCATTTGCATCAAGCGTCTCCTTTAAGAATAGGGGTTGGGTTAACATAAAACCGGATAGAGAGTTGTATTTTTTTCTGCTCAAATGTTGAGTTTGCTTACTTATTGAATTGCTCGTTCGTTGGTTTTGCTTCCTTTCTGCAGCCAGCCATCTCAGTCAGTGACTCTGGGTGGCTTGCAGTTCCAAAAGAAAAAGCATATTGCAATTAAACATACTAAAAACATGTCTAAACAAAACAGGCACTATAAACAGACGGATTAAACATAACGTAGGGGCAGAAGCTGCTTGGCCAGTTAGCAGTCAAAGGAGTTCAAAAGCAGCATGGTAAGAATTCAGAAGGCAATAATTCTGGCTGACAATTTGCTAGCTGCGTGTTGTGGCCCGTACGCGGCCTGTGTAGCTAGTAGCTGATTCCGACAGTGAGGAGGCTGTGCAGCTGGCAGCCGAGTCGGACAATGAGGAGGCTGGAGAAGAGGTGGTGCCAGAGGCGAGGATTCAGCCAGGGCCTTCAGAACCTCCAGAAGCTCCCTTAAGTGAAGAGGACGAAGAGGAGGAGCCTCTTCTCCATGCACGGGCGCGCAGAGCTGCCAAAAGGCAGGAGTGGCCTGGGGCTAATTGGCCACTCCCTTAGCCTATTTAAGGAGGAACACCAACTGAAGCAATTTGCAGGGAACAACTTCGTTCACTCTCTTTCGTGTCCTGATCTTAGTTCTCTTATCAGATTCCTGCAAATTGCTTCTGGGCATTCTGCCAACCGTAGTAAGCTTTCAGTTATTATTCGTTGAATTCTTGGCGGCGGTTAATGCAGTTAATTAACAGCCGTTGTTGTAAAAAACTGGTTTATTCAGTAAACTAAGGTTTGAACAGACCTTGTGTGTGCTGCGTTCTTTGGGGTCCGTAGCTAGACAGAATACTGCCGTGGGCGACACTGTTAGTCCTTAGGTGCTTTCGAATTAACACGCAGTCCTCGACTTACGACCACAGTTCAGCCCAAAATTTCTGCCGTTAAGTGAGACGTTTCTTAAGTGAGCTTTGCCCCATTTTGTGACCTTTCCTGCCTCCGTTGTTAAGCGAATCATTGCAGTTGATAAGTCGGTAACACCGTCGTTCAGTGAATCCGGCTCCCTCGTTGACTTGGCTTGTCGGAAGGTCGCAAAAGGGGATCACGTGACCCCGGGACACTGCCACCGTCGTAAGTATGAACCGGTGGTCAAAGGAACTGAATTTTGATCACGTAACCAGGGGGATGCTGCTAAAGATGGTAACTGT
This sequence comes from Coluber constrictor foxii, assembly GCA_038048745.1. Classification (NCBI taxonomy): domain Eukaryota; kingdom Metazoa; phylum Chordata; class Lepidosauria; order Squamata; family Colubridae; genus Coluber; species Coluber constrictor. Next base: position 2,073,209 of record CM075963.1, on the reverse strand, counting down.
GGTACAGGAGTGGCCAAAATTGTGGAAACCTTTTGGGAAAAGTGTATTTTTTAAAACTAGTTAATAACACCACTTTTTTTGGGAGTAGTAACATAAAATTATATATGAATGGAAAGATAATTGAATCAAGAATGTAATGGAATAACTTTTAGGAAGGATTTGCTCTTAGAGTAGCAGTTACAGGTTAATGAAGAAAAGTGAAACACGTAGAAAAAACAAGAGATACAAAAATTATCACCATAGAAAAAATGAGATATAAAGAAATGATCACCATGTCAGTTAATACTTAGCTGGGTAACCTTTAGCCGAAATCTGGCCTTACAATGTCTTCCCATGGAGTGAACCAAGTCTTTGAGTTCTGCAGCTGTTATTATGTGGAACCAAGATGGAATGATGGCTTCTATTAACTGGGTTTTATTGCTGGATCGCTTCTGACTAACAAGTTTCTTTAGTCGGCTCCATAGATTTTCCATTGGGCTTTAAGGTCTGGGCTATTCCCAGGCCATTCATTCCAACAATGGAATAGGATTTATCTTGAAACTCCAACAAAAAAGTGGTGTTATTAGCCATCAAACCTCAAAAATACACTTTTCCCAAAAGGTTTCCACAATTTTTTAAGAGCCTGGTGGCGCAGCAGCTTAAGTGGTGTTTAAATTGACACCAGCTGCCTGCAATTATTGCAAGTTCGAATCTCCCCAGGCTCAAGGTTGACTCAGCCTTCCATCCTTCCGAGGTAAGTAAAATGAGGACCCGGATTGTGAGGGCAATAAGCTGACTTTGTATAAAAAAGAACACCTCTTAGGGGGGGTCGAAAGCTCTACTAAGCAGGAATATACAAAAATATGAAAGCTATTTCTTAACGCATTGTAAGCCCTGAGTGTCTGGAGAAGGGCGGCATACACATTAAATTTAAATAAAATAAAATAAAATAAAAATTTGGCCACTGCTATATGAGAAACAGCCGTTCAATCGCCTTTTTTCAGTGCCGTCGTAACTTTGAACGGTCACTTAAACCAACTGTTGTAAATCGAGGACTGCCTGTATGCAGATATGATGTTTTAGGCCAGGGAAGAGAAAAAAAGTCGCGCAAAATTGCTATCTCGGGCTGGATCTGAGTCGCTCTCAGGGGGGGTTTTATAACCCAGCCCGTACGGCTTTCTTCACCTTACCGTGACTTCTTGAACCTTTAATCACTTCATTTTTTTGAAAAATAAATCTCTTGTTCCTTTTGCAGCGCTTGACAACTTCCCACCCGGGGGAGCAGCGGGACACCGTTCTCCAGGCCTACATCAACAATGATCTGTTGGACTGCTACAGTAACGGCCAGGTTAGCGGAGGGGAGATCGCTACTCTAAGATCGGAGACCGAGGGCGTTTTTAGGAGCCTTCATCTGCAACTGTTGGCTTTTCTTAAATCCCCAAACTCCCCTGCATTATCACGCAAAATAGGGGTAGTTCCTTTCGTGACTGTTTGAAGATACGACGGCACTGAGAAAAGGGACCTGTTTTTCACACTTAGCGGCCGTTGCAGCATCTCCACCGTCACACAATCAAAAATGCCCGATGCTTGGCAACTGGCATGTTAGGAATGACGGTTGCAATGTCATTGTCCCGACGGTCATTTGCAACCTTCTGACAAAGGTGAATGGGGAAGTTTGGTCCAGTGAACAATCATATTAAATCACTGCATGGTGAATGCATTATGGCAGGCTGATTCTGCCCACAGCCAGGAGTTCGATTCTGACCGGCTCAGAGTAGACTCAGCCTTCCGTCCTTCCGAGGTCGGTAAAATGAGGTCCCAGATTCTTAGGGGCAAGAGGTTAACTCTATAAACTGCTCATAGTCTGTGCTATTGCTATTGCTGTTCCTCTCTCTTCTTCCTTCCTTCTTTCCTCCCTCCCTCCCTCCCTCCCTTCTGTGGTGGCGCAGTGGTTAGAAGGCAGTACTGCTGGCTGACTCTGCCCACAGCCACCAGTTCGATCCTGACTGACTTGAGGTTGACTCAGCCTTCTGTCCTTCTCAGGTCAGTAAAATGAAGACCCCGATTGTTGGGGGTAATATGCTGACTCTGTAAACCACTCAGAGAGGGCCGTAAAGCACTGTGAAGCGGTATATAAGTGTTTTTGCTATTGCCCATCCTTCCTTCCCTCCCCCCACTCCTTTCTTTCCCCCTCCCCCCTCCCTTCCTTCCTTTCTTCCTTCCTTCCCTCCCTCCCTTTCTTCCTCCCTCCCTCCCTCCTTCTTTCTCTCTCTCCTTCCCTTCTTCTTTCCCTCCCTTCCTCCCATCCCTCCCTCCCTCCCTCCTTCCTTCCCTTCTTCTTTCCCTCCCTTCCGTCTTTCCCTCCCTCCCTCCTTCCCTTCTTCTTTCCCTCCCTTCCTCCCTTTCTTCCTTCCTCCCCTCCCTGTCTCCCTCCTTCCTTCCTTCTTCTTTCCCTCCCTTCCTCCCTCCCTTCCTTCCCTCCCTCCTTCCATTCTTCTTTCCCTCCCTCCCTCCCTCCGTTTCTTCCTTCCTTCCCTCCCTGCCTCCCTCCTTCCTTCCTTTCTTCTTTCCCTCCCTTCCGTCTTTCCCTCCCTCCCTTCCTCCCTTTCTTCCTTCCTTCCCTCCCTGCCTCCCTCCCTCCTTCCTTCCCTTCTTCTTTCCCTCCCTCCCTTCCTCCCTTACTTCCTTTGTGGAGGAAGTGCTACGGTTAAAATCCCAGCTAGTCTCGCTTCCGCCGCTAAATCTTGCCCATGGTTATTAAGCCAATCCATGGTCATTAAGTGGACCCTGCGATCATTAAGTGAATCCATTGTCATTAAGTGGATCCTGCGGTCGTTAAGCAAATCCATTGTCTGCAATGGACACGTTTTGCCAGAAACCGGCTGTAAAACACGGTGGAGCGCGGATACAAGTCTGAGTGCTATTTATTGCTTTTGCTGTTATTTCACGTGAAGAATTAACCGCAGGATTAATCGCAACCGTTTCAATGTTGGCGTTCCCTTGCAGAGAAGCGTCTTAATGCTGATCCAGTCCAAGTGCGAGATTGTTCGCCAGTACACCGCCAGGCTCATCAATACGTTTGCCTCCCTGGCTGAAGGTAAGAGGCGGAGCATAAAAGCAGCTACCGTGTTTCCCCAAAAATATGACCTACCCCGAAAGTAAGTCCTAGCTTGATTTTTTATACGTGCGCCCTATATAAGCCCTACTGTCAGTGTTCCAGAATAACCAACTCCTGTTCTGGCCCGTTCCCAGAAATAACCCCCCTCAGACAATCAGAGTTTAATGAACTGGCAGGCAACCAAGTAAGCTGATAACAAAGTTTGGCAGCAATCCGCAGCTGCTTGCCAACGTCTTTATTAATAATTCAGTCAAATACACACCACCAAAATGTTCAGTGCTGAGACGCAGGGCCGATTCAAAACCGGGATCCATGAATCTTTGTTTTGTTCGTCACAAAGATACAGGCTGCAACCCCTCTCTTATATAGCCTGGGAGGCGTGGTCCACCAGCTAATCACGACCACACCTTTTCCTCTGCTGGGCTCTCCTGTCTCTCAGACGCAGGTGAGGATCCAACCAAAACTCACTCCCCTCATCAATGTCCTCCTGTGGCTGCGGGGACGAGCTTGGCTCTGGGCCTATCTCCTGCCCTTCGGTGTCTTCCAGAGGCATTGCCAGAGAGGAGGGTTCTGGAGAAGGAGGCCTTGCCAACTCCTCTCCCTCACTCTCAGAGTCCTCCCCTGCTGATGACGCAGGCTCAGGCAACGGAGCCACAACAACTCCAGCCAAAAACTCCGAGACAGGCATCCTCTCAAATCTTCCATTTATTAGAATAGGTATACTGGCACATCTGGGGAAAACCCGAATCAGAGTGTTCTGGGTTTTCTCTCAGTAAATCAAAACCCCAAATCCAGCCACTGCACCCATCCTTCCGTCACATGGCCCAATCTCCATCCGTCCCAACTTGAGCCACCACTGCAACCACTCCTCTTCGAGATCCAGGAGCACCAGGACCTTGACCGAAGGGAAGAATGCCATTGCCCTGTTTTCCTGAAAATAAGACATCCCAGACCCTCTGGAATGGTTTGCCCACTGAGCTCAGGACAGCCCCCGACCTCCTTTCCTTCCATCGCAAACTGAAGATGTGGCTCTTTCGCCAAATAAACTGATCCATCATTTTTTTTAAAAAATTTTTAAATTTGATTTATATGCTGTCCTTCTCCAGAGACTCGGGGCAGCTTACAATGCGTTAAGCAATAGCCTTCATACTTTTTGTATATACAAAGTCAGCTTATTGCCCCCACAAACTGGGTCCTCAATTTACCTACCTTAGAGTCAACCTTGAGCCTGGTGAGTCAACCTTGAGCTTGGTGAGATTCGAATTTACAGTAATTGCAGACCTCTGGTGTTTAATTACAATGCTTTAGTCTGCTGAGCTATCCAGGCTCCTGGGTTTACACTGTTATAATTTTAATTTGTTTTTAATTGGGTTGTTGATTTTAATTTTATTGTGATTTGTATTATAAATTGTCGTTTCTGTAAGCCGCCCTGAGTCCCTCGGGAGAACGGTGGCATATAAATCGCAATAATAAATAAATAAAAATAAATAATAAGCCCAATTGGGCTTTTGAACGCATGTGTTAAAATAAGTCTCCCCCCGAAAATAAGCCCTCCCTGAAAATATTTAAACGTAGAGCTAGAAATCAGGTAAGATGGCAAGAGGAGCCCCGTCTTGCTCCACGCACCCCAAAATAATAATACTTTCCCGAAAATAAGGCCATGCGCTTATTTCGGGGTTAAAAAAAATATAAGGCAGGGTCTTATTTTCGGGGAAACACGGTATGTCTAACTACAATCACTCTACTAAATCCCTCCTCCTATTTTCCCAAGCACAAGAAGGTGGCAGCATGGAAGCTTCCGGTGTTAATAGGGCTTCCAAAGCTGACACCTACCCCCAAAATAAGCCCTAATTGAGACCCCGTCCACTCCAGGGTGCACGGGTAAAAATTAAGCTGGGATGGAGGAGTGGAGCGGCCTTGCTACTTACCTTCGTGAAGGCCTCTGCAGCTGATAACAGAGCTCCAGGTTGATCCAGAGCTCTCTTATTGGCTGCAGAGACCTTCAGGAAAGCCTTGATGGCTGCAGAAGAAGTTCCTGAAGGCCTCTGACAGTGACAAGGAAGCCGGGGGCGACGCAAGTGAGATGAATCAGTGGACAACATATTTCCCCCCCCCCCTCCGAAAATAAGACCTGGTGCCTTTTTTTTGGAGGCAAAAATATATAAGACAAGGTCTTATTTTCGGGGAAACACGGTACTTTACCTCGGGAAGTTCTCCCGAAGCTCATAGAAACCTCTATTGTTGTTGTTGTTGTTGTTTATTATATTTATATACCGCCCTTCTCCCAAAGGACTCGGGGCGGTGGACAGCCAGCAAATAAAATACAAAAAATACAAAATCTAAAACAATATTAAAATCTAATTAAATCAATTTGGCCCATGGTTAAAAGCCCTATATTAAAACCCCTAATTTTAGCAATTGAGTTGAGTTTCATCAGGCCAGCCTGGCTTGATGAAACAAAAACGTCTTTAGGGCAGTTTGAAAGCGCGTAGGTCAGTGATCCGCCGTATCTCCGGGGGCAACTCAGGCAAACCAGGCAAAATTTGGAATGCAACTTTTGAGGTCTCCGGGGCTGCCGGTCTCTCTCTCTCTCTCTCCATTGCTCTCTGCTTTCTTCTTCCGTTTCTCCCAGGCCGTCTCTACCTTTCCCAGAATCCCCGTTTGCTCCGCATGCTGGAAGGACGGTTGAAAGCGGAAGATAAGTTCTCCCTTACCCGGGAGAACGTCCTGGGAGCTCTGCAGAAACTCAGCCTCAGGTGAGGAATGGGGGTGGGGGGGGGTTGCTGACATTGGGGGGCAGCAAGATCTGATTGGGTTGCGCTGGGTCGTGGTGCTGCTTTGCTTCTTTTCCCCAAAAGATAAACGAGATGCCCACCAAGGAACCTCTGCACCCCAGTTTTTTTACAAGGATATCTGGAAAGACACCCATTTTTGGTAACCCAAAGCAATCTAAGAGTCAGAACGTCAGGTAGTCCTCGACTTACGACCACAGTGGCGTGCGGAATTTCCATTGCTTATTGAGGCCATTGTGAAAGTGACTTTTGCTCCGTCCTGCCACCTTTCTTGCCACGGTGGTTGAGTCAGTCACGGCCGTCGTTAAGTTAGGGACACGGTCGTTAAGTGAACCTGGCCTCCCCGTTGACTTGGCTCGTCAAAAAGGGGTCACGTCCCCTTAGGACACAGCAAGTGTCATAAATAGGAGTCAGTTGCCAGGCGTCTGAATTTTGATGATACAAAGATAGGGTGGTGTAGGAGTGAAAAACTGTGGGAAGTCACTTTTTTTAGGTGCCTTTGTAACTTCGAATAAATGGTTGTAAGTCAAGGACTACATGTATTACTTAGTGGTCTGCTAGCTTTTAACCTTGAAGATACACAGTTATCTTGATGGGGGCTCATTGGTGCTCTCTGAGTTTTCCTTCCTTCCTTCCTTCCTTCCTTCCTTTGTCTTTCCTTCTTTCTTTCTTTCCTCCTTCCTTTCCTTCTTCCTTTCTGTCTTTCCTTCCCTCTTCCTTCCTTCCTTTCTTCTTTCTTCCTTTCTCTCTTTTTCTTTCTTTCCTTCCTTTCCCTCTCTTTCATTCTTTTTCCTCCCTCCTTCCCTCCCTCCCTTCCTTCCTTCCTTCCTTCCTTTCTTTGTCTTTTCTTCCCTCTTCCTTCCTTCCTTATTTCCTTCCATCTTCCTTTCTCTCTTTTTCTTTCTTTCCTTCCTTTCTCTCTCTTTCATTCTTTTTCCTCCCTCCCTCCCTCCCTTCCTTCCTTTCTTCCTTCCTTCCTTCCTTTCTTTCTTTGTCTTTCCTTCTCTCTCTTTCTTTCCTTCTTTCCTTCTTCCTTTCCTTCTTTCCTTTCTGTCTTTCCTTCCTGCCTTCCTTCCTTCCTTCCTCCCATCTTCGTTTCTCTCTTTTTCTTTCTTTCCTTTCTTTCTCTTTCATTCTGTCTTTCCTTCCTTCCTCCCTCCCTCCCTCCCTCCCTTTCTTTCTTTCTCTCTCTCCCTCTCTTTCTTTTCTTCCTTTCTCTCTCTTCCTTTCATTCTTTCTGTCTTTCCTTCCCTCTTTCTTTCCTTCGTTCCTTCCTTCTTTGTCTTTCTTTCCTTCTTCCTTTCTTTTTCTTTCTTTCTGACTTTCCTTCCTTCTTTCTTTTTCTTTCCTTCCTTCCTTCCTTCCTTCCTCTTTCTTTTATTTGTCCTCCTTCCTTCCTTCTTTCTTTCTAACTTTCTTTCTTTTACATTTTTTCCTTTTGCAAAAAAAAAAAAAAGTATCTGTCACAAAGGAGCGAATCTATGAGATACAGCTAGAACTACTGATCCAATTTTAAATAAAGAAATACCTCCAATTTCATTTCTACGTCAAAACGGCTTCCTGCATTTTGTGCTTGAGACAGAAAGAAATGAAACTGGGAACTTCGGTGCGATTAGATCGATTGGTTGCTATAGCAACAGCCAGTGTATATTAAGGATGTAAAGGTAAATATGCCTCTGGCGGTCCTGCTCCTATCTTTATTCTACTTATCTGGGTTGGGAGATAAGGCTTTAAAAAGAAATACATTATCTTTTAACCCACACTTCTGCCTGCCCCTTTCCTCCTTTCCCTGCTTCCTTGCCACGTGTATTTTATACTTCGCTAACTTTAAGGAAAATAGTAATTAAAAAAAGGAACGAATCCAAAAAAAAAAAGGAAAAGGGGTACTCCATATTTTTTTTTTAAATTTGATTTATATGTCGCCCTTCTCCGGAGACTCAGGGCGGCTTACAATGCGTTAAGCAATAGCCTTCATACTTTTGTATATATTTATACAAAGTCAGCTTATTGCCCACACAAACTGGGTCCTCAATTTACCTACTTTAGAAAGGATGGAAGGCTGAGTCAACCTTGAGCCTGGTGAGATTCGAACTCACAGTAATTGCAGGCAGCTGAATGCTCTTCTTTCTTTCTTTCTTTCCTTCCTTCCTTCCTTCCTTCCTTCCTTCCTTCCTTCCTTCCTTCCTTCCTTCCTTCCTTCCTTCCTTCCTTCCTTCCTTCCTTCCTATTATAATAATAATAATAATAATTTGATTTATATACCGCCCTTCTGCAGAGACTCAGGGCGCCTTACAATGTGTTAAGCAATAGCCTTCATACTTTTGTATATTTTATACAAAGTCAGCTTATTGCCCCCACAAACTGGGTCCTCAATTTACCCACCTTAGAAAGGATGGAAGGCTGAGTCAACCTTGAGCCTGGTGAGATTCGAACTTTCTAATTGCAGACAGCTGGAGTTAAATTGCTGCCTTTAGTAGGAGGCATTAGCCCCCTACGCTACTTAGGCTCCAGTATATGGCCAGTTATAGCTATTTCTCTCCTGTGGGATTTCCAAAGGCCAAAATAAATGAACACTTTCCCTAATGCACAAACTTCCTAAAACCAGATCCTTTATTTGCTGGGAAGTTACAACTTCCTCTCTTGAGTAGGTTCAAAGCAATCGCTCTCTCTGAGAGTGGGAGAAGCACCTGAGTTCGAATTTGCTCCCTCCCCTACTTAGGAACTAAAAGCCTGAGAGAATACGTCCGTCGTGGCAAGAACACAAAAAATGCTTGCTGGAAAAATTACTGGTGTGTTTCTTTGTCCTAAACTGGTTTCTGCTGGGATCGCCAGCGTGGCTTTCGTGGCGCCCATCTGCACCCACCTCGTCCTTGTCTGAAATGGTATAGTGAGGGCTAACCATTTTGCCATCGCGTGCCAAAAGCGGGGGAGCGTGGTGGGGTCACACACACGCGTGCCCGCATCCATAATTCTATGCACCCCGCCTCCCCGTGTTCCCCCCCCCCCGCTTTTGGCCCGGTGGGCCCGGTAGGCCCGTTTTTTTGCTCTCTCCCCAGGCTCCAGGGCCTTTCTAGGAGCCTGGGGAGGGCAAAAACAGCCAGAGGTCCTCCAGAGGCTGGAAACACTGTGTTTCCTGGCTTCTGGTGGGCCCAGAAGGCCCGAAAATCAGCTGGCTGGCGCACGCATGTGTGTTGGAGCTGAGCTCGCGTGCCCACTGATATGGCGCCACGTGCCACCTGTGGCACCCGTGCCATAGGTTTGCCATCACGGGTATAGGATCTCCTGCTTGAGCAGGGGGGGCTGGACGAGAAGACCTCCAGGGTCCCTCCCAGACTCTCTTCTGATTCGGATTCCGACCTTCCACGCTGGCGGCGTTCCAACAGAAGAGGAGGTTTGTAGCTCCGAATTGAAACTGGGGGGTTCATTGCTCAGTTAGGTAACATCCATCCGGGCTACAAGGGAGTGGGGATTGTGGGAGGAGGAGGAGGAGGAGGACTGTAGGGTCCTGGGTGCTCCTTGAGTTTGGTTGGGGTCTTTTTTGCAGACGTTTCATCACCAACTAAGTCGCATCATCAGTGCTAAAAGAAAGCGCAGTTGTATTGTATATAAAGAAGAGCAATCCCGCCTCCTTCTAGCATTGAGGATGTTACTTAGTTGGGTAATGAAACATCGGCAAGAAAGCCAGAGAGCACTAACAACCCCACAGTCGTTGTCCTCCTCCTCCTCCTCCTCTTCCTCTTCCTCCTCCTCCTCTTCCTCCTCCTCTTCCTCCTCCTCCTCCTCCTCCTCCTCCTCCTCCTCCTCCTTCTCCTCCTCTTCCTCCTCCTCCTCCTCCTCCTCCTCTTCCTCCTCCTCCTCCCTCCTCCTCCTCTTCCTCCTCCTCTTCCTTCTCTTCCTCCTCCTCCTCCTCCTCCTATTCCTCTTCGGCCTCCTCCTCCTCCTCTTCTTCCTCCTCTTCCTCTTCCTCTTCCTCCTCCTCTTCCTCCTCCTCCTCCTCCTCCTCCTCCTTCTCCTCCTCTTCCTCCTCCTCCTCCTCCTCCTCCTCTTCCTCCTCCTCCTCCCTCCTCCTCCTCTTCCTCCTCCTCTTCCTTCTCTTCCTCCTCCTCCTCCTCCTCCTATTCCTCTTCCTCCTCCTCCTCCTCCTCTTCTTCCTCCTCTTCCTCTTCCTCCTCCTCTTCCTCCTCCTTCTCCTCCTCCTCCTCCTGTTCCTCCTCTTCCTCTTCCTCCTCCTCTTCCTCCTCTTCCTCCTCCTCCTCCTCTTCCTCCTCCTCCTCCTCCTCCTCCCTCCTCCTCCTCTTCCTTCTCTTCCTCCTCCTCCTCCTCCTCCTATTCCTCCTCCTCTTCCTCCTCCTCCTCCTCCTCTTCTTCCTCCTCTTCTTCTTCCTCCTCCTCCTCCTCCTCTTCTTCCTCCTCCTTCTCCTCCTGTTCCTCCTCTTCCTCTTCCTCCTCCTCTTCTTCCTCCTCCTCCTCCTCTTCCTCCTCCTCTTCCTCCTCCTCCTCTTCCTCCTCCTCTTCCTCCTCCTTCTCCTCCTCCTTCTCCTCCTCCTCCTGTTCCTCCTCTTCCTCCTCCTCTTCCTCCTTCTCTTCCCCTTCCTCCTCCTCCTCCTCCTATTCCTCCTCCTTTTCCTGTTCCTGTTCCTCCTCCTCTTCTTCTCCTCTTCCTCCTCCTCCTCCTCCTCCTGTCAGCAAACCATTCTCCCTTCTAGCTCTGGTGACGTTACCAAGTTGGGTCGTGAAATGTCTCCAAGAAAACCACCCAGTTCAGGAAGCACCAAGTACCCCACAGGCCTCCTCCTCTTCCTCCTCTTCCTCCTCCCCACAAATTCCTCTCCTTCTAGAACTGATGGCGTTACCCAGTTGGGTCCTGAAGCGCCTGCAGCGAAAGAGCCAAGCTTAGAGAGTACCAAGGACTTCACATTTCTGCTGTCGTTGGCCCAAGGCTCCAAGGGCCGGAAGCCACGAGGCTTCATTCTGACAAACAGCCCTCAGGCGCTGCCCTCCTTCCTTCATTACCTACAACTTACGACCAACGTTTCTGTTGTTTAAGCGAGCCCAACATTTCCGTTGCTGAGCGAGACAATTCGCCAAGGGCGTTTTGCCTCATGTTACGACCTTCCTCGCCACGGTTGCTCAGGTGAATCGCTGCAGTTGACAAGTCGGTAACCCCCGGTTGTTAAGTGAATCTGGCTTTCCCATGGAAAGTGCTGTCGTAACTTTGAACGGACGCTAAACAAATCGGGCTACCTGTAGCGCAGTGTTTCTCAACCTTGGGAGCTTGAAGATGGGTGGACTTCAACTCCCAGAATCCCCCAGCCAGCCTTTCTTTCTCCACCAGCGCTGCTGGCTGGGGGATTCTGGGAGTTGAAGTCCACCATCTTCAAGTCTCATGCAAGGCGCAAAGAGTTAAACAGGTAACCTGAGTGTTAAAACAGGTGATCTGAGTGAAAGGTTAAGCAGCCACCTGAGAGCAGAACAGGTGAGCTAAGCAGCATCAGCTGAGCTTAATAATCGGCGTTCTGGACAATAAATGTGTCACTTTTTTTTTTCTCACTCTTTATGGCTTATCGCCACGGTAAGAAAAGAAGGGCTGTTGCGTAATTCTGATCAAATGTTCCTACCTGCTCGGTGAAACATTAACCGGGACGCTATCAAATCCTCCCATGTATGAGCTCAGCACCAAAAATGTTATCTCTCTTTTCCCGGATTCTGGTTTCCTTCAGAGGACTAATCGTAGGGCTGTTTCTCTGAA
>CM075963.1:1867333-2061371 GCA_038048745.1 Coluber constrictor foxii | reverse complement strand
ACCTGGAATTCAGGAGAAACTTCCTAACTGTGAGAACAATTAACCAGTGGAACTGCTTGCCACCAGAAGTTGTGGCTGCTCCAATACTGGAGGTTTTTAAGAAGAATAGCCATTTGTCTGGAATGATATGGAACAGTGATGGCTAACCATTTTGCCATCGTGTGCCAAAAGCGGGGGAAATGCGGAGTGGTTGCGTGCGTGCCCACACCCATAATTCTATGTGCCCTGCCTCCCCCTCATGCATGCGCGTGCAACCACCCCGTGCTCCCCCCCACTTTTGGCATGTGATGGCCCAGTAGGCCCGTTTTTCGCCCACCCCAGGCTCCAGAGTCTTTCTAGGAACCTGGGGAGGGCGAAAACAGCCTTCCCCACCACCACCACCCCGGAGGCCCTCCAGAGATTGGAAACAGCCAATTGGCTGACTTCCGGTGGGCCCAGAAGGCCCGAAAATCAGCTGGCCAGCATGCGCATATGTGCTGGAGCTCAGCTAGAGCAGCGCTTGCGTGCCCACCAATATGGCTCAGCGTGTCACCTGTGGCACACATGCCATAGTTCACCGCCACAGGTATAGAGGGGGATGGACTAGAAGACCTCCAAGGTCCCTTCCAGCTCTATTGTCTTCTTTGCTGGAAAAGTTTGGAGTTGTGCTATATTTTGGGGGCAGCCCACAGCTCTGGAATCAATTGCAGATGGGCCCAAAAGGCTGAGAATTTATTAAAGAGCTAATGGGGTCCCTCCCCATCCCTCCCACCCCCCCACCTCCAAGTCAGGGTTTCGTTCATACTCCACTGGCAAGCGCTTACGTGCCGTCTTCCCCATAAAAAGCCTTGTCAATTCCAGATGTCTCTGCTTGTCTGCCTACGGTGTTGTCTTGTGTTCTCTGTCACTGACACGGACATTTCTCCCGCGTACCCAGTGCCCCTTTCCGTCCAGAAGGTCTCAGCACACTGACGATAGTGCCTGCTGGTGGTAAGAATCCTGCACGCCATAGCCTGCTTTGTGTGTGTGTGTGTGTGTGTGTGTGTGCATCCAAGACCAGAATTAGCATGCCAGACGAGGCCGTTCATCAACGCAACCTCCAAATAGCATAAAACATGGCTGCCCTCCTTTTCCTAATCAAATCATTCCGGTAAAACCATGATTATACAGTTGGCTGTAGCCAACATTCACTCTTCCTTTCCCCCCCCCCCCCTGAACATTTTCGTTGCAATTTGGCGTCTACAGAAGCTGAGATACAATTTTTTGAATGAACGCAGGTAGTCCTCAATTTACGACCGCAGCTGAACCCGGGAATGTAAGACGTTGAGGTTGTAAGTCGCGTCACCGCCTGACCAGATTCGATTTTACGACTGTTTTTAAGTTGGTCATTAAGCGAGCGACCACTGTCCTTAAGCGAATCGCATGGTTGTAAGTCCAAATCCCGCTTCTCCCAAGGGCAGTTTTTGCTGCAAAATTGGATCACGTGACTGCGGGGCGCCGGTTGCAAGTGTGAGCCCGTCACCAGGCGACCAAAATACGGCCACATGGGTGTGGGAGTTATAGCCTAACACCACACCACCCGATCTGTGGAAAAACAGATCTAAAATGTGAACGAATGCACATCTATTACTGTGAAAAACTTTCAATTATTTTGATATGGCAAGGTAGATTTGGATGGCCTTATCCTTGAATGTGATACTCTCCTATTAGTGTTTCTCAACCTTGGGCCCTTTTAAGATGTGGGGACATCAACTTCCAGAATTCTGGAGTTGAAGTCCACGTATCTAAAGTAGGATTCTGGGAATTGAAGTCCACATATCTAAAGTGGATTCTGGGAGTTGAAGTCCACGTATCTAAAGTGGGATTCTGGGAATTGAAGTCCACGTATCTAAAGTGGGATTCTGGGAGTTGAAGTCCACGTATCTAAAGTGGGATTCTGGGAGTTGAAGTCCACGTATCTAAAGTGGGATTCTGGGAGTTGAAGTCCACGTATCTAAAGTGGGATTCTGGGAGTTGAAGTCCACGTATCTAAAGTGGGATTCTGGGAGTTGAAGTCCACGTATCTAAAGTGGGACTCTGGAAGTTGAAGTCCACGTATCTAAAGTGGGATTCTGGGAGTTGAAGTCCACGTATCTAAAGTGGGATTCTGGGAGTTGAAGTCCACGTATTTAAAGGTGGGACTCTGGGAGTTGAAGTCCACGTATTTAAAGTGGGATTCTGGGAGTTGAAGTCCACGTATCTAAAGTGGGATTCTGGGAGTTGAAGTCCACGTATCTAAAGTGGGATTCTGGAATTGAAGTCCACATATTTAAAGTGGGATTCTGGGAGTTGAAGTCCACGTATCTAAAGTGGGATCTGGGAGTTGAAGTCCACGTATCTGAAGTGGGACTCTGGGAGTTGAAGTCCATGTATCTAAAGTGGGATTCTGGGAGTTGAAGTCCACATATTTAAAGTGGGATTCTGGGAGTTGAAGTCCACGTATCTAAAGTGGGATTCTGGGAGTTGAAGTCCACGTATCTAAAGTGGGATTCTGGGAGTTGAAGTCCATGTATCTAAAGTGGGATTCTGGGAGTTGAAGTTCACGTATCTAAAGTGGGACTCTGGGAGTTGAAGTCCACTTATCTTAAAAGCGGCCAAAGTTGAGAGACACCACTCTCTATATTTATCCAGATGACCTTCCAAAGACACCAAAAAGTTTTCCATTGTAAGTTTTGTGTGTGTGTGTTTGTAAAAGTCATTTCAGTCATTAATCTTTGTCACCAGTTTGGGTGATCAGATCTGTCTAATGAAGACTAAACACTTCGTTTAAATCAGTGATGTCATCGCTCTAATCCGGATCCCATTTTTAAGACTGTCCACTGTTCATATAACCCTATTTCCATGTTTTATGCTATTTCCTTCCTCCTTTAAAGATCCTTTGGGAGCTTAAAAACAGCTGCTGAAATCCAGCTGTCTTGCCCTAGAAATCCGCTTGCTTCTGCATGTTAATGCCTTGCATGCGTTCAGTGTTGTGTTGTGTTTTTCTCTCCTCTTCACTTAATGCTTCATATCGTCAGACATCTCCGCCTGATCCTGGAAAGCAATAGCACTTGGACTTATATACCGCTTCACCGCCCTCTCTAAGCGGTTTACAGAGTCTGCCTCTTGCCCCCAACAATCCGGGTCCTCATTTTACCCACTTCAGAAGGATGGGAGGCTGAGTCAACCTGGAGCCTGGTGAGATTCGAACTGCCAAATTGCAGGCAGCTGGCAGTCAGCAGAAGGAGCCTGCAGTACTGCACTCTAACCACTGCGCCACCACGTCTCATGAAAGAAAGAAAGTAATCGTCCAAATAACATTAACCCCGGCTCAGTTGCTGCAATGCAGCACAGTCTTTCTTTCTTGCAAAAGTAGAAAGAGGTTGGAGCGTGATTTCAAATTTCAGTTGATAGAATGCTGGTTTAGTCTTAGCCCGATTAAGCTGGATAGCATTTTAAATCTTAATCATACTTAGGAAAAGTGAAGCTGGTTTATACGAGAAGACTCATGCAATCCAATGCCATCTTCCTCCCTCCCTCCCTTCTCTCTTTCTTTCTTTTTCCCTCTCCCTCCCTCTTCTCCCTCTTCTCCCTCCCTATCTACCATTCCTTCCTTTTTCTTTTTTCTCTCCCTCCCTCTTCTCCTCCCTCTCTCCCTCCTTCCTTCTTTCATTCCTCCTTTTTCTCTTTCTTTCCATTTTTCTCTCCCTCCCTATCATCCATTGCTTCCTTCCTTCTTTCTTTCCTTCCTTTTATCTTTCTTCCCTTTTCTCTCTCTCCCTCCCTCCCATCCATTATTCCTTCCTTCTTCTTCTTTCTTTCCTTTTCTCCCTCCCTCTTCTCCCTCCTTCCTTCCCTCCCTCCCATCCATTATCCCTTCCTTTTCTTCCTTTCCTTTCTCTTTCCCTCCCTCTTTTTCCTCCCTTTTCTCTTTCTTTCCTTTTCTCCTCCCTCCTCCTTCTCCCTCCTTCCTTCCCTCCCTCCCATACATTATCCCTTCCTTTTCTTTCTTTCCTTTTTTCTCTCCCTCCCTCTTTTTCCTCTCTCCCTCCCTTTTCTCTTTCTTTCCTTTTCTCTCTCCCTCCTTCTTCTCCCTCCTTCCTTCCCTCCCTCCCATCCATTATCCCTTCCTTTTCTTTCTTTCCTTTTTTCTCTCCCTCCCTCTTTTTCCTCCCTCCCTCCCTTTTCTCTTTCTTTCCTTTTCTCTCTCCCTCCTTCTTCTCCCTCCTTCCTTCCCTCCCTCCCATCCATTATCCCTTCCTTTTCTTTCTTTCCTTTTTTCTCTCCCTCCTCTTTTCCTCCCTCCCTTTTCTCTTTCTTTCCTTTTCTCTCTTCCTCCCTCCTTCCCTTCTTCTTTTGTTCTTTCTATTTATAAGGCTGCCCCAACTCAGAGAGAGTGACTGTGGGTGACACACAACATAAACACATATCGATAATAATAGCAACTGTGCAAAAGAAAACCGAGGGATAGTACCAGTAGTGCCAGGCAGCTTGGGTGCAATCCCAAAACATCTGGAGTGCCACTGGAACACCACGGGCATTGACAAAACCGTCCTCGGTCAATTGCAAAGGGCAGCTTTGCTTGGAACAGCTTCCGTTTTGCAATGATGCTTTTTAACACCCTCAGACATCACCTCTGCCTCTTCCGGGTCCTTTGAAAGGGCTCGATAGGCAGACAAAAAAGCCAACATCCAGTCTAAATATCTGGCTGACTGCAACCAACCATTTTAGAGATACCGGTAGTAGCAACAAGCAATACATAAGCGCGCGTCTGTGTGCTTATGTGCCTTCGAAGTCGGTCTCTGCCTGGACCGATCCTTGCCGTTTTCTTGGCAAAGTTTTAAGAGTGGTTTGCCATTGCCTCTTTCCTAGGGCTGAGAGAGAGGGACTGGCCCAAGGTCATCCAGATGGCTTTGTGTCTAAGAAGGAACTAGAACTCACCGTCTCCCAGTTTCTGATGCCCTAACGATGGGGGTGAAATCCAGCAGGTTCTGACGGGTTCTGGAGAACCTGTAGCAGAAATTTTGAGCAGTTCGGAAAACCAGTAGCGGAAATTTTGAGTAGTTTTGGAGACCTGGCAAATACCACCTCTGGCTGGCCCCCGAGTGGGATGGGAATGGAGACTTTGCAGTATCCTTCCCCTGCCACGCCCACCAAGCCACACCACGCCCACCAAGCCACGCCCACAGAACCTGTAGTAAAAAAAAAATTGGATTTCACCACTGCGTAACCACTACATCCAACTCGCTCTGTATATACAATGACAAAAACTGACATTATAAATGGCAACCACAGAACAAAATGAACCCACCAGACCAAGGTTTAATGCCAGGTCCTGGGGCCTTTCCTCAAGGCGAGCAGAGTTGGGGCTTGTCATATATTGAGTGGGGGGGAAGGATTGCTCGGGGGGGGGGTGACCCATAGAAAAAGCACCCTTCCTAGGTCCCATAAGAGGCTTAAGAAACCCAGAGCATGTCCTCCCTGTGGGAGCACATAAGTCAGGCCGATGTTTGTGGAGGGAGGAGGCTGCTTACGTAACCTGATTTTGAGCCAGTTTAATCTGGTGGTTAATGCACCAGGCTAGAAATCAGGATGAGGTCAGGTGGGTTGGGCTGAGAGAGAGAGAGAGAGAGAAAGTGATGGGACCAAAGTTGCCTAGCCTAACTTCCTACTTAAAGTGGGACTAGAACTCTCTTGTCTCCTGGTGATCGTCCCAAAGTGCCTAAGGCGGGACTAGAACTCTCTTGTCTCCTGGTGATCGGTCCAAAGTCACCCAGCCAGCTTTCATGCCTAAGGCGGGACTAGAACTCTCTTGTCTCCTGGTGATCGTCCCAAAGTCACCCAGCCAGCTTTCATGCCTAAGGCGGGACTAGAACTCTCTTGTCTCCTGGTGATCGTCCCAAAGTGCCTAAGGCGGGACTAGAACTCTCTTGTCTCCTGGTGATCGGCCCAAAGTCACCCAGCCAGCTTTCATGCCTAAGGCGGGACTAGAACTCTCTTGTCTCCTGGTGATCGTCCCAAAGTGCCTAAGGCGGGACTAGAACTCTCTTGTCTCCTGGTGATCGGTCCAAAGTCACCCAGCCAGCTTTCATGCCTAAGGCGGGACTAGAACTCTCTTGTCTCCTGGTGATCGTCCCAAAGTCACCCAGCCAGCTTTCATGCCTAAGGCGGGACTAGAACTCTCTTGTCTCCTGGTGATCGTCCCAAAGTGCCTAAGGCGGGACTAGAACTCTCTTGTCTCCTGGTGATCGGCCCAAAGTCACCCAGCCAGCTTTCATGCCTAAGGCGGGACTAGAACTCTCTTGTCTCCTGGTGATCGTCCCAAAGTGCCTAAGGCGGGACTAGAACTCTCTTGTCTCCTGGTGATCGGCCCAAAGTCACCCAGCCAGCTTTCATGCCTAAGGCGGGACTAGAACTCTCTCGTCTCCTGGTGATTGGCCCAAAGTCACCCAGCCAGCTTTCATGCCTAAGGCGGGACTAGAACTCTCTCGTCTCCTGGTGATTGGCCCAAAGTCACCCAGCCAGCTTTCATGCCTAAGGTGGGACTAGAACTCTCTCGTCTCCTGGTGATTGGCCCAAAGTCACCCAGCCAGCTTTCATGCCTAAGGCGGGACTAGAACTCTCTTGTCTCCTGGTGATTGGCCCAAAGTCACCCAGCCAGCTTTCATGCCTAAGGCGGGACTAGAAATCTCTTGTCTCCTGGTGATTGGCCCAAAGTCACCCAGCCAGCTTTCATGCCTAAGGCGGGACTAGAACTCTCTTGTCTCCTGGTGATTGGCCCAAAGTCACCCAGCCAGCTTTCATGCCTAAGGCGGGACTAGAACTCTCTTGTCTCTTGGTGATTGGCCCAAAGTCACCCAGCCAGCTTTCATGCCTAAGGCGGGACTAGAACTCCCTTGTCTCCTGGTGATTGGCCCAAAGTCACCCAGCCAGCTTTCATGCCTAAGGCGGGACTAGAACTCTCTTGTCTCCTGGTGATTGGCCCAAAGTCACCCTGCTGCCGTTCATGCCTAAAGCGGGACTAGAACTCACTGTCTCCTGGTGATTGGCCCAAAGTCACCCAGCCAGCTTTCATGCCTAAGGCGGGACTAAAACTCTCTTGTCTCCTGGTGATTGGCCCAAAGTCACCCAGCCAGCTTTCATGCCTAAGGCGGGACTAGAACTCTCTTGTCTCCTGGTGATTGGCCCAAAGTCACCCTGCTGCCGTTCATGCCTAAGGCGGGACTAGAACTCTCTTGTCTCCTGGTGATTGGCCCAAAGTCACCCGGCTGCCGTTCATGCCTAAAGCGGGACTAGAACTCACCATCTCCTGGTGATTGACCTAATAATATCCAGTTGACTTTCCTGCCTAACGTGGAACTAGAACTTTCTGTCTCCTAGCGACTGGCCCAAATTCCCCCCTCCCCAGACAGCTTTCATGCCTAAGGCAAGACTAGAAGTCACCGTCTCCTCGTTGCTAAGCCAGCACCACCTTAACCACCCCACCAAACTTTTAATTTTTGTTTTGCAAACTGTTTTGCTACCGATGGGACTTGGGCAATGCCAGCTCTTCCCAGCACCCGTTTTTTTCAGGGCTTTTTTTTTTTTGGATTGCTTTCTGTCTCTTGGCACTTTCATGGTGGGGGTGGGGGGGGCAGGGTTCTCCCAGCATAATAGATCATTGTCTGGCCCTCCTTTGTTTTCCACTTCCCTTCTTACATCACAGTGCCTGGCCAGCCAAGAAGTTTCCCCGGCTTTGAACAAAGATTTTAGCTCTGGGGTAAGGAAATTGCCTGAAACCAGATCCGACAAGCCAGCAATACAAAACCATCCCGGTCCTTGCAGCCAGCTCGACAGTCTGGCCTTTGCGTGCAGCGAAATAAAATTGCGGGTTTTAGCCGCCTCCCTCCACACTTGAGGCTCACGGCAGGATTTCTGGTTGCCTGTCGTCCTAGAGTCGTGGCGGTGGCTAAAATTACGGTTTGGGAAGCACTGTGTGCTTTTAGCTGCAATTAACTCGGTCCTTCCCCAGTCGTGCAAAGCTGCATTGCCGTAAACCTGCTGGGGATTAAAGAGTTGGGCGGGTACACGCGCAAGAGTCGGGCAGGAGAAAGGACTGAAAATGGATTTGGATGTTTTATTTATTTGTTTGTTTCAATTTATAAACCACCCTTCTCCTCGCGGACTCAGGGCGGTGAACAGCAAAGTAGAACATGATATATATATAAAAATTAAAACAATTTTAAAAAATATTAAATAATTTCGGCCGACAATTACAACAGTCCAATTTAAAATCAGTTCCAATTTAAAACAGAGGATGGGATCAAGTCAGTCCGGCTAGATGGAACAAGTGGGTTTTAAGGGCCTGACGAAAAGTCTGGAGGTCTGATATCCTGCGTATCTCCGGGGGTAGGTCGTTCCAGAGGGCGGGTGCCGCCACAGAGAAGGTGGGGGTCGCCAGCCGACATTGTCTGGCCGACGGCACCCGGAGGAGGCACTCTCTGTGGGAGCGAAGCGGCCGGTGGGAGGCTATTGGTGGCAGAAGGCGGTCTCGCAAATACCCCGGCCCTAAACCATGGAGCGCTTTAAAGGTGGTCACCAACACCTTGAAACGCACCCGGAAGACCACCGGGAGCCAGTGCAGCTCGCGCAGAAAAGGTGTCACATGGGAGCGCCCCGTCACTCCCATAATCCCCCGGGCGGCCGCATTCTGGACCAGCTGGAGCCTCTGGGTGCACCCCAAGGGGAGCCCCATGTAGAGAGCATTACAATAGTCCAGGCGGGAATGTTGCACTGATTTTCTGGTCCTGCCCCACTGCTGCCACCGGTAAAGTAAAATCGGTGCACCGCCGCCCTGCCAGTGTCACCCTGGTTCAGACCTCGCTGCAAAGGATGCAGGCAGTCCTCAGCGTACGACCACAGTTGAGCCCCAAGCTTATGGTGCTAAGCGAGACATTTGTTAAGGGAGCTTTGCCCCATTTTACGACTTTTCTCGCCACCGTTGCTAAGTGAATCACTGCAGTTATGAAGAGAGTCACACGGGCTGCTAAGTGAATCTGGCTTCCTCACTGGCTTTGCTTGTTGCAGAAAAGTGGTCAGAACGGGGATCACGTGACCCCCCCCCCCCCCCCCGGGACACTAAGCCTGTCAACGACCGTGGGTGAAAAATAGTCACAAGTCACGTTTTTCAGTGCCGTCGTAACGTTGAACAGTCACTGAACGAACTCTTGTAAGTTGACAGTGTTCATGACCGGTTCTTCCTTAATGATTTTAGGTTTCTGATTAGAAGGGGACGCTTGGTTAGCACAGAGGTCAGGAACGATGGTCCCTTTATGATTTGCGCACTTCAACTCCCAGAATTCCTGAGCCAGCCACAATGGATGGCTCAGGCATTCTGGGAATTGAAGTCCAGAAGTCATAAAGAGGCCATCATTCCCCACCTTTAGGTTAGCAGAATGGATAAAATAGGCTTTGCTTTTCTCAAAACTGGGCCCAAGTTTAAAACGGGGGATAGATATTTTGTGATAAAGAAATACATCGTGGTAGACCTGTACCATCCTTCTCCATCTTGGTACCTTGGATTACAACTCTCATCAGCCCCAGCCAAATCAGTGTAGGCTGGGAGTCATGGGAGCTGCAGTCCTGCACATGGGGAGATGATCAGGTTGAGGAAGGTTGGGACACACACATTTGCTATTTAACTCTTAATTCGTTTTAAAATTGCATCCCGCTGTCGGTGGAGCTGGGGGAGGGAGGTCAGCTGGCATCCAGTAATGGTTTTGTAAGCCTCCAAGAGAAATTGTGGAATTAATTTTGCAACCCGGACTGTCTCAATGTGTTTGCTTTGGCTTTGGTGAAGGTTTTGTATATAATCAACATTGCTTTTTAAAAAAAAAAAAATTCTCGCAGTAATTAGGACCCGCTTTTCTCTGGCTGGCTTAGCAGATGCTCTTTTCTGTTGTGGCTTTTTGTTCCTCGACATTCGATCTCAAAAGAGAATGGGATGTTGCTCTCCGTTATTAAACCGGTGAAAGAGTTGGCAGAATGTCCTTATTCTCTTCAGAGAATCTGTGGTCCCCAAAATGATATTCTGGGTGTGCTCCGTCCTTCATTTGAGTTTTGCTGACTATCCGAGAGTTTCACCCCTCTCTCTCTCGATCCACAGAGTGACGACCGATCCACCATCTCACCGAATTCACCCACTTCTCAAACAGGTAAACAAGGAAGTGACCCACTGCAGATTCCTAAAGAGGTCAGAGGAGGGTCTTTGTCAGGATTCGGGATCTTGTCCAGATGATCATACCGGTAGTTCTCGACTTACGACCACAATTGAGCCCAAAATTTTTGTTGCTGAGCGCAAACAGTTAAATGAGTTTCAGCCCCATTTTGCGACTTTCCTTTTCGCCGTCGGTGACCGAATCGCTACCGTTGTTAAATTAGTCACATGGTCTGCCTTCCCCATCGACTTGGCTTGTCAAAAGGGGAATCACACGACAGGGCAACGGTCATCAACATGAGTCGGTCTGAATTTTGATCACGTGACCCTGGGAAATGCTGCAACGGTCCCTTTTTTCAGTGGTGTCGTAACTTCCACCGGTCACGAAATGAACTGTTGTAAGTCAAGGACTAACGTTAATGAAATTGTCCAACACTAAGCCTGTGGGGGGGGGGGGGGAGAAGGGAGGGTACATTTTCACATCAGCCTTGGTGAGTTAATAAGAGGCAACTCAGTGTGTAAAGGGCGGGGAGGGTGTACCACTATTCTTAGTGTGGACACTTGTTTCTTGGCTGGCAAAAAATGGCAGGTTTACGGCTTATCTCACACGGCCTTCAGGGATGATGGTTTGAAATAGCAGTGATGATATTTATTATTTGTTTATTAGTTCGATTCATATGCCGCCCTTCTCCGGAGACTCAGGGCGGCTTACAATGCATTAAGCAACAGCCTTCATACTTTTGTATATACCTGCTTAGTAGGGCTTTCGCTCCCCCCCCCCCAAAGCGGTATTCTTTTTTATACAAAGTGAGATTATTGCCCTCACAATCCAGGTCCCTCATTTTACCTCCCTCAGAAGGATGGAAGGCTGAGTCAACCTTGAGCCTGGTGAGATTTGAACTCGCAGTAATTGCAGGCAGCTGGAGCTACTTAACAGCACTTTAGTCCTCTGCGCCACCAGGCTCTTTACTGCCTATATCTCTGCCCGCCCAAGTGCCTCTTGGCTCCATATTTCATTTATTTTATTTACCGTATTTTTTGGAGTATAAGACGCACCTTAGTTTTTGGGGAGGAAAATAGGAGAAAAAAAAAATTCTGCCTACCAGGTATTCGTCTGTCTAGTCCTTAGCCTGGTCAGTTTCAGCACATTAGTTCGCTTGCTGGGTTTTGAGGTTGAGGCTAAAAAAACAGCTTCTAAAGCACAACTGATCCTCGGAGGGAGCTCCAGTGACTAAAGCAGGCAAAGCACGGAAGGGGTCAGAGAAGGCAGCAGCTGTTCCGGGTAGCCATTTTGGGCACCACACGGGGTTATATTCAGAATATAAAACGCATCCAAATTTTCAGCCTCTTTTAGGAGAGAAAAAAGTGTGTCTTATACTCTGAAAAATACGGTATTTATATATATGTTTTATTTTACTTTATTTTATTTGAGTTATTTTTTATTTTATTATTGGTATTTTATTTTAGTTATTTTATATTTTATTTTATTTTTATAAGTAACATTTTTTTAAAAAAAATAATTTATATGCCGCCCTTCTCCAGAGACTCAGGGCGGCTTACAAAGTGTTAAACAATAGCTTTCATACTTTTGTATATACCTGCTTAGTAGGGCTTTCGGGGCCCCCTAAGCGGTGTTCTTTTTTATACAAAGTCAGCTTATTGCCCCCACAAACTGGGTCCTCAATTTACCCACCGTAGAAAGGATGGAAGGCTGAGTCGACCTTGAGCCTGGTGAGATTTGAACTTGCAGTAATTGCAGACAGATGAATGTTAATCACAATGCTTTTAATTTGCTGAGCTATCCAGGCTCTTTATTACTGATTTATATGCCGCCCTTCTCTGGAGACTCAAGGCGGCTTACAATGCATTAAGCAACAGCCTTCATACTTTTGTATATTTTTATACAAAGTCAGCTTATTGCTCCCACAATCCAGGTCCTCATTTTACCTCCCTCGGAAGGATGGAAGGCTGAGTCAACCTTGAGCCTGGTGAGATTCGAACTCGCAGTAATTGCAGGCAGCTGATGTCACTTTAACACCACTTTAAGCTGCTGCGCCACCAAGGCTCTTTATTTTTGTTGTTGAGTTATTTTTACAAATAACTCAACAACAACAACAACCCTGGGTGGTGAGCTAGGCTGAGAGAGGGACTGGCCCAAAGTCACCCAGCTGGCTTTCATTCCTAAAGCGGGACTAGAACTCACTGTCCCCTGGTTAGCACCTTTGGATCTGGTTGGTCCAGAGGCTCTAACTGGCTTTCAGGTGCCCTGGGAAGTTTGCAAACGGCGATCCCATGACCCTGGGATACCGCAACGTGCTGGTTACACAAGCATCCAAATTTTGATCATAGGACCACTGGAGTTGCTGCAACGGTCATAAGTGTGAGGACCAGTTGTAAGTAAGTCAGGGCCATTATAACATACAACGGTTGATTAAAAAAATGGTTGTAGCTCTAGAACTACCTATAGTTAGCTTCTATTTATTTAAATTGTCATAATAAGGATTTTGCTTTTTTTTTCTCCCCTTCCTCCCCCCCACCAACCCCTCCGCATCCTTCTATGTCACCATTTAGTTCACCTCTCGGTCCCATATCCTGGCCCAGCCGCCACCCCTTCCTACAGAGCCACTCCTCAGCGCCCCGAAAGCTTCCTTTTCCGAAACGCCACCAGAGAAGAAGCAAACAAAGGTAAGTTGAACAGCCTCTCGGTTCAAACCATGGGATCCAGGCTGTGTCCCGATGTTTCATTCTAAAGCCGGATACTTAAATTTATCTACAAACAGTCAGATAAGAGCAATCTTGCCTGAATGAAAAGGGTGGATTTCAGCTGCTGGTTGAAAGGAAATGTATGCAAGCTAAGTCTTTTGGGATGCAAAGGTATTTTATCTATCTATCTATCTATCTATCTATCTATCTATCTATCTACCTACCTACCTACCTACCTACCTACCTACCTACCTACCTACCTATCTATCTATCTATCCGCCCTTCTCCTGACGGACTCAGGGCAGTGAACAGCCAAAAAATTAAAATACACGCAGTATGAAAGTTAAAATAATTTAAAACATAATTAAATCAATTTTGGCTTCCTCAAAATTTAAAACCACTCACTAAAAGTAACCCATTAAAATCTTTTTAAGCCAGCCTGACTTGCTGAAATAGAAAAGTCTTCAGGGCCTTGCGGAAAGTACGGAGGTCTGGGATCAATCTTATTCCTGGGGGTAGCTCGTTGCAGAGGGCGGGTGCCCCCACTGAGAAGGCTCTCCCCCTGGGGGTCGCCAGTCGACATTGCCTGACCAACGGCACCCTGAGGAGACCCTCTCTGTGAGAGTGTATTGGCCGATGGGAGGTTATCAGTGGCTGAATGTGGTCTCGTAAGTACCCAGATAGGGATAGTACCTGGGATTTATACCCCATCTTTAATATTTTTATAAAGCAATGTGCTGCTAAACAGCACATTGATTTGAAACACGAAATATTCTTGTTGGGGATTTTATCAGAGACTACTATAAGTCTCTGGTAAAGAAAATTGATTATTCATGTATTAACTGCAGCTAGAATTGTATTTGCACAAAACTGGAAAAGTGAAGAGATTCCTACGGATGAAAATGTGATTAGGAAAATATTAGAATGTGCAGAAATGAATAGGTTAACACTGGCAATTAAATAGAAGGAACAAACTGAATATTATATTATGTGGGAGCTATTTTACCGATGGTTAGAGTATAAATATGAAAATTAGAAATAAAAGTAGATCATTGAAGTATGGAAAATGTATCAGTAGATTTAAATAAGTTAAGATAAGGATTGCTAAGTATTAGATATATTATGTATATTGGTAGTAAATTAAGAGTAGACAAATAATATGGCTGTAAATTTTAATCGTTATTGCACAAGACATTTGTATTTGTATCAGATTAAAATTAAAAAATTAAATTAATTTTTTTTTTTATAAAACAGTCAAATAATACTCTTTCTCCTCCTATTTTCTCTACAACAGTCCTGTGAAGTGGGCTGGGCTAAGAGAGAGAGAGAAGGGGGGGGGGAACAAGCCCAAAGTCATTCTCCTGGCTTTCATCTTTCATTAATTTTAAAGATTAATATTGCTTAAAATGTAAAATGTAAAAATGTGATTTTTAAAAAAAACCACAGAACTTTTACAAATTGGAACTCACAAATGATGAGTGGTATAGAGTCTCCTGCTAGAGTAGGAGGGTTGGGTTAGATTACCTACAAGGTCCCTCCCAACTCTTGTCTGTATTCTTTATGAATGAAAAAGCATTTATGATGGATGGGTATTGTGTAAAACAATGACCCAAGAATAATGATGTTCCCCCATTGGAAAAACGGACTGTGAAAATGTCGGAATTTGCAGAAATGGAAAAACTGAGCCGTTTGGTCAAACAATAAAAAACTTTTTTTTTAAAAAAATGAATTGATTATGGATTGGACAGTTAAGAAAAGAGCAGATTAAATTAACACAAAACAGTTAAGAGGGAGGCTGTTAAGTGGACTGAGTTGCCTAGGCTGAGTTGTAAATATCCCTGAGTTGTGAATATTCCCATGCTGGCTGGGGAATTTGGAGGGTCAAAGGCCACATATTTTAAGCTCGCTAAGGTTGCAAAACACGGATTTAGATCCGTAGCGAAGATTTTTGAAGCTCCTTCAATGGACATGGACACTGCAGTGTCTCCGTAATCTGCCTGCCCTGTTATGAGGAAGGTGATGGCAGCCATGATTTTGCCTTTTTCAGCCGTCACGTCGCTGCCTGCTTCTTCACCAGCCCCGGTTAATTGCACAGATGACGTCAGCGATAACCATAATTCCACCTTGCCGGAAGAAGACGTTTTGGTGATAGAGCAACTGCGAAAAGTACGTAATTGAAGAGACGCTTATTTTGTTGGAACAGAAGATTTGATGGGCTTGGCTTATGGCTGACTCTGCTATCCGAGCCCAACTGGGACATAGAACAACAGTCACTAAATAAATTGTTGTAAATCGAGGACCACTTACAACCACAATTGAGCCCCAAATTCTGTTGTTAAATGTGACATTCATTAAGTGGATTTTGTTCCATTTCACGACCTTTCTTGTCACAATTGTTAAGTACACTTGATAAAGTTGGTAAATGAATCTGGCTTCCTCATTGACTTCGCTTGCCAAAAGATTGCCAAAGGTAATTCCATGATCTTGGGACACAGCAAACCGCCATATATATGAACCAGTGGCCAAGCGTCTGAATTTTGATCCCACGATCATGGGGATGCTAACGAACGTCGTTAAGTGAGAAAAAGGGCCATAAGTCACTTTTTTTTTTCAAACAAGTTTTATTTCATTATCAACATACAAACATATAAGTATATAAACAAATAGTCAATCATCAAATTATAACTTCTAATACATCAAGACCTAAAAAAGTTTTTTGAAGTTCCCCCCCCCCCTCTCCCCTCCTCCAACCGCCACCCCCACCCCCAAACTTCCCAGAGCAAATACAGGGTAAAACATTTATTAAATCCAAAAAAGAAAACACCACATACTAACTATCTATAAATTTGTCTTCCTCTTGCATTTTAATTCTCCTAATTCATATCTAAATATAAATTGTTCTTGCTTGAATTCTTATCCGTTCTTCGAGAATGAGCAGATCTTCTTTATTCCAATCAAAACCTAATAACAGTTAGCCATCGCATCTCCCACCCTTACATATGTTACCATAGTAAAAATTATATACTTCAACTAGTCTCCAATAAAGTATATTGTAAAAAACCCTATACTTTCCATCCTATAAACTTATATTAAATATAAATTTATTCAACTTTTTCTCTTCAAAGCCACTAGATAACATTAACATAATTTAAAACAAAATATAAAAGTTTTGATAATATCCTTCTTGAAACCCTTGAGTTTATATTGAGAGATCTATACTGACCTTGATTTTAACATCCACAAAATATTCCTTTTCATTCATCAACTTTTATAGATTGAATTTAAAAAAAACACCGTTCAAAATATACTTCCAGCCATAAGTAAAAATTTAACCAGTAATCTATAACAATTCCCACATCAGCTTACTTAAGATAAATTTCCAATATAAATCCTGTTCCTAAATATAAGTAAATCATTCATTTTCTCTAATATAACTTTTCAAAGCAAAACAAGTCATATCCTTTAATACGAATAAGGTAAATCTTTTCCACCAGTATTATCCTCCCCACCAAGGAGGAGTAGAATTCTTTCGCCTCCATTTTTCCCTGGCTTTCTTCTTGAGTCTTATTCCTCCATCTTTTTTTATTTTTACGCGCTGTTGGACTTTCAGCTGTAATTTTTGAAACTTGCAGTCTTGTACAATTCGGAAAATAATTCCTTTTGGTAAGCACACCCTCTTTAACTAAGATTGAAAGTCCACTTTTGTAAAAAAAAAAATTGTAGTGTTCCATTTCGAATCCTTCTTCTTGTCTTAAAAATCCCAATGCCTCCTGTCCCTTTTCCTTTCAACTGTGTTAGAACCTCCGAATAGATCTCTCTCCGGTTATACTCCTTCAGGCCTGTCAGCTTTCCATTCTTAATTTGAAAAACATCCAGTCCATTCTCCATAGGCGCGTTGATCTGAGTTACTTCATCCTCCTCTTGATCCGGCATCTCAATATTATATGACATCTGTGATACCAATGCAGTATCTCCCTTTGTATCTTTGTTACAGATTTGAGTAAAAATCTTCTCAAAACGCCCTTCCAATCTTTCCATTAACGAGGAGGTAAATGATTCTAGCCTTTCTTCAAAAAGATCCACTGTCAGTATTTGTATATTTGCTAAAGTTCTTAAAGTTTTGCTAAGTCACTTTTTTCAGCGCCGCTGTAATTTTGAACGGTCACTAAATGAACTTGACCTACTTTTGTTTTAGCTATCATTCTGCCCTTGTATTTTCCAGAATATTGAATCCCGGTTAAAAGTGTCTTTGCCGAGCGATCTCAGCGCAGCCTTAACGGACGGCGTGGTGCTTTGCCATTTAGCCAATCACGTGCGGCCTCGTTCTGTCCCTAGTATTCACGTGCCCTCGCCGGCTGTCGTAAGTATCCGGGGTAGTCGTGTCGGGACTGTTTGGGAAAATTGGCTTTTATTCCTCTTTCTCTTTCCTTGGAATTTTACTCAGCTCCATATTTTCATGATTGGGCTCTATAAATGTTATAAATGAACATGTATAAAGCAGCATCAAACAACTATGAAATGCAAGTAAAAGAAATTGCAGGAACTGGGTATGTCTAGTTTAATGAAGAGAAGGACTAGGGGAGATATGATAGCAGAGTTCCAATCTCTCAGGGGCTGCCCCAAAGAAGAGGGAGTCAAGCTATTCTCCAAAGCCCCTGAGGGCAGGACAAGAGGCAATGGGTGGAGATTCATCAAGGAGAGAGACAACTTAGAACTAAGGAGAAATTTCCTGACAGTGAGAACAATTATCACTGGAACAACTTGCCTGCAGAACTTGTGAATTCTCCAACACATCATTTCCACACTAGAAGTTTTAAAGAGGAGACTGGACAATCATTTGTCTGAAGTGGTGTAGGGTTTCCTGCTGGGCAGGGGGTTGGACTAGAAGACCTCCAAGGTCCCTTCCAGCTCTGTTATTCTATTCTATTCTGTTCTATTCTGTTCTACTCTACTCTACTCTACTCTACTCTACTCTACTCTACTCTACTCTACTCTACTCTACTCTATTCTTCATTCCAATATTCTATTCTATTCTATTCTATTCTATTCTATTCTATTCTATTCTATTCTATTCTATTCTATTCTATTCTATTCTATTCTATTCTATTCCATTCCATTCCATTCCATTCCATTCCATTCCTCTATTCTATTCTATTCTATTCTATTCTATTCTATTCTATTCTATTCTATTCTATTCTATTCTATTCTATTCTATTCTATTCTATTCTATTCCATTCTGTATTTTCTATTCTATTCTATTCTATTCTATTCTATTCTATTCTATTCTATTCTATTCTATTCTATTCTATTCTATTCTATTCTATTCTATTCTATTCTATTCTATTCTATTCCATTCCATTCCATTCCATTCCATTCCATTCCATTCCATTCCTCTATTCTATTCTATTCTATTCTATTCTATTCTATTCTATTCTATTCTATTCTATTCTATTCTATTCTATTCTATTCTATTCTATTCTATTCTATTCTATTCTATTCTATTCTATCCTTGTCCCTGTTTCTGTTCCTGTTCCTGTTCCTGTTCCTGTTCTATTCTATTCTATTCTATTCTATTCTATTCTATTCTATTCTATTCTATTCTATTCTATTCTATTCTATTCTATTCTATTCCATTCCATTCCATTCCATTCCATTCCATTCCATTCCATTCCATTCCTGTTCTGTTCTGTTCTGTTCTGTTCTGTTCTGTTCTGTTCTATTCTATTCTATTCTATTCTATTCTATTCTATTCTATTCTATTCTATTCTATTCTATTCTATTCTATTCTATTCTATTCCATTCCATTCCATTCCATTCCATTCCATTCCATTCCATTCCATTCCATTCCATTCCATTCCTCTATTCTATTCTATTCTATTCTATTCTATTCTATTCTATTCTATTCTATTCTATTCTATTCTATTCTATTCTATCCCAGCCTATCCTATCCTATCCTATCCTATCCTATCCTATCCTATCCTATCCTATCCTATCCTATCCTATCCTATCCTATCCTATCCTATCCTATCCTATCCTATCCCTGTCCTGTCCTGTCCTGTCCTGTCCTATCCTATCCTATCCTATCCTATCCTATCCTATCCTATCCTATCCTATCCTATCCTATCCTATCCTATCCTATCCTATCCTATTCTATCC
Source organism: Coluber constrictor foxii (assembly GCA_038048745.1). NCBI lineage: Eukaryota > Metazoa > Chordata > Lepidosauria > Squamata > Colubridae > Coluber > Coluber constrictor. Next base: position 2,042,320 of record CM075963.1, on the reverse strand, counting down.
TATTCCATTCCATTCCATTCCATTCCTCTGTTCTGTTCTATTCTATTCTATTCTATTCTATTCTATTCTATTCTATTCTATTCTATTCTATTCTATTCTATTCTATTCTATTCCATTCCATTCCATTCCATTCCATTCCATTCCATTCCATTCCATTCCATTCCATTCCTCTATTCTATTCTATTCTATTCTATTCTATTCTATTCTATTCTATTCTATTCTATTCTATTCTATCCCAGCCTATCCTATCCTATCCTATCCTATCCTATCCTATCCTATCCTATCCTATCCTATCCTATCCTATCCTATCCTATCCTATCCTATCCTATCCTATCCCTCTCCTGTCCTGTCCTGTCCTATCCTATCCTATCCTATCCTATCCTATCCTATCCTATCCTATCCTATCCTATCCTATCCTATCCTATCCTATCCTATCCTATCCTATCCTATCCCATTCCATTCCATTCCATTCCATTCCATTCCTCTATTCTGTTCTGTTCTGTTCTGTTCTGTTCTGTTCTGTCCTGTCCTGTCCCATTCCATTGCATTCCATTGCATTGCATTCCATTCCATTGCATTCCTATTCTATTCTATTCTATTCTATTCTATTCTATTCTATTCTATTCTATTCTATTCTATTCTATTCTATTCTATTCTATTCTATTCTATTCTATTCTTTCATTTTTTGAGGTTGCAAAACAGCCTGTCCCATTCTTGCCTTAATGGTGGTCAATGCTGGCCAGTCCCGGTGTCACCCCCAACACCGCATGGCTTGTCATCTTTGACACACGTGTTGTAGGTCCGCCCCCGCTACCAGAGTCTTAACAACAGCTGCTCCTGGTGAATGCCACGTTCTTCTTTCTCCCTTCTGCAGCCTAAGTTAACCATGGCCAAGTGTCGACGGAACGTGGAAAATTTCCTGGAAGCCTGTCGAAAAATAGGGGTGCCTCAGGTACGAGAGGAAGTCTTCCAATTTTTCTTCATGTTGTGTGGACGTATTTCATAGGACCAACTTTTTAGAGAATCATGGGGTCCCTGGTGCTCTCTGAGCTTGGCGGCTGTCTTGCGGGCATTACATTACCCAACTAGGTAACATTATCAGGACTAATAATTGTGAGGGTGGTTTTTGCAGAGTGGGGGGGGAGGAAGAGAAGGAGGCTGAGGATTGTGAGGTCCTTGATGCTTTCTGAAGTGGGTCGATTTCTTGCAGAGGTTTCCTGACCCAAGTAGGTAACATCATCAGTGCTAGAGAGAAGTGGGGTTTGCCGAGAGGAGGAGGAGGAGGATTGTGGGGTCCTTGGTGGTTTTTTTTGCAGACGTTTTATGGCCCAACTAGGTAACGTCATCAGTGCAAGAAGGGAGGGGGTTGTTGTCTTTGAGACAACCTCTTTGGGATGTTTACTCTCACCTCCCAAAAACCAGGGGTGGGCTGCTGGGGGCTCACGAGAGCCTCTAGCTAAGATTCTGTGCAGTTCGGAGAACCCCCAAATCCCACTCCTGGCTGCCCCCCACCCCACCCCTCCCAGGAGTCCCCACATGGCCTGTTTTGGATGCAGGTAAGTGCGGGGCACGCATGGAGGTTCAGGGAGGGCTAAAAACGGGCCTACTGGAAGCAACTGTGTAGAGAACCCCTTGTAAAAACCCATGGTTCACGGCCCTAATTCAGAATGGAACACAGAATGGGACACCCACACATCAAAAGACAGGTATAAAAGGAAGGAAACAAAGCAAAACAGAAAAGACTCCTGGCCTCTTCAGCTACAGCTGAACTACTCGGGAGGATATCTTGGACTACTGTTCCCATTGTCCTAAGTCCAGAGAGCATTCGGCCACGCTGGCGAGAGGTGATGGGAGTTGTAATCCAACACACCCGACGAGCAGCAAAGGAAGGAAGGGGGTGACTATGTTTCAGACCTCACGTCAGGGCTGTCTCCTGAACGGACGGAAAAATACCGAGTCAAATTAGTATACGGTGGCATCTCGCCAGCCTGATCGTCCTGTTTTCAATCGGATTAATGTCTTCGTTTTCACATCTTGTGGTCCTTGTGAATGGAAGGATGTGCCCAAGTCAAAATTTCCAATGCACGGAAAACTAACCACCTCTGATTTGTGGTCTTCTGAACTCCTCCTGGGTTTTATAGGAGTGTCAGTGGTTGGACAAAAGGAGGAGGGGACAACCCCTGGGAGCAGTTCAGAAGACCCTGCCTGAAGCTGCCCAAGTAGGATTTCTCCCCGTTGCAATTGGGTTGGGGGTGAACACCACACGCATAAACCTGTTGCAATTGGCTCGTCCTTCGGCATCACCCCAATTCTGGAAGGACCTGAGATCAAGTCTTGTTAAACGTTTTGGAGCTGAAATCTTGCTTCTAACTGCTTTGAGTAAGATACAGGTAGTCCTTGAGTTACGACCACCATTTCCATCGCTAAGCAGGACAGTTGTTAAGTGAGTTTTGCCCCGTTTTTGTGAAACGCCAAAGAAATCGGGAGATCCAGGTAGCTGTTCTGACCTGGCTCCGAACCGCGACAAACCCTCTGAAGTTATCTAATTGTTCCCTTTATTAGGGACGCCGGCAGCCCCGGCAAAAAGTTTCTCTCTCACCACAGGCTAACAACTCTGTCCAGCCGGGAGATGAATAGTTGTCTGCCACATCTGTTCATCTCCGCCCCCTGCCTTTTATCCCCAGAGCTAGGGTGGGGGCTTTGCTAGCAGCGGTGGCTCTTCCGTCCCAAGGACCAGCCCATAGATTTCCACTGCTCTCCTCTCCTCTGCCTTCTGTGCATCCATGCATCAGGCACTGGACCCAGCTGTTCCTCCTCTTCCTCATCAGTCACCTCCAGGCCTGGGGGCTGTTGACTCTCCATCTGAGGGCTGACGGACGGCCCAGGCTCCGCCTCTGTCTCTCTCTCTCTGCCAGCTCCATTCCCTCTTCCCCCTCAGAGCTCTCAGGTTGTCTTGATGCTGACCCTGACTCTCACGCCTCCTCCTCCTCCTCTGATTTGGCTGCTGGAGGGGGCGGTGGCCGAGAGCAGCTCAAATGGGTATATTTATTGCAAGCTCAAACTCTCAGATAGCTCAACAGGCTACATAGCCTGTTATTAAGATTCAGCTGTCTGCAATTATTGCAAGTTCGAGGCTCAAGGTTGACTCAGTCTTCCATCCTTTCTAAGGTGGGTCAATTGAGGACCCAGTTTGTGGGGGCAATAAGCTGACTTTGTATAAATATACAAATGTATGAAGGCTATTGCTTGGCGCATTGTAAGCCGCCCTGAGTCTCCGGAGAAGGGCAGCATATAAATCTAATTTAAAAAAAAAAACTCTCGACAAGAATCTGAACCACTAACAGCCCACAGAAATTGGTAGCAAATAAGAATCGAAGGAATTCAAAGAGGGCTGGACTGAGCTCTCTTGTGGGTGTGATGCGGCTCGTGACAGATGACGCATTCTACCCTCCCCTCCCTCGGACTCAGCCTGGTCACCACCTACAATTTTAGACCTCTCTTGCTCCAGTTGCTAAGCGAATCGCCGCAATCGTTAACTTAGTGGCACGGTTGTTAAATGAATCTGGCTTCCCCCAAGGTCTCAAAAGGGGGCAAATCGCATGATTTCAGGACACGGCAAGTGTCATAAATATCAAGCGTCTGGATTTTGATCTTGTGACCATGGGGTTTTTACAATGGTTGTAAATGTGAAAAACACATTGAACCGTCACTAAACAAAACAGGTGTAAGTCGAGGACTACCTGCACAGTACAACATGCTTTGAAGGAGTGATTTGTACGTAGTCCAAAGTCCTGAGATGGAGATGGGCTGTTTCAAAACGTGACGGAAAGCCGCCTTTTGAAGCAATCGACTGATGGGGTTTTGGGGTTCATGTGATCCAGGGGTGAAATGCTCCCGGTTCAGACTGGATCGCCTGATCCGGTAGCGATGGAGGCTGGTGGTTCAGAGAATCCGTAGCAAAAAACACTGCCCCCCCCCATGCCCAGCTGAGCCGCACAATCAGAGGTTTTTTTTCTTTTACTTTTAAATGTATTTTTTCTACAACCTCTTCAGCTGAAAAAAATGCTTTTAAAAGTTTAAAAAAACGCCTCTGATGATTGTGTGGCTCAGCTGGGATCCTCAAAGGCTTTTAAAAGAAAAAAACCCTTTTTTTCTTTTAAATGCCTCTGACGATCCCAGCTGAGTTGCCTGTTCGGCAGAGGCTTTTTTTCTTTTAAATGCCTCTGATGATCCCAGCTGAGTTGCCTGTTCGGCAGAGGCTTTTTTTCTTTTAAATGCCTCTGATGATCCCAGCTGAGTTGTCTGATCGGCAGAGGCTTTTTTCTTTTCAATGCCTCTGACGATCCAAGCTGAATTGCCTGATCATCAGAGGCTTTTTTTCTTTTAAATGCCTCTGGCGATCCCAGCTGAGTTGCTTGATCGGCAGAGGCTTTTAAAAGAAAAAAAAGCCTCTGCCGATCAGGCAACTCAGCCGGGATCGTCAGAGCCTTTTTGAAAGCATTTTTTCTACAACCTCTTCACCTGAAGAGGTTGTAGAAAATATGGTTTTAAAAGTTAAAAAAAAATTGGCCACGCCCACCCAGTCACATTACCCCCCCCCCCCTCCACCAAGCCACGTCCACAGAACTGGTAGTAACAAATTTTACATTTCACCCCTGATGTGATCCCCTTTTGCAACTTCCTGACATGCAAAAAGTCAGTGGGGGAAGCCACATTCATTTAACAACCGTCTTACTAAATGTCTCTGGAGATTCTCCGTCGTTCAGGTCACGGTCATCCCAAAGAGACGCTTTTTTTTTTTTCAAAAGGCAGCTAGACTTCCTTTGATTTTCCCTGAAGACATTTCTCTTCTCCTCCAAGAAGCTTCTTCGGAGCCTCGTCACTGCTAGGGGGTTCACTTTAATGGCGGGAAGACAGATTGCAAAACGGGGCCGGACTCGCTTCACGGCTGCCTTGCTTAGCGGTGGAAATTTTGGACCACCGGTTGTGGCCGTAATCCAAGGACTCCCTGTTACGTCTGCACATCATAGCGGTTTAAAAACGGAAACGTTGCGACGTGGCGAAAATCTTACATCGGGACCGGGCAGCTTCTGAGAATCCGGCATGCTTACTGACCGAGCTTCTACTAATTTTTGTTTCTGTCTGTTTTCCTTTCCTGCTGCCCTTTCCGGACAGGACAGTTTGTGTTCCCCTTCCGACATTCTCCAGCTAAACCTCAGCATTCAGAGGACTGTCGAATCCCTCCTTTCTCTGGGCACAGCCTCCGAAGAGCCTAACCTGGTGCTACTTTCTACGCAGCTCTGTGCTTTCGCTGCCTTTTACTGTACCCTGATGCTTCTTGTCTGTGTGTTCTACCGCTGGGTCTTTTTCCTCTGAGAAAAACGAAACAAAAACCCCACGCACAACCTACGCCGGCTCCTCCGAATGGGGTGGTGCACGCTTTGCCGTTTGTAGGAGACGGCGCGGGTTCAAATCCACCCACGAACCTTCTCTGGGCGAGCTGGCGGGCGAGTTAACACATCTTGAACAGGGGTCGGCAACTATTAGGCCCAAATCTTGCCCCTTTCTCTGCCTCTTGCAGGGATGGCTGGCAGGTCACGACAGCCGCGGGGATGGGGATGACCCTCCACCCCGATAGGCCACCCCTGTCCAGGAGACCCCAGCCTCTTCCCCTTGCCCATTGGCTCAGGGCTGACCATCTGTCTCCAGCCAGCCATATTTCTTTTGCCTGCGGGCTGGATTCGACCAGCAGGCCACAGGTTGCTGACCCCTGATCTGAAACCCTTGTATAGTTTAACAAAAAAACAAACGAACAACCCTTGCTGTGTGACACTGGAATGCTTTACGGAACGAAAAGAAATACGGGAACGCATGGATTTATTTTAACTACACGACTAGATATTTTTGTAAAATGGGAAGTTTCAGGTCCTGGAAAACAGGGTAGAGACGATAAGGGAAATTTAACCGTCGGGGAGGGGGGGAAAACGCCGGCTGGTTTGTTAGGAGGTGAAGATGCTTGGCTATCTTCCTTTGGGTACCATCCAGGTTTTTTTATATATGTGTATATATTTCTCGAGGTTTGAGCAGCTACAGGCTTTTCCAGGTTTTTTTTCTCCCAAGGGCTTGGAATAAAATCGACCCATTTTTAAAAAAAAAATCAAAAGAAAAAGGGTTTTCAGGGACCTCTGCATTCTCCTTTGCTTCTCCTGGAAGAGATTCAGACGTGTCTCTGGACACCCCAACATTGATTTTTAGATTTTTAGAGCTGGCGCAAGGGGTCTCTACAGGGACTCGAGCACAACGTTAGAAGAGGGAACTCCTCAAAGTGGGGCTTTAAAAAAAAACAAAACCATGCAATTTACAGAGGCCTCTACCTTTTTCCCCCCCCCCCACTTGGCTAATTACTCAGGTAGGAAAATATTTCTCCAAAAGAGCACAACCTGTGAAAACTCGCAGCCAGCTCTTCAGCGTTGTCTCCGGGGGTGGGGGAAGCCCTGATCTCCGCCCTGAAATCCTGGCTACCTTTGCACAACTGTGCCAGCATCTTGGGTCAGTCCAAGACAGCCTTTCAATTCACCTAATTGGTATCTCGAAGAAATGCAGCTGGTCCTCGGTTTACGACCATTTGTTCGGCAACCCCGGGACTTGTCCCCCCCCCGGAGGCTCTCCGTGCGCTGCATAACAACTGCAGCAGGGAGACAGCCAGGATTGTGTGTGGGTGTCTTCTTTCAACAACTTACAACCGTAATTCTGGGCTCCCTTGTGGTCATAAGTTGAGGACTACCCAGGAGGTTGCAGAGCACCCCATGTGGCTGGGGGAATTCTGGGAGTTGAAGTCCACCCCTCTAGAAGTGGCCAAGTTTGAAAAAAAACATGGATCCGCACTGTGACTTTTATATTTCTTGGGCTGTTCGGATGGAGATCAAAACCAATACAGGTGGTCCTCGGCTTACAACGGTTCATTTTAGTGACCGTTTGAAGTTACAACGGCACTGGAAAAAAGTGACTTTTTTTTTCACTCTTATGACCATGGCACGTGATCCCATGGTCACGTGATCAAAATTCGGACCCTTGTCAACCGACTCACATTTATGACGGTTGCAGTATCCCGGGGTCACGTGATCCCCTTTTGGGGCCTTCTGACAAGCAACGTCGATGGGGGGAAACCGGCTTCACTTAACAACCGTGTTACTAACTTTTATCGACTGTGGTCATTCGCTTAATAACTGTGGCAAAAAAAGGTCGTAAAGCGGGCCACAACTCTCTTTAACAAATCTCTCGCTTAGCAACAAAAATTTGGGGCTCCTGTTGTGGTTGTACGTCGAGGACTACCGGTGTGTAAAATGTACAGGTGGTCCTTGACTTACGACTTGTTGCTTAGCAACTGTTCGACGGTACGGCAGGCCTAACTTGGGCCTACTTACAGCCTGGTTTCCAAGTTTTGTCCCCCACGGGCCACGTGCCTGAACTGTCTTGCTTAGCGACGGAAATGTTGAGCGCAGTTGTGGTCGTAAGTCGAGGACTGCTTGAATTTCCCCCCCCCCCCCCCTTTTCATTGCTTCAGTCTGATCCGAAGCCCTGCTCAGCTCTATCGGCTTCCAGGCTTGCCCAGAATAGAAACTCTGCTTGACTTGAAGGCATCCCAAACCTCTGTCCTCCCCCACCCCCACCGGGGAGGGGTGACGGCTGCGGGGGTCCAGTGGGATGAAGGCTGCTTTAAAGCAGGGATCTCCAACTCCCAGAATCCCCCAGCCAGCCAAGCTTACTCTCTTGCAGTCCCTTCCTCTGCAATCTCTCCACCCTAAGAGGTTAAGAGAAAAAGAAACAGATCCGGCTCATTGGGGAATTCTGGGAGTTGAAGTCAGCCAGGGTTAAAGTTGCCAAGGTTGGAGACCCCTGCTTTAAAGGGCTTTTTGACAAGAGTAAGCCCTCACTCACCTTGGTCTTAACACCGGCCTCTGCTTGGAGAAATTCTCCATACTTAGGTAGCCTTGCCGAAAAACTTCTCCTCTCCGCGCTCGGCCTCTGATGCTCAGGTTAACACCAGGCTGAACTTTCTCAGCCTAATAAAGGAGAATATATTTGGAGCTCAGGGTTGAAATGAGGGGTCCTAGGTGCTCTCTGAGCTTGGCTGTTTCCTTGCAGATGTTTCATTATGGTGTGGTGGCCTAGCGGTGGAGCTCTCGCCTCACAATCCGGAGGCTATGAGTTCGATCCTAGGTAGAGACAGATCTCTCTCTCTGGGCACAATGAGAAAATACCTGCTGAGGGATTGGGAAATTGGAGGGGGGAAGAAAATGAAAAATTTGTATTTGTAAAACTTTTTCAATAAAAAACAAAAAACTCCGCATTGGCGACAGGAAGGGCATCAGGCCAGTAAACACCCTGCTAGCTCAATTCAGTTGCCCAGATTCCACCCTGCAAGGAATTATAGGGTCGTTAAAAGAAGATGGTGATGATTTCATTACCCAAGCTAGCTAACCTCATCAGGGCTGTATAGATACAGAGAACAAAGCCCTCCCCCTTCTAACACTGATGATGTTCCCTAGTTGGGTAATTAAATGTCTGCAAGGAAGCAAACTCAGTTCAGGACCCCGACTCAGCCTTTTATTGCCCTGTGGTGCTTTAGACTTTCTCAGGGAATCCTGTTGCTCTCTCTAGGCTCTGAAGGCTCCAGTAATTGTCTTTTGCTCAGCCGAAAGGACAGTCCTGTCTGGATCGTCCTCCCACGGTGGGCTTCAATCGCAGGAGACCTCTCAGGGCTGGCCTCTCTGTTCATCCGCTCTCTTTCGCTGGCAGCTAGAAGCTCAAGGATTGTACTGATAAAACAAAATATTTGTAGCTCAGGTTTGAACTGTTGGTGGTCTCTGAGCTCAGTTATTTCCTTGCCGATGTTTCACGACCCAGCTGAGGAATATCATCAGTGCAGAAAGGGAAGGAGGAGGAGGAAGAGGACTACTATGGGGTCCTCGGTGCTCTCTGAGTTTGATGCTTTTCTTGAAGACCCAACTAGGGGATATCATCAGCGGTAGGAGGAAATGGGCTTTGCTCTCTGTTTAGGTACCAGCCGCTTGCTTATAGATAGCAAACCCTTCTCCTTTCTCCTTCTCCTTCTCCTTCTCCTTGGCCACTCACCACCAGACTGTTCCATTGATGTTGTTTGACACCATTGAAGACATCTCTTGACCCAACTAGGTAACGGCATCAGTGTTAGAATGGAACAAGGTCCACTCCCCTCTAGCACGATGGTGTTACCTACATGGATACTGAAGCATCTGCGTGAGAACGATCAAGCCCAGAGAGCACCAAGGACTTGAAACACGCCTGTTAACAAACAGTTGCAAGGGAATTCAGTGCAAGCCTATTTTACATGAACCTCCCTTGCGTAATTCCTGAATCGCATTATTAATAGACAGTTAATTATTTGGGATGTTTGACGGCCACTACTTCTTCAGTGGGAAGCTTTTAAGAATTCCCTACACAGTTGTGCAACTGATGGGACTTTTTTTTCCCCGCATACCTCTTTGAATATGATATATTTCTTTTCCAAGTTAGATGCTTAGTTCCCTAACGATTTATTCTTGCTAACGCTTGTAAGCTGAAGCAGGTGACCTTGGCTTATCTGGAGCTGGCCTGTTGCTCCGCTCTGTGTTTTCTCCCACTGCTCATTCAGCTCCGGAGATTCGTTTTCAATCCGGATTTAGGATTTGGTTTTTTTTGTTTTTGTTTTTTCTGAAGTCACATAGTTCAGTGAGGGCTGACTTCGCTTCCTCAGCTTGGTGCCTGCCCTGCAATTTGGAAATTGCACAAGAGTAATCTGTGGAAGAAAGCTGCCTCCTGAGGTCAGGCCTGGGTGCTTAGAGATCACCTCCATGATCGGATCTGTGCTGCCTCAAACTCTAGATTACGCAAGGGTAATCTAGAGTTTGGGGTGTAGAAAGATAAGGATGTAGAAAGAACCAATCTGCATTGTCCAGCCAGCTAAGAAAAAAATAGGGCAATGGGTTAGTTAGCTAGCTAGCTAGTTAGTTACAGGTAGTCCTTGATTTACAACAGTTCATTTAATGACTATTCAGAGTTACAACAACACATAAAAAAGTGGCGGCTTAGGACCCTTTTTCACACTTAAGGCCATCGCAACGTCCCCGCAGTCAAGGGATCAAAATTCAGATACTTGGCAACTGGTTCACATCGATGACGGTTGCAGTGTCCTGAGGTCACACGATCCCCTTTTTACGACCTTCCGATGAGCAAAGGCCATGGGGAAGTCAGGTTCACTTAACCGGGTTCCTAATTTAACAACTGCCGTGATTCACTTAACAAACGTAGCAATGAAAGGTTGTAAAATGGGGCAAAACTCACTTAAGAAATGTCTCAATTAGCAACAGAAATGTTGGGTTCAATTGTGTTCGTAAGCTGAGGACTACCTTTAGTTAGTTAGTTGGTTAGTTAGTTACCATATTTTTCAGAGTATAAGATGCACCTTTTTCCCCCCAAAAAGAGGGTGAAAATCTGGGTGCATCTTATACTCTGAATGTAACCCCGCCCATCTTCTCAAACGGAGGTTTCAAAGGCTGAAAAAAGCATCAGAAAAGAAGCTTCAGAAGAGAAGCCTCCAAACAGAGCTTCAGAGGCTTTTTTTCTGAAGCTGTTTCGGAGGCTTTCAGAGGCAGGAAAAGAAGTTTTTCCTGAAATGAAGTTTCAGAAGTTTCAGAGGCAGAAAAAAAAAAAGCAAGGCCCAGAGCTCACAACCAAGGAACCTGTTGCTAAAATTCACCTCTGGGAACAGCTGATTGGGGGTATTCCGGGAGACCGATCCACCCACCGATCAGCTTTTTTCTTATTTTCCTCCCCAAAGACTAAGGTGCGTCTTATACTCCAAAAAATACGGTAGTTAGTTAGTTAGCTAGTTAGTTAGAGTGCTGCTCATCTGGCTGTCAGGCAACTCTAGGCATCTTACAACAAGATTAAAAACAATAATATATGTCAGGCACGAACGACCAGACCCACCCGTGTAGAGTTCAAACTAGCTACCGTATTTTCCGGCGTATAAGACGACTGGGCGTATAAGACGACCCTCCTCAGAGCCATTTAAGGCTCGTCAGAGCCTTTCGGGCTGGTCTGCCTGGTTACAGGAGAATGAGACCCGGCGTATGAGACGACCCCTGACTTTTGAGAAGATTTTTGTGTGTTAGAAAGTAGTCTTATACGCCGGAAAATACAGTACTTTATTGTTCTCTGCCTATAATACAGGAATCTTCCCAGCTTTTGCCTGGGAAAAATGCAGTAAGGCTCCAAGGCATTCGGAGGTCCCCTCCAGCATAGCTGGCTGAGGAATTCTGGGAGTTGAAGTCCACAGGTCTTATTCAAGCTTGGATACCCTGCCTTAAGCTAAGAACCAAACCCCTTTTACGGTTTAGCACAGGGTCCTCTCAAGAAATGGTGTAGGGAGGGTTGGACTAGATGACCTACAAGATCCCCTCCAACTCGGTTAATCTGTATCTAACCTGGCTAATGTTGGGAAGGAGCGGAAGGAGGCCCCCCTCTGAAGGGGGGCTCCGTTTGTTTAGGCTCAGCAAAGATTCAAAATCAAGACGAGGCTGAAGTGAGCCCTGCACATGTTCAGTTTTCCAGAATTGCCTCTAAACTAACGGTTCCCAACCTTTTCTTCACCACGGACCACTTTTAAATACCTTTCGTGGCCACGGCCTCCCCCCCTCCCCCCCCACCAGGACTTAACTCAAGGTTTAAATCATAACCTTTTTTTCCAAGCTTTGGCCGACCCCTTGGGATGACGTCACAGCCCCCCCAGGAGTCCCTGGACCACAGGTTGAGAGAGCCACTGAGCTAGGCCAAGCACTTGTCTGGCACGCCCAACATTTCTAGATGTGGGGATGTTTGCCCAGAGGGTTGATAAGAAGTGAGCCCCTGTGCAAATCCTCCGACCGTGCAGAGGGAGGAGAGTCGTTTATCCGCCAAGCAAAAACACACACCAAATGTCACTTTTTGCACCCCTCGTGGATGAATCCCACCGATGAGAAACGCTTCCCTCTGGCTTGTTTTCTTGGTACTTGATTCTCCCTATAAAGTCCACTGCTGCTAAGAGTTTGGCTTTATTTTTATTTATTTATTTTTTTTCTTCGATGCTTGAAACACACTCTCGTTTTGTACGTTTTCTCTGTACACCTCTTGTCGCCAGGCTCTCGCGGGCTCTGTTTGCTTTGGGCTTCGTTGGTTCAATAAACGTCACCTCCAAATCCGGCTGGCTGGTCCTTGTTCACTTAGTCCAGCGCAATCCGAAGAGGACAACGGGGTCTCGGGTCATGAAGCAACCTTGGCGGGAGACTTTGCTTGCATTCAAGAGCCCTGCTTGTACATCCCGCCACGTGCAAGGAAGGCCCGAGAAAAATCCCTCTGATTTAAAAGACAAAACAAAAAAAAACCAACCCCAAAATCGAAATATTTGAATCGGGAGGGTGATTTGATGTTGGTTAACATTCTCTGTGGTTTGTTTATTTCCTTGATACTCTGACTTGTGTTGTGTGACGGGATGTATAGGTAGTCCCCGAACGGTTCATTTTGTGACCATTCAAAGTTACGACGGCACTGAAAAAAAGGGACTTACGGCCGTCTTTCACACTTAACGACCGTTGTAGCGTCCTGATAGGTCACGTGGCGACAGACTCGTATTTATGACGGTTGCAGTGTTCCCCGGGGGTCACGTGATCCCCTGCTTGAGACCATGTGACAAGCAAAGTCAAATGGGGAAGCCGAATTCACCGAACGACGAGTTATTAACCATCTCCGCAGTGATTCACTTAACAACTGTGGGGAAAAAAAGTGGTAAAATGGGGCAGAATTCACTTCACAATTGTCTGGCTTAGCAAGAGAAATTTTTGGCTCAATTGTGGCCGTAGGTCGAGGACCACCTGTATTGAGGTGGATCCCCAGGAGGGAGGGGTGCGTTCCAGACAGGTGAGAGGCAACTCAATGTGGATGTCACAGATAGTCCTCAGCTTACAACCGGTTGCTTAGCGATTGTTAGAAGTGGCGACGTACCTGGAAATGGGAGTTACGACCCCGTTCCAAAGTTTTGACGGTCCTTCCCGCCCCTTTGGACATTTATCCACATTAGCTGCATTTATGGCCGTCATAAATACAAGTCAATTGATTATGTGACCATGGGGATGCTGTAGTGAAAACAGTCATCAGACACTATTTTCAGTGCCGTCGTAACTGTGAACAGTCACTAAATGAATGGCTTTAAGTCAAGGACTGCCTGTACATCCCATCACATGTTGGGAGCTCAAGACAATATCCGTCACTTCCTTCCATTTTCCCCACCACAACCCTGTGAGGTAGGCTGGGCTAAAAGAAGAGCATGGCTGGCCCCAAATTCTCCCAGGATGCGTCTGTGACTGAGGGAGGGGCACAACCCGGTGGTCCCAGGACCCCTGGATCTCAAAAGAAGGCGGGCTGCCCTCCCCAGCCACCGCCTCTGCAAGGATTCAGAGGGAAGCCCCTTCCCCCTTTTGAATCCCAGGAGGAGAAGGAAGGGCCTTGCGTTCGAGTCTAGGGAGATCCTCAAATCATCCAGACCACGGTTGTCCCAGAGGTGCTTTTTTTCAAGAGGCAACTGGATTTTCTTGGTTTTTCCTTGAAGAGGTTTCGCTTCTTCTCATCCAAGGAGCTTCTTCCGTTCTTCAGCGGAGGATTTTCCCAAGGGAAAGCCAAATGGGTCACTGGAACGGCCTGACATAGGAAAGAGGGGAAAAGGGGCCAGGCTTTGAACTATCACATCAGCCATGGACAATCCTGAATAGGATTCGCACCTCACACAGATTTCTGCATAAACAGCGCAGTTAGTGTGATTTTGGGGTCCCGCCTCAAACTCTACATCAAATAGTGACTGGCTGTAAACTGAGGTCAAATACCGGTCCAGTATCTTGATTTTTTGTCCATATAAACGATGCTGCACTTAATGGCCGGGGGTCTCCAACTTTGGCCACTTTAAGACTTGTGGACTTCAACTCCCAGAATCCCTCAGCCAGCTTGCTGGCTGAGGGATTCTGGGAGTTGAAGTCCACAAGTCTTAAAGTGGCCAAGGTTGGAGACCCCCGGCCTAGAACAGAGATCCTCAACCTGTGGGCCACAGCCCACTACTGGGCTGTGGCCCAATTGCCACGGAGCCATATGAGTAACCAGCTGTGGTGAACATATCTGCACCAATCTCGTTGCGGGTGGCCCCATGCACATACGCACCACCGCATGCCTGCATCTGACCCTCCCACAAAAATCACCACCTCTTTCGGGCCGCCAATCCGGAAAGTTTGGGGAACTCTACCCTAGACATTTGTATATTTGAAGGTAGATCTTTCTAACGTTTAGATTTCATTGCGCTCTATCCATCAAGATGACGACATGTTAACCATCTATCTTGCTAGTCCACATAGGATACGCCATGCGCTGAATAAATCAATAACCAAGAAAATCCAGTCGCTGTTTTTAAAAAAGCCACTTTCGGGACGCCTTGCATTCCACACCCTACAAGCCAGCATCCCATCCTTCGTCCACGCTCACCCTGTCCAAATTTTAATTTCGTTTCCCTTTTTCTTATCCATTTTTCATCGTCATCCTTTTTTTTTCTCCCCCCTCCCACCTTTTGTGCATCTGTTGTGTGTGTCTTTCTCCCCCCCCCCCCTTGTAGGAGCGACTGTGTTTGCCTCTGCATATTTTAGAAGAGAAGGGGTTGACGCAGGTGGCAGAGACTGTGCAGGCCCTCCTGGAATGGGCCCCCCCGAAACAACAGCACCACCTGGGCGCTGCCTAAAGAGCCCCGAGAACTTCTTCCCGGTCTGGCGGAAGGAGGCGAGTGCGGGTGCCGCCTCTCCAAGCACAAGACTGTCTTTGTGTTCGAAGAGCGACCGCCGAACCCCGAATTCCTGATGGGAATCCTTTGCCTTTTCGTTTCTCCACTTTTTTTGTTTTTTCCCATCGGACTTTTGCAATTTGTAAAGTGGGGTGTTTTTTTTTTTCCTGGGGCGGAGGGAACGGGGTGAAAACTCCAGGAGCCCCTCGGCTTCCTATTTAAATATCATCCTCGGGGAAATCTGGGCAGGGGAGGAAAAAAAAGAAGGACTTTTTAACCCCACCACTATAGAAATGTGAGGTTCCTGGTAGGTTTAACATGGAGGGAAAAAAATTGTTGTTTTGTTTTTGTTTTTGTTTTGCACTTCTGCTCTGAACAATCCCGCAGACAAGACCAGCTCCGGAAGGACCCCCGTGATGACGGTCCTTAGCCAGTCCTGAATCCTCTTATTCTTTTGCTGCTTTTGTTCTTTCCCATCATCGCTTCCCATTGAGATGTTTCTTACAGGAATTTTTTTAAAAAATATGCATTCATGGGTCCCAAGACGTGCGAGAAATTCAGCACAATTCGATCCTAAATCAGCAAGTCGGATGCCTGAATTGGAGAGAGCCTGGTACGACTTTAATATCACTCCTCAAATGTCTGTTTCCCCCACCTCCCCATTTAATAGTACAAAGGAGCTGAAGCCTGAGCAATAAATGTATCACTGATGCCTGTTAAGTGAAGAAGAATGGGGCACAGCTAGATGCCCTTCTGGGTGCTTGAAAGAGCAGCTTTTTTGCTTTCTTCCTCTTCCTAGTTTTCTTAATGAGATTTTATAAAATGTGAGATTGCAAACCACTTTAGCACTTACTTGGAAAGGGCAATTGGGAAGAACTCTTCTGTGAACCAGGCACGGTTTGGATCCGGTTTGGAAAAGTAGCTACAACACCATGAATCTGCCTGGAGCATAATTCTGCCCACTGTGGAAAAGACAAACCTGAAGAAAATTCTGAGTTTTTTCACCCTGGAAATGGTGCAGCAGGCTGAACAAACGAACAATGAGCCTCTGCCGATTGGCGAGAATTGCAGGCTGGATCTCTCCAACCGAGACCCTATTCAAATAGATAAGATCCTCTGTCTTGTTTTTTTTTTCCATACGGTTTCCATGCTTGTGGACAATCCCAGTTAAAGCCACTTCTTGTGTTGCGAGTGGAAAAGCGTGCGCTCCGGTGTTTGAATAGGATTGGGGCAGCACTGTTGTGCCGGAGAGCAGAGGTTTCTAATCTTGGCCACTTTTAAGACTTTTGGACTTCAACTCCCAGAATTCTTCAGGCAGCATAGCTTACTCTCTTGTAATCCCTTCTTTTGCAATCTCGCCACTTTAAGGAGTAAGAGAAAAAGAAACAGACACGGCTGGCTGAGGAATTCTGGGAGCTGAAGTCCACAAGTTTTAAAGTGGCCAAGGTTGGAGACCCCTGACGTAAAGGAACCCTGTGTAATCCCTAAAGGAAGCTGGATGTTTAAGGTTCCTGGGAAGGAGTGTGCAATTGAAGGAGTTCGTAGCCATTAAATGTCAGGAGATGCATCGGCTGGGAAGTCAAAATTTCGGTTGGCCAGTTCAGCTGCCAGGGGATGAGGTCCCTGTTCTCGGTCGTTGCAGGAACGGAGAACTTTAAACAAAAAAATGCTTTGTACATGAATCAGATGTGTATCTCGGGCTCATAAGTGAAGGTCGCTCGTGACAGATGTGCAGTGTAGAGGAGGTAAGAAAAGGGACGGTTGGTTGGGAGAGATTTGGGAATTGATCCACAGCACCATAACTTAATTTTTCCCCCTATTCAGTTGCAGGGCCCCCACCTGCCCCCAGTTATTTCCGATCAACCCTGTTAGTTTTCAAGCTCCTGTTCGCTTCTCCAAACTTCGAATAAGCAATGTTTCCAGGGCTTTCGTATTTCATTCCTTCTTGCTCTTTCCTTCTCCACCTCCATCACGCTTGGTTTTCATTTTCGTCTCTTTCTCGACATGGCCGGCTTCCTGCATCCTGGCGGTGTACTTCAACTTTTAAGGGTGTTTTTTTTTTTTTTGACTTCCCTTGCTAAGAACACACCAAGACCCTGTTCAATGGCAAAACACCCAATTTTAGTCAGGTCCTGTGTTGTTTTCGTTAGGGCTGCTTTTGGCCTGCGTTTTGCGGAAACAGCTTTGGACGAAAGGAGATGCATGAAACATGTCATTGAGGGTCCCATTTTCTGCTTTAAAACTTCATGGTTCTGCTCTTCGGGGACCCTCGACCCTCGTGAAATACAGTTTTTTGAAGGGACAAAATGCCACATTTCCGAAGTCTCATTTTTTCAGGATTTGAGTTTTCGGGTTTAAATCTGCACTCTCCCAATTCTGTCCGCTTGCAAGTTCTCCGCTGTTTGTTTTATCTGATCGGTGATTCTTGTGCTACTCGCACCCAGCTAGCTTGAGAAATCTCGCCAGTGCAGGACTCTCTGTGAAAGTTCACGTTTTTTTACGCCACGTTCCTGCCCTGTTATAAGTTTGCACCCTTTGAAATCCTAACCTCTTTCCTTGGGGGTGCGTGCGATGATGTCTTTTGAATTAGAAGCAGCTTGTTTCAAGGGTCAACTGAGCTGGTTCAGGATCCCGGGCAGAATCTCGAGTTCAAGATAACCCTGTTCTTGAGGTTGGAACGCTATTTCAAGCCTGAGGCACTTCCGAAGTGTTAAAAAAGGACATTTGCAGTGAAAATGATTTGCTTTGAAGCTGTTTGTTCCTCTTGGGGCGGGTCTATTCTTTGCCTAGACCATTGTTGTTCAATCTTGGCAACTTTTAAGATGGGTGGACTTCAACTCCCAGAATTCCCCAGCCAGCATAGTTTACTCTCTTGTAATATCCCTTTCTCTGTAATCTCTCCACTTTAGGAGATTAAGAGAAAAAGAACCGGATATGGCTGACTGGGGAATTCTGGGAATTGACGTCCACCCACCTTAAAAGTTGCCACGGTTGAATAACACCAGCCTAGGCAGTTGAGTTTGCGTGTCTTTGCTTGGAAAAAGTATTTCTCGCAGCTCCATTGTGTGGATTGGCTTTGGTGTCAGCAAAGAGACGAAAGGAATGAACGCACAACGGGGGTTGCCTGCATCGTTGCAAAAGATGCTCACACCGGCGCCTGCCCATTGGAGCCGTGTGCAAGAGCCAAAAAGGGAACACAGAAATCAACCACTGATGTACACCTTGTAGGACTCTCTGCTGGGCTCTGGTGCAGGAACCGCAGAAGACATTTTTCAGGTGCAACTCAACCAGGCAAGAAAAGACACAGTCCGTCTCTCTTCCCACTCAACCCTGCCCGAAGCAGCACCAGTGGGATAACCGCCTGCTGCACCAGCTTTGTTGCTCAGTTCGAGGCTGGCTCTTGCGTTCAGCTGCGTGTGGCATGAAAAAAAAAAACTCTCATCCGTTCAACCAACATGATTCGGTTTGTCGTTACACCAAAAGAAAAAAAAACACCCTCCGAACAAACAAACAAAACTTTTTCTTTTTAAATTTCAGGTTTGAAACGGCTTGAGGAATTTGTGTTTTGCTCTATTTATGTGCAATTTTTTTTTCTTAATAGTTGATGAAAACAAAAAAAAAGTGTGTTAAAATTGCTGGTAGAAGCAACAACAGATGATAATGAAGATTAAAAGTTGGATGTGGGGTCCCTCCTGGGCCTGCACCACCCCAGTATTTGCTGTAACGTTAGTTCAGTGCTAGGATTTTTTATCAAGGAACTACGAATCTTTGCAACTGACATTAGGAGCCTGTCTTTTCATTGGCCGAGAGCTTCCCTGCTAATATCCCTTTCTTTTGGGCATGAATTCACATTCTTACCACCTGACATTTACCTGGCCACATTATCCCTCATGACCAGGGATTGAGTTGGCCAGAAAGAACCATATACTCCAACTGAGTTGACCAGCCTGGATCGTTGTATGTGGATCAATCATTACTCATCCTGGCCATCTTCATTCCCTAAATCCTGGATTTATCCACGTCACAGTTGTGTGGAAAGCAGACCCACATTATTATTATTATTATTATTTGCTGGATCGGATCTAAGGATACCTGCTTTAACCATCTCTGCCTCTCCTAGAGAAGCCGGCAAGCATTGCAGAGAAAATAAATAGCTTTAGTCCTTCATTGAGTTACTGCTTCTACTATCCCCAGCTGATCAATCCAACGAGCACAGTCTCCCAGGAGTAGGAGATTTGCACGGAGCACTCCTGACACGTTCCCTTAACAATACGCCTGGAGGTTTGTGTTTTGCAAAATGAATTCAGTTAAGTGACGTTCGCAGCAGTTCGATTCCTAACCAGGCTAGAAAAAACTGTCCACGTTCCTTCTGTCGTAACCGGTGCTACACCTTTGAGGAAATTAAAACGGTTTTAGTGTGTTAAAACCTTGATGTTTTCAGTAGAACTGTTGAAACGTTGTGATTTTTTTCAGTGCCCTACAACTCGCATTTTTCTCTAGGTCAGAAGACTGGGGCTTCCCTTTTGTTGTTTCTGCCAGCTCTAAAGTGTAATTTGGCTTTTTCCCCAGCTAGTGCTGGGGCAGATGAGTTGGACCCACAAACACCTTAATCGCCCACCCGTTGCTGGCTCAGAATTAAGGGAATTGGTGATCCATCCCATCTGGAGGGTGTACCACGCTGGGGAAAAGCCGGTGTAAGTAGTAGCGTAGCCAAAGATTTTTTTTTTTTAATATTTCCTATATTTGTATGTCTGTAAATACATTCCATGGAAGACTATCAAATATAAATGTCATAATATCATGGGTTTTATTTTCAATTGCCTGTATGTGTTACCAGTCCATTTCTAGCACGCCTGATATAATAAACTCCAAACCTGGGTGATTTGAAATTAAAAAAAAAAAAAAGCTTTAAAACCTGCCTCTGAAATTGAGAAGCATTTATTCCGAAGCAGGTTTATCCAGTCTCTCATATTTCGGCTTCTATCACGACTTTAAATTAGGTTTGCTGTCACTCAAAGGGGCTTACACAATAATTTTACAATAAAGTTGAAATTCTTCTCATCCAGCGCTCGTTTTTTAAGGGGAATTTCCAATAAACCTTTATAGGAAGGACAAGCCATGTCTTCACAAATATCCAGGTTGCTAATAGCCGTGGGGAATCCAGAGTTAATATCGTATGGATGAAGGCAAGTGATCTGGGGGTTACCGTATTTTCCGGCGTATAAGACGACTGGGCTTATAAGACAACCCTCCTCAGAGCCATTTAAGGCTCGTCAGAGCCTTATGGGCTGGTCTGCCTGGTTACAGGAGAATAAGACCCGGCGTATAAGACGACCCCCGACTTTTGAGAAGATTTTTGTGTGTTAGAAAGTAGTCTTATACGCAGGAAAATACAGTAATTTCTCATTTTATGGTGGCCAGAGAGAGCCCATGGTTATTTGCTAGAGGTGCTTTACAGGTCCTATGCTGAGGAAGCTTCGAAGTTCCTTAAAATTCTCATCCTGTGAATACTAGGACTGCATCTTCTGCTCTTTAATGGAAGACAGCCTTTTGATGGGAATTAAAAACCAATTAGTCCCCAATTTACAACAGGATCCTTTAGTGACCATTCAGACTTACATGAGAGTGAAAAAAAAACGCCTTACGACGCTTTTTCACACAATCACTGCAGTGGTCAAAAGTTGGGACTCTGAGCAACTGACTGGTACTTATGACGGTTGCAGTGTCCCGAGGTCACGTGATCCACCCTTGCAACCGTCTGACGAGCGAAATCCAAGGGGGAAACCATTAACGACCCGTGTTTCTAACTCAGTGGAACGACTCGCCTCCCGAAATTGTGGGATGCTCCAACCCTGGAAGTTTTTAAGAAGATCGGACAACCGTTTTTGTCTGAAGTGGCGTAGGGTTTCCTGCCCGAGCATGGGGTTGGACTAGAAGACCTCCAGAGGTCCCTTCCCAACTCTTGTTTATTCTATTCTAATCATAAGCTGCAGGGATTCACTTAGGAACTGTGTGTGGCAAGAAAAGGCGTAACACGGGGTGAAACCCATGTAAGAACTGTCTCACTTAGAAACACAAATTGTGGGCTTAATTTTGGCCGTAGTGACATTCTAAGTGACGTTTTTCTATCGACATCTCCCCCCATCCTCACTCCCCCAATATTTGCACCCTCCTTTAGAATCAGCCAGTTAGGCACTCCCCTTGGACTTATTTCCCTTTTCCCTTTAATTTAAAAAAAGAAAAGAAAAATACACTGGCTTTCGATACCCGAGGATTGGTCCTCCCCAAATGAGAGATAAGTGCTCGAAGAAAGAATATTTTTAATTATTCCGAATCCTCCGGGCCAGAGGTCCTCAACCTTGGCCACTTTAAGGCTTGTGGACTTCAACTCCCAGAGTTCCTCAGCTGGCTGAGGAACTCTGGGAGTTGAAGTCCACAAGCCTTAAAGTGGCCAAGGTTGGAGACCCCTGCTCTGGGCAAATATAAAGCTGCCCCCTTCACCGAGGGGCACACACTGGATGCGAGGAGGAGCAGATCACTTCTTCTTCTTCGGCCCCGCTTTCCCTTTCTTCCCTTTATCCTTGGTGACGGGCTCTTCCTCCAGCATTTTCTTGAGGTTTTTGTAAGGACCGAGGAACCTACGGACCATCATACCTCTCCACCAGGCCTGCAGCTGAAAGAAAAGACGGGCATCGGAAAAATTGGACTCCCATCCCCTCCCGGCCACCAGAGCTGGCCTGGCACCGTGGACTCCTTCAACTGACACCGGTGCAAAAGTCCAGCTCTCTGGACGTTGGTACCCGGCATCCTGCTCTCCTCTGGCGTACTGCAAGGCTGCCCCAAGCTTGGTGCCCACATCAAGACAGGTTATTTGAAGGTCCACCTTTTCCACTTAACATCTACGCAACCCACCAGAGAAGGGACTCAGAGTATGTTGGGCTTCCCCTCTCTTCAGGAGGTCCATCTGGTGGGACCAAGAAGAAGGATCTTCTTGGTGGTGGCTCCCTGTTATTTCAAGGTCCATCTTTTCCACTTAATATCTACGCAACCCACCAGAGAAGGGACTCAGGGTATGTTAGGGTTCCTCTCTCTTCAGGAGGTCCATCTGGTGGGACCAAGAAGAAGGATCTTCTTGGTGGCTTCTTGGTGGCGGCTCCCTCCCTGTTATTTCAAGGTCCACCTTTTCCACTTAACATCTACGCAACCCACCAGAGAAGGGACTCAGAGTATGTTGGGCTTCCTCTCTCTTCAGGAGGTCCATCTGGTGGGACCAAGAAGAAGGGCCTTCTCGGTGGTGGCCCCCTCCCTGTTATTTCAAGGTCCATCTTTTCTACTTAACATCTACCCAACCCATCAGAGAAGGGACTCAGGGTATGTTAGGGTTCCTCTCTCTTCAGGAGGTCCATCTGATGGGATCAAGAAGAAAGAAGTTCTTGGTAGTAGCTCCCTCCCTGTTATTTCAAGGTCCATCTTTTCTGGTTACATCTATCCAACCCACCAGAGAAGGGACTCAGGGGATATTAGGGTCCCTCTCACTTCAGGAGGCCCATCTGGTGGGACCAAGAAGAAAGACATTCTTGGTAGTGGCTTCCTTCCTGTTATTTCAAGGTCCATCTTTTCTGGTTACATCTATCCGACCCACCAGAGAAGGGACTCGGGACGTTAGGGTTTCTCTCTCTTCGGGAGGTCCATCTGGTGGGACCAAGAAGAAGGGCCTTTTTGGTGGTGGCTCCCTCTCTGTTATTTCAAGGTCCATCTTTTCCACTTAACATCTACCCAACCCACCAGAGAAGGGACTCAGGGTATGTTAGGGTTCCTCTCTCTTCAGGAGGTCCATCTGATGGAACCAAGAAGAAAGACGTTCTTGGTAGTAGCTCCCTCCCTGTTATTTCAAGGTCCATCTTTTCTGGTTACATCTATCCAACCCACCAGAGAAGGGACTCAGGGGATATTAGGGTCCCTCTCACTTCAGGAGGCCCATCTGGTGGGACCAAGAAGAAAGACATTCTTGGTAGTGGCTTCCTTCCTGTTATTTCAAGGTCCATCTTTTCTGGTTACATCTATCCGACCCACCAGAGAAGGGACTCGGGACGTTAGGGTTTCTCTCTCTTCGGGAGGTCCATCTGGTGGGACCAAGAAGAAGGGCCTTTTTGGTGGTGGCTCCCTCTCTGTTATTTCAAGGTCCATCTTTTCCACTTAACATCTACCCAACCCACCAGAGAAGGGACTCAGGGTATGTTAGGGTTCCTCTCTCTTCAGGAGGTCCATCTGATGGAACCAAGAAGAAAGACGTTCTTGGTAGTAGCTCCCTCCCTGTTATTTCAAGGTCCATCTTTTCTGGTTACATCTATCCAACCCACCAGAGAAGGGACTCAGGGGATATTAGGGTTCCTCTCACTTCAGGAGGCCCATCTGGTGGGACCAAGAAGAAAGACATTCTTGGTAGTGGCTCCCTCCCTGTTATTTCAAGGTCCATCTTTTCTGGTTACATCTATCCAACCCACCAGAGAAGGGACTCAGGGGATATTAGGGTTCCTCTCTCTTCAGGAGGTCCATCTGGTGGGACCAAGAAGAAAGACGTTCTTGGTAGTAGCTCCCTCCCTGTTATTTCAGGGTCCATCTTTTCTGGTTACATCTATCCGACCCACCAGAAAAGGGACTCAGGGGATATTAAGGTTCCTCTCACTTCAGGAGGCCCATCTGGTGGGACCAAGAAGAAGGATCTTCTCAGTGGTGGCTCCCGCCCTGTGGAACATCATCCTTGCAGAGATAAACTGGCCCTCACTTTTGAAAGGCCCCAAAGACTTGGTTCTGCCAGTGGGCTTGGGGACCCCATGGTGGTAGGAAGCCCATTGTGATCGGTTTAATACCGCTAGGTACGATAAGGGCGTGTGGGTTAGGTTGCTCTGTCCCCCCTCCTCCTCCCCATTCCGGCGTGGCAAGCAACCAGAGGACATGGCGGGGACTGGCGACTGGGCTTATTATCAGGGGAGGTCTTATTTTCGGGAAAATACAGTAGTTGTTACCCACCCCTGTTGCAGCCCTTCAAGACTAAACCTCCTCTTACCTTCAAGATGCTCTTCATCTCCAGGGCATCTTGCTCGACCTTCTTCCTCGCGTTCTCTTTCTCCTTCCGGTCCTCGATGATCGCTTGCTCGCACGCCCGGCACTGCAGAAAGCAAATGGAGAGATGGGCTTTGGAGTCCCCTAGCTGAAGCTTCCTATCTGAATTCGCTCATCTTCTTTTAGTCCTTTGCTAGCCCCACCCCCACCAGGGGTCCATGTCTCCAGTGGAGGGAAGGGGGAGGGGGCTAGCCTGGGGAGGGGGTGTCTTTCTCTGTTTCTCTCCCCAGTTTGAAAATAGGATTTGGTTGGTTTTTTTTTAATTCGGGCCTGATGATTGGCCCAAAGATACCTAGCTAGCTTCCATATCTAAGGTGGAACTAGAACTCACAGTCTCCTGGTGATTTGCCCAAGATCACCCAGCCAGCTTTCATGTCTAAGGCGGGACTAGAACTCACTGTCTCCTGGTGATTGGTCCAAAGTCACCCAGCTGTCTTTCATGTCTAAGGCGGGACTAGAACTTGCTATCTCCTGGTGATTGGTCCAAAGTCACCCAGCTGTCTTTCATGTCTAAGGCGGGACTAGAACTTGCTATCTCCTGGTGATTGGTCCAAAGTCACCCAGCTGGCTATCATGCCTAAGGTGGGTCTAGAATTTACTTTCTCCTGGTGATCAGCCCAAGTCCAAGGAATGAGCCTGGTGGCGCAGTGGACTAAAGCGCTGTTAAATAGCACTTAGCTGCCTGCAATTACTGCAAGTTCGAATCTCACCAGGCTCAAGGTTGACTCAGCCTTCCATCCTTTTGAGGTAGGTAAAATGAGGACCCGGATTGTGGGGGCAATAAGCTGACTTTGTATAAAAAAGAACACCGCTTGGGGGGGCTGAAAGCCCTACTAAGCAAGTATACACAAAAGTATGAAGGCTCTTGCTTAACGCATTGTAAGCCACCCTGAGTCTCTGGAGAAGAGCGGCATATAAATTGAACCAATAAATAAATAAATAAGTCACCCAATCAACTTTGGTGTCTAAGGTGGCATCCGAACTCACGTCCTCTTGGTTTCTAAGCTAGCACCTTAACCGCTACACCAAACGCGGATATGCCACGCCCGTAAAAAACTGATCAGGCCATTATAGCCACCATCTTTTCACCCCACCCTGCAGATACCCCCGAGCCCATCCTGCCCTTCTCCTCTGCCGAGACATTTGCTGGTGCCAGTCCAGCTGCTGTGCCCCCCAGCAGATGTTCCTTGTCAGCCCCACCCCCTTTAAACGGGGATGCAGATGGGAACAGGTGACACGTCCCTTCCGACCTGCTTGGCCAGTTCCTGCAGAGAGGCCTGGTCCGCCGCTCTCGAGGACTTCAGGTTGTTGAGGGCCTGCTGCTTGGCCTCGGTTTCCTTTTCGTACTTCTCCATCCAGTATTCCAGTTTCTCTTCTATGCTCTGTTGGCGAGAGGTATGCGGTCGCTTGACACGATTTTAAGACGTGGACTTCGATTCCCAGAACTCCCCAGCCAGTCATGCTACCCAGGGAATTCTGGGAATTGAAGTCCCAACTATTTTGAAAACGCCAAAGTTGAACACAGGTGTGTCCCTATCAACTTCCTTCACAAAAGCTTCTTTCTTGAGTTGCACACACATGATCTGTCCCCCTCTATACACACCCACAAAAACACAGCCAGTCGAGGGTTAAAGAAGCACTTGGCACACACCACAGTTCTTATCTCCAACTTGGCAGCGATATTCACACCGTCTGCCAAGTGCTTTAATTGTTCACAGAAAGAAAATCACATACGTAGCTTTGCCAAAATCCGTTCTTTTAGCAGCTTCAGGCTTCAATGACTATCAGATTGAGTTTTGTTCATCACAGGGATCATTGACCACCACCCTCTCTTATATAGTCTCTGGGGTGTGGTCCAGTGACTCATTGGTCCTGTGACTCAAGTCCAGTGACTCAGGTCTATTCCCTCGCACGTCTCCTCAGCTGCTGCAAGCGCTTATCTCCCCTTCGTTGACGTGCGTTCAGGAATGACGTCTCTCCCTCACTCTCATCTGAGACACCTGTTTCCCCACTACTTTGCTCTCTTTCAGCTGGCACCTGAGACGGTGCCAGAGGGGGGGGGGGGGCTGGGAGATCTGGCTGGCTCCTCTTCCTCATGCTCAGAGCTTCCTTCCTCCAATACGATAGGCTCAGAGGACGGGGCCACAACAACACACACTATAGAACTTTCTTCTTCCCGCCTCCCACACTCCAAATTCCTAACCTATCAACACCGTGTTTTCTACTACAGGTAGTCCTCGACTTACAACCGTTCATTTAGTGACCGTTTCAAGTTACAACGGCAGTGAAAAGAGTGGCTTGTGACCGTTTTTCACACTTACGACTGTTGCAAACATCCCCATGGTCACATGATTAAAACTCGGATGCTTGGCAACTGGCTTGTATTTATGACAGTCGCAGAGTGCCGGGGGACCACGGGATCCCCTTTTGCGACCTGACAGAGTCAATAGGGGAAAGCAGATTCACTTAACAACCGGGCTAGTAATTTAACAACTGCAGTGATTCATGGCAAGAGAAGTCGTAAAATGGGGCAAAGCTCACTTCACAAATTTCTCACTTAACAACATAGATTGTTGTTCCTTTGTGGTCGTAAGATGAGGACCACCTGTACAGGGGAAAGGGAGAAGATGCAGGGGCCAAAGAACCAGGTTGTGGGGTGGGGGGAGTGGGGAAAACATTCTTGTAACAACTTTGAGAGGGACGAGGTGGTCACCGACCGTTTGCTGCTGCTTAAGGAAAGCCGCGATCTCCATGTGGATCCGGATCTCTTGATCCATTTCATTTCGCAGCTTCTGAAGTCAGGGAGGAAAAGAGAAGAGTTGGCATCAAACTAATGAGCTCTCCGTGGGGAGAAGACAGGCAGACAGACGAGAGGTATGTATGTATGTAGGTAGGTAGGTAGGTCAAGATTATATAATGGATGGATGGATGGATGGGTAGGTAGGTAAATAATGGATAGATCAAGATTATAGGATGGATGGATGGATAGATAGATAATGGATAGCTCAAGATATGATGGATGGATAGATCGATCAAGATATGGATGGATGACAGATAGATAGATAGATAGATAGATAGATAGATAGATAGATAGATAGATAGATAGATAGATAGATAGATGATAGATAGATGATAGATAGATAGATAGATAGATAGATAGATAGATAGATAGATAGATCAAGATTATACAATGGATGGATGGATGGATGGATGGGTAGGTAGGTAGATAATGGATAGATCAAGATTCTATGATGGATGGATGGATAGATAGATAATGGATAGATCAAGAGATGATGGATGGATTGATAATGGATAAATCAAGATTATACGATGGATGGGTAGTTAGGTAGATAGATAATGGATAGATCAAGATATGGATAGATGGATGGATAGATAATGGATAGATCAAGATTATATGATAGATGGATAGGTAGGTAGGTAGGTAGATAGATATTGGATAGATCAAGATATGGATAGATGGATGGATGGATAGATAATGGATAAATCAAGATTATATGATGGATGGATAGGTAGGTAGGTAGATAGATAATGGACAGATCAAGATTATACAATGGATGGATGGATGGATAGGTAGGTAGGTAGGTAGATGGATAGATCAAGATTATATGATGGATGGATAGATAGATAATGGATAGATCAAGAGATGATGGATAGATAATGGATAGATCAAGATTATATGATGGATGGGTAGGTAGGTAGATAATGGATAGATCAAGATATGGATGGATGGATGGATGGATGGATAGATAATGGATAGATCAAGATTATATGATGGATGGATAGGTAGGTAGGTAGATAGATAATGGACAGATCAAGATTATACAATGGATGGATGGATGGATAGGTAGGTAGGTAGGTAGATGGATAGATCAAGATTATATGATGGATGGATAGATAGATAATGGATAGATCAAGAGATGATGGATAGATAATGGATAGATCAAGATTATATGATGGATGGGTAGGTAGGTAGATAATGGATAGATCAAGATATGGATGGATGGATGGATGGATGGATAGATAATGGATAGATCAAGATTATATGATGGATGGATAGGTAGGTAGGTAGATAGATAATGGACAGATCAAGATTATACAATGGATGGATGGATGGATAGGTAGGTAGGTAGATGGATAGATCAAGATTATATGATGGATGGATAGATAGATAATGGATAGATCAAGAGATGATGGATAGATAATGGATAGATCAAGATTATATGATGGATGGGTAGGTAGGTAGATAATGGATAGATCAAGATATGGATGGATGGATGGATGGATGGATAGATAATGGATAGATCAAGATTATATGATGGATGGATAGGTAGGTAGGTAGGTAGATAGATAATGGATAGATCAAGATATGGATGGATGGATAGATGGATAGATCATAGATAGGTAGGTACATAATGGATAGATCAAGATTATATGATGGATGGATGGATAGGCAGGCAGGCAGGCATATATATATAGAGGGAGAGGGAGGATAGAGAGATAGATGATAGATAAACAGTATTGTCATTTTGAATGTACACTAATTGGCATACATTAAAATGAAATGTTGCATAACTGCTCTCAAAGGATCGCCACCTCCAATATACACTACATAAACATGACTAAATAAACAAACAAATAACAAATGCAAAATACAAATTGAGGCACTTGAGTGTCTCTCCCCCACCCACCCCCCGCCCCCTCCCCCAAGAAAGCTCTTCTCCTCCAACTAGGAACAGGTACCTCGATTTCATTCTGCAGATCGTTCTCGGTGGCAAAGCACTTCTTCTGCGCTTGGGCCACCTGGAGATCGGTGTCCTTCTTGACGTAGCGGTTCTCCATGTCCGTTTTGGCCTTCATCTCCTGAAGCTGGTCTTTGAGGTAGGCAATCATCTCGTTCCGGTTCTGTGATGGTGATGATGGAGCATAAAAAGGAAAAAAGATCTGCTAGACGGGCGCAGTTGCTGGAGGTGGCCATCCAGACTGGACTAGGTTCCGTGGGATCTTTTGGGCTCTCTGTGCCTGGTGGCTTCCTTGAAGACATTTCACGACCCGACTAGCTAACATCATCAGGGCTAGGAGGGTATAGGGTTTGCAGAAAGCGGAAGGGGAAGGAGGAGAAAGAAAAAAAGGACTATCTCTTTTGGGCTCTGTTAGTTGGTGGCTTTCTCGCAGACATTTCATTACCAGACTGGGTAACATCATCCTTTCTGGAAAGGACTGTATATAAATAGAGAGCAAAGCCCACTCTCTTCTAGCACGGATGATGTTACCTACCTTGGTAATGAAATGTCTGCGAAAAAACCATCAAGCTCAGAGAGCACCAAGAATACCATAGTTTGGCTCTGCAACCCAACGAGACAGACAGAGACTTCAGAGGATGATTAGAACGGCAGAAAAAACAATGGCTACCAACCTGCCTTCCATGGAGGACCTGCATACTGCGTGAGTCAAAAAGAGGGCTGGGAAAATATTTATGGACCCCTCGCATCCTGGACATCAACTGTTTCAACTCCTACCCTCAAAACGATGCTATGGAGCACTGCACACCAGAACAACTAGACACAAGAATAGTTTTCCCCCCCAACACCATCACTCTGCTAAAGAAATAATTCCCTCAACACTGTCAAACTATTCACTAAGTCTGCACTACTATTAATCTCATCGTTCCCACCATCCATCTCCTCCCACTTATGACAGCATAACTGTAATTTTGCTGCTTGTATCCTTACAATTTATATTGCTATTGTTTCCTGATTGCTTATTTGTAACCTATGACTATCGTTAAGTGTTTACCTTATGATTCTTGAGAAACGTATCTTTTCTTTTATGTACACCGAGAGCATAGGCACTAAAGACAATTTCCTTGTGTGTCCAATCACACTTGGCTAATAAAAAAAAATCTATCTATCTATCTATCTATCTATCTATCTATCTATCTATCTATCTATCTATCTATCTATCTATCATCTATCTATTTATATCTACCTACCTACCTACCATTCTCTTCTAATATTATGCTATGCTGTGCTATACTATGCTATTCTCATTTTCTATATTCTACTGTTCTGTTCTGTTCCGTTCCGTTCCGTTCCATTCCATTCCATTCCACTCCACTCCACTCCACTCCACTCCACTCCTCACCTCCACTCTACTCTATTCTTTATTCCAATATTCTATTCTATTCTGTTCTGTTCTGTTCTGTTGTCCTCCTCCTCCTCTCCACAATCCCCTCTCCGTTCTAGCACTGATGCTGTTGCCTACTTGGGTAATGCAATGCCTGCATTTCATTACCCAAGTAGTAATGGGTACCAAGCTCAGTGAGCACCAAGGACCCCACAGTTCAACCTCTGAACTAACAAAGATTCTCTTTTGTTAGATCAATGGTTTTATTATTATTATTTATTTATTTATTAGTTAGATTTATATGCCGCCCTTCTCCGGAGACTCAAGGCGGCTTACAATGCGTTAAGCAATAGCCTTCCTACTTTTGTATATACCTGCTTAGTAGGGTTTTGCAAGAGAAAAGGTGAACGCCCTTGGTGTTCCTTGTTAGGACCTTGGGTCTTATTAAGTGAGGAAGACAACCTGAGACAGGGATGGGCGAGTCACTTTGCAGAAGGTGAGGAGAGCTCACAAGCTCCAAAGTGCAAACTTTTATTTGTTCAAGCGGATTTATAGGTGCTGGGATTCTCTGGGCAGTGAACTCCCATCAGCATCTGGAAATGATTTGGGTTGAGTCTGGCGGCCCGCTTCAAAACTGATACCACCAAGGAATAGGTTTCGAGTGATGTCATTCAGTAGCGTTTCTCCAACGTTGGGATTTTTTTTTTTCATTTTTAAACAGGACACATCGTGCAACTTTTGGCATTGGCCACTCCAAAACGCGGACCGGCTTAACGAAACGGGTTGAAGCATTTGGCGGGAGATGGGTGGCTTCGATGCAGCGGGGTCGCCGCTCAAGGCCATCTCGAGGCCTTAACTTGGGTAGCTGAGAAGTGGGCACCGGTGGAAGAGATGGGCCAGGGTCCTCTCCAGCTTAGGTTCTCATTTCCCAGCCAGGTAATTTGACCAGGGGTCTCCAACCTTGGCCATTTTATGACTTGTGGACGTCAACTTCCAGAATTCGTGTTTCTTTTTTTTTCTCTTACCCCCTAAAGTGGCGAGATTGCAGAGGAAGGGATTGCAAGAGAGTAAACGATGCTGGCTGAGGAATTCTGGGAATTGACGTCCACAAGTCGTAAAGTGGCCAAGGTTGGAGACCCCTAGATTAGACCATTCCGATACCCCAAAGGCTGACCCCTTTTACGTAACCGAACAGTGAGCATCACGGGATGGGAAAAGATTCTGCTTTGGGGCTGACCTGCAGCTCGTAATCCTTTTCCTTCTTGACCTCGCCGAGCTGTTTCTGGAGACTCTTGATCTTCTTCCTTCCCATCTCTTCCCTGTAAATTGGGAGGGGCGGGGAGGCAGGGTTGAGAACAAAGGAGAGGCCGTTTTTGAAATCTTTTGGCTAGCAAGGTGTAGGTAGTCCTTGACTTACGACCGTTCCTTTTTAGCAACCATTTGAAGTTATGACAGCACTGGGGGGAGGAAAAAATAATAATAACTGGCCGGGGAATTCTGGGAGTTAAAGTCCATAAGCATTTAAAAGTTTTATAACTTTCCCAAAACACAGAGTATGAGAAAAACAGCTTGTTGTTTTGGCCACGCAAGAAAAAAGCTAGCTCTCTCTCTCATTCCCTCTGTCTCTCTCTTTCCATCTCTCTCTCTCTTTCCCTCTTCCTTCTTTCTCTCTCTTCATCTCTCTTTCTCCCCCTTTCTCTCTCTCTTTCCCTCTGTCTCTCTTTCCATCTCTCTCTTTCTCTCTCCCCTTTGTCTCTCTCTTTTTCTCTTTCCATCTCTCTCTTTCTCTCTCCCCTCTGACTCTCTTTTTCTCTCTTTCCATCTCTCTCTCTCCCTTCCCCCCCTCTCTCTTTCTCTTTCCATCTCTCTCTCTCCTTCCCTCTTCCTTCTTTCTCTCTCTTCATCTCTCTTTCTCCCCCTTTCTCTCTCTCTTTCCCTCTGTCTCTTTCCATCTCTCTCTTTCTCTCTCCCCTTTGTCTCTCTTTTTCTCTCTTTCCATCTCTTTCTCTCTCCCCTCTGATTCTCTCTTTTTCTCTTTCCATCTCTCTCTCCCCTTCCCTCTCTCTCTCTTTCTCTTTCCATCTCTCTCTCTCCTTCCCTCTTCCTTCTCTCTCCCCCTCTCTCTCTCTTTCCCTCTGTCTCTCTTTCTCTCTCTTTCCATCTCTCTTTCTCTCTCCCGTCTCTCTTTTTCTCTCTTTCCATCTCTCTCTTTCTCTCTCCCCTTCCCTCTGTCTCTTTTTCTGTCTTTCCATCTGTCTTTCTCCTTCCCTTTTCCTTCTTTCCCTCTCTTCATCTCTCTCTCTCTCTCACACACACACACACACACTCTCACTCACTCACTCACTCACAGAGCTCCTTCCAACTCAAGTGACTGGCAGGCCATGTCTCGGGGGCGAAACCCCCGGCAGAAAAACAATCTGAGTCAAGAAGGATGGAAGTAAGGACCTGAGGACCAGGTTCTGAAGGTTGGTCTTCTTGTCCCTCTCCCGAGTCACGGCCAACTGCAGGGTGCGGAAGGTCCTCAGCATCAGCATCTCATCCATGGTGCCCTCAAGCACGTCGTTCGAGTATTGCCTGCCAGGAGGAAACGGGAAACGGGGGTCAGCTCAGAGGCCAAGCAGAAAGGGGGCTCAGAAGTATGGGTCCTGGGTGCTCTTTGAGATTAGTGGGTTTCTGGCAGACGTTTCATGACCCACCTAGGTAACATCATCAGTGCTAGAAAGGATAGGGGCAGAGGTATTCAGCCGGTTCAGACGAATTGCCGTGTTTTGGGATGCCACATGCGTGCGCGGACAGGGCGTGCACTGTTAAGATATTCTTGGCTCATAACTGATGTTGTGGGTTATTAAGCAGAATACCCTTTGAGTACTCTTTGAAAAGCGACTAGGAGTGGTTGTGAACAATCACAGTTAATATACAAACACACTGAGTTGTTGTAGTCTTTTACTTTTAGGAAAAGTAAAGCAAAGTCCAAAAACAATCCAAGTCACACACGGATAAGACGAGAGTTAAAAGATCAACCCAGGGATATTTCAAGTACAAAGTCTTCTTACCAGTTGTAGTCATACCCAATAAAACAGTTCTTCTTGAGTTTCAAAACAGGAACAAGTTCAATATCAAAAACATTCAATAAATAGTAGAAAGCAACATGTCGCTATGATCAAACGGCGATCATGCAGAGATCAGGTAGAGAGTTACAGCAAATAAGCAGGTAAAATGGTGTAGTATCCACACAAGCCATGATCCTGACTTCCCTTAAGTATATTGGCTACAGAGCTTAGCCAATCAGGATTCAGGATGATGCAATACAGTCTTAAAGCAATATAATACCATTCTGACTGCAAACATACATTGTTGGTTTATATATTGCCTGACCGACTAGTTAGCCAAATAACCATTTCCTAACATGTAAACATTTTCAGTGCTGGGCGAACTGGTTGTTACTTTATGTGAATCCCACCTCTGGATGGGGGGGGGGGGTCATGGAGAGGAGGAGGAGGAGGAGGAGGACTGTGAGGTCCATGGTGCTCTCTCAGCTTGCAAACATTTCATGACCCAACTAGGGAACCTCATCAGTGCTAGAAAGGAGTGAGTTTGCTCTCTTTATGTATACTAGTGGCTTGCCCCATCAGTGTTAGTGGGAGTGTCGTCGTTTTTTTTCTTGATGGTTCTTTAATTAGAGATGGCTTTCTGCTTGATTTGTTTAATCCGATGTTAATCCCGGCTTGTTCACGGATGATGTTACCTAGCTTGGTATTGAAAGGTCTGCGAGTAAATGACGGAGCTCAAAGAGCGCCAAGGATCCTATGGTCACTTTGAAAGGAGCATGCCAGGAATCTTCTAAAGGTGCTCCGTGGGAGCCACCGGATCTCCAGTCCTGCGGGAACATTACCGACATCCTTAGAGAGCTCCACCCTCCTCCATGGGAAGCACAATTTACACGAGATCATCTTTTTCCTGAGTTGCATGTTTTTCAAGCGGGGGGTAAGCCCTCAAAGCAAAAGATGGAGAACGGAATCTGCACAACGTATTAAGAGGATGTCACAATAGGCTGGGTCATTTCTGATTCAGGCAGTCCGGGAACCTCGCCTTCTTGTGCGTGAACCAGGGGACTAAGTGAAGCTCTGTTTAATCTACTGGTTTGGCCACAGGAGAGTGGATGGAAATTGACCAAGGAGAGCTTCAACCTAGAAATCGGGAGAAATTCTCTGACAGCGAGAACAAGAAGTTGCCTTTGGAAGTTGTGGGAGCTTCATCCCTGGAGGCTTTCAAGGGGAGAATGGAATGGAATGAAGAATGGAATGGAATAAATATTGGAATGGAATGGAATGGAATGGAATGGAATGGAATGGAATGGAATGGAATGGAATAGAATAGAATAGAATAGAATAGAATAGAATAGAATAGAATAGAATAGAATAGAATAGAATAGAATAGAATAGAATAGAATAGAATAGAATAGAATAGAATAGAATAGAAAATACAGAATGGAATGGAATGGAATGGAATGGAATGGAATGGAATGGAATAGAATAGAATAGAATAGAATAGAATAGAATAGAATAGAATAGAATAGAATAGAATAGAATAGAATAGAATAGAATAGAATAGAATAGAATAGAATAGAATAGAATAGAATACCAGAGCTGGAAGGGACCTTGGAGGTCCTCTAGTCCAACCCCCTGGCTAGGCAGGAAACCCTACACCACTTCAGACAAATCTGTTGTCCAAGGTCTTCTTAAAAACTTCCAGTGTTGGAGCATTCGCAACTTCTGGAGGCGAGTCCTCCCAGTGGGTCATTGTTCTCCCTGTCAGGAAATTCCTCCTTAGTTCTAAGTTGCTTCTCTCCTGGATGAGTTTCCATTCGTTGTTTCTTGTCCTGCCCTCAGGTGCTTTAGAAAATAAGTGGACTCCATCCTCCCTGAAATTGGGATTGTGAGAAAAGAGAGGCTCATGTAACACCCTCCCCAAAATCAGCTTGGACTAAATGACCGCCAAGGTCCCTTCTAACTCTGTTATTCTATATTCAGTGGAACAGAAGTTGCCTTTAGAAGTTGTGGGAGCTTCATCCCTGGAAGCTTTCAAAAAGAGACCGGACTGCCATCGGTCAGAAGTGGTGTAGGGTCTCCTGTTTGGGAGGGGGGGTGGGTGGGGGGTTGGACTAGATGACCTTCAAGGTCCCTTCCAAGTCTCTTAATCTGTTTGTCTATATTAAACGAACACGGCAGCTGTTCTGTTAGCCTGGCTCGAGTCGGATGTACAAACCCCACCTGGGGACGGTAGAAGTTGCTGTTGATTTTACAGGTAGTCCTCGACGTACGACCACAATTGGGCCCAACATTTCTGCTGCTAAGCGAGTCATTTGTCCAATGAATTTTGCCCCGTTTTACGACCTCTCTTGCCCAGGGTTGTTAAGTGAATCACTGCCGTCAAGTCAGGAATGTGTTGTTCAGTGAATCTCGCTTCCTTGTTGACTTTGCTAGTCAGAAGGCTGCAAAAGGGGATAACCTGACTCCGGGACACTGCGACCGTCATAAATATGAATCGGTGGCCAAGCGTCTGAATATGAATCACGTGACCGTGGGGCTGCTGCAACCGTTGTTAAGGAGAGGAGCAACCTGGAATGAAGGAGAAACTTCCTGACAGGGAGGACAATTAACCAGTGGAACGGCTTGCCACCAGAAGTTGTGGAGATTTTAAGGAGAGTCTGGACAGTCAGTTGTTTGAAATGGTATAAGGCAGGAATCCCCAAACTTGGCCGCTTTAAGACTTGTGGACTTCAACTCCCAGAATTCTCCAGACAGCTATGCTCTTATGTCAGAGGTCTTCAAACATCTGGCTGGAGAATTATGGGAGTTGAAGTCCACAAGTCTTAAAGCTGCCAAGTTTGAAGACCTTTGATATAAGGTCTTCCACGTGAGCAGGGGGCTGGACTAGAAGACCGCCAAGGTCCCTTCCAGCTCGATTCTGATTCTGATTCCTACCTGTCCGCCTGAACCTTCTTCAGGACATCTGTGGACAAAACGCTCTGCCTAGTGGCCATGGTGAAGAGATGGTTGGAGTGCTTCAGGTCAGAGGTGGTGTCCAACAGCTGCCACCGAATTTCTGCTACTTTGCCAAACTCGGCCGGAATTTTAGCCAGGCTCTCGGCCCTCTTGTCCATCAGGTTCCTGTATTTCGTACTCAGCTCCTGCTGGCTGGTAAGGATGTCCTGCATTCCTTTTTCATCAAGCTGAAAGAGAGGCAAAGAAAGATGCGTGAAGGGCACCTCAGAATAGATCGAAGCAGGGTTGCTCAATCTGGGCCACTTTTAAGATGGGTGGACTTCAACTCCCAGAATTCCCTAGCGAGCACACCTCGCTGGGGAATTCTGGGAGTTGAAGTCGACCTGTCTGAAAATTGCCAAGGTTGAATAACACTAACCTAGGCAGTTGAGTTGCATGTCTTTAGTTGGGCAAAAGCAAAAAAACAAAAACAAAAAAATTGGACAAAAATACATACTTGGTTAGAAAAAAAACGTCAAAGTAGAATATAGATTTTAAGCCAGAAATATTTTTGTTAGGTATAGTACCAGGTAAGTATGATAAAGGGAATATATATTTAATATTGCATGTTTTGACAGCAGCTAGAATTGTATATGCAGAGCACTGGAAAAATGAAGACACACCAAGAGGTGTCGTTAGAAAAATACTAGATTGTGCCGAAATGGATAGATTCAGAGGTGGGTTTCAGCAGGTTCTGACCAGTTCTGGAGAACCGGTAGTAGAAATTTTGAGTAGTTTTTTTTTTTAAATTTGATTTATATGCCGCCCTTCTCCAGAGACTCAGGGCGGCCTACAGTGCATTAAGCAAGAGCCTTCATATTTTTGTATATTTATACAAAGTCAGCTTATTGCCCCCAACAAACCGGGTCCTCAATTTACCCACCTTATAAAGGATGGAAGGCTGAATCGACCTTGAGCCTGCCTGGGATTGAACTTGCAAGTAATTGCAGCAGCTGGATCTTAAATGCTGCCTTTGTAGGAGGCATTACTCCCCTATGCTACTCAGGCTCACTCAGATAGATGATAGATGATAGATGGATGGATGGATGGACAGACAGACAGACAGACAGATACGGGTAAATAGATGAAATATATAGAGATGATAGATGATAGATGGTTGGATGGATGGATGATAGATAGATCAATAGATTAATGGATGGAGGATGGATGATTGGATGGATAGATAGATGATAGATGATGGATGGATGAATAGATAGATGATAGATAGTTGATAGATAGATGGATGGATAGATAGATAGATAGATAGATAGATAGATAGATAGATAGATAGATAGATAGATAGATAGATAGATAGATAGATAGATAGACGGATGGATAGATGATGGATGGATGAATACATGATAGATAGATGATAGATAGATGATAGATAGATAGATAGATAGATAGATAGATAGATAGATAGATAGATAGATAGATAGATAGATAGATAGATAGATAGATGAAATATGCATATATTATAGATGATAGATATTATTTTTTTAAAAATTTGATTTATATGCCGCCCTTCTCCGGAGACTCAGGGCGGCTTACAATGCATGAAGCAATAGCCTTCATACTTTTGTATATTTATATTTATACAAAGTCAGCTTATTGCCCCCAACAAACTGGGTCCTCAATTTACCCACCTTATAAAGGATGGAAGGCTGAGTCGACCTTGAGCCTGCCTGGGATTGAACTCGCAAGTAATTGCAGGCAGCTGGATCTTAAATGCTGCCTTTGTAGGAGGCATTACTCCCCTACGCTACTCAGGCTCTGAGTTTGGAGAACCGGTAATAAAAATTCTGACTGGTCCCATCCCCATCTATTCTCTGCCTCCCAAGTCCCAGCTGATCGGGAGGAAATGGGGATTTTGCAGTATCCTTCCCCTGGAGTGGGGAGGGAATGGAGATTTTACAGTATCCTTCCCCTGCCACACCCACCAAGCCATGCCACGCCCACCAAGCCACACCCACAGAACCAGTAGTAAAAAATTTTGAAACCCACCACTGGATAGATTGACGTTAAAAGATAAAAGAAAAAGAAGATACGGAATATTCTCAAACATGGGACTTGTTTTACCAAAGGTTGGATAACGGAGGTAGAAATTAGGAACTGGAAAAGTATTATTATGTAAGCAAAATGATCCAGACAATTCGCTGTTCACAAAGCACTTATGTATATAAAGAGAAAACGTATAAATAAACTTTTAAAAAATTGCCAAAGTTGAGAAACATTGGCATTGGGATAGAAACACTGGAGAAATTTTGGACGCGGTTGTGGTTGTAAGTTGAGGACTGCAGATGTTGAAAAATTGTCCTCCAGCTCCATCTTCTGGACTTGGCCTGATAGGAAAAACCAAAATCCTGAAATAAAAAGTTAGTCACTCCATAAATAAATAGCTGTAAGTGGAGCTGTATTTGCAACAAGGTGAACAGTTAGAATTAGCCCTCCTGTTCCAACCACAGCAGGAAACGTGGAAGCTAGCAGATGGTTGGATGGATCAGTGAGAAGGAAATCCTGTGGATCACAGGGTCTTCCGATCCACCTCCCCAGCTCTACTTCCCTGGCCTGCTGGAAAAACAGCCTGGACCACAAGGTTGATGTAGATAATTGTGGCCCCTTTTCCCAGCCAGATGTCTACTCCTAGAGTAGACCTTGCAGGTCAGTTCCTCCATCCAGGATGACTTCCTGTTTCCTTGCAAACATCCATCAGTCACTCTCGCACAACCTGGCCCTGCACTTACATCCTCCACGTCCTTCCTTCCCTCGTAGGAAACAGGCATGATGTAGCCCAGGATGGCCAGCTGGTCAGTGCAGTCTTCCAGGACAGCGGAAAGCCGAATGGCATCCAGAGGGGGGAGCTTGGGGGTCGTGTTTTTGATCCAGCCCCATGATTCCCTGGCCCAAAGAAAGAACAGACCCGGCTTAAGAGAGCTGACTGGCCCCCAAAAAACAGGAATGACCCACGGAATTGCTCCCAAATAGTTCTTTAATGTCTTGCCTATAGACAGAATCTTGCCAGGCTAAAGCACGTCTCTGCATAACTGTTAGGTATTGTTTGAGTGTGAACTGCTAGGGAAGAGGCAACTGCTTTGCCCTCTTCCTGCCTAGCAGATATTCCAAGCTCAGCTGTCTCTTTGCCCTATAGGAAGGAGCCTAATGATCAGAAATTATGAGTGTTTCAAGCATCAGTGCAGATCATACTTATTAACACTTTAATTGCAAAACTGAACTTCTGGATACTATTGATCTAAAGAAGGGGGAAAAAACAATCCCCCTCATTCAGGTTTTCTATGATTTAAAAACTCCTGGAACAGACTAGACTAGACTAGGAGTGGAGTGGAATGGAATGGAATGGAATGGAAACGAATTAGAATAGAATAGAATGGAATGGAACGGAACGGAACAGAACAGAATAGAATAGAATAGAATAGAATAGAATAGGAGTGGAGTGGAATGGATTAGAATTAGAATGAATTAGAATTAGAATTAGAATTAGAATTAGAATTAGAATTAGAATTAGAATTAGAATAGAAGTGGAATGGAATGGAATGGAATGGAATGGAATGGAATAGAATAGAATAGAATAGAATAGAATAGAATAGAATAGAATAGAATAGAATAGAATAGAATAGAATAGAATAGAATAGAATAGAATAGAAGTGGAGTGGAATGGAATGGAATGGATTAGAATTAGAATTAGAATTAGAATTAGAATTAGAATAGAATAGAAGTGGAATGGAATGGAATGGAATGGAATGGAATGGAATAGAATAGAATAGAATAGAATAGAATAGAATAGAATAGAATAGAATAGAATAGAATAGAATAGAATAGAATAGAATAGAATAGAAGTGGAGTGGAATGGAATGGAATGGATTAGAATTAGAATTAGAATTAGAATTAGAATTAGAATTAGAATTAGAATTAGAATTAGAATTAGAATTAGAATAGAATAGAATAGGAGTGGGATGGAATGGAATGGAATAGAATAGAATAGAATAGGAGTGGAGTGGAGTGTAATGGATTAGAATTAGAATTAGAATTAGAATAGAATAGAAGTGGAATGGAATGGAATGGAATGGAATAGAATAGAATAGAATAGAATAGAATAGAATAGAATAGAATAGAATAGAATAGAATAGAATAGAATAGAATAGAATAGAATAGAATAGAATAGAATAGAATAGAATAGAATAGAAGTGGAGTGGAATGGAATGGAATGGATTAGAATTAGAATTAGAATTAGAATTAGAATTAGAATTAGAATTAGAATAGAATAGAATAGGAGTGGGATGGAATGGAATGGAATAGAATAGAATAGAATAGGAGTGGAGTGGAGTGTAATGGATTAGAATTAGAATTAGAATTAGAATTAGAATTAGAATAATATATATATAACCTAACCTAACCTAAATTTGTTATCTATCTTGGGGTTCCTCCAGATGGCTTACAACAATGAAAAGGAAGAAATGAAAACTAAACAAAAGAGACCTAAAAGAATAGTACAACAGAATAAACAATGAAAAAGAAACCAATAAGAATATATCAAAATGATGACAAAAGTTTACAACAAAGGAGGCTGTGCCATGGGGGGGGGGGGTGTCCTACAGCAAATGCTGACTTCTTGTGGCACCAAGAGCCATCTTTTCCCAAGTAAAGCAGGAAGACCTTTAAAAAAAAAGGTTTCCAGGGCCTCCTATGGCCCTGGGATCTCCTGGTGGTCTCCCATCCAAAGGCAAGCCAGGTCAAATACGGGGCTAGCTTTTTGAGATCACCCGAAATGCTGATCCTTGATTCAAAACGTTTATGTTGTGCCAGCCATGGCTCTTGATTTTTGTATGCTGCTTAGGATAGCCCTAACTGACGCGGCTTATGAAACAAAATGGCTAGCCTGGGATCTCCTGGTGGTCTCCCATCCCAGCACCAACCCAGCCGGACTCTTTCTCGCTCAGAGAAGGCCCAGCGAGCGGCTGCCACGGAGCTTGGGCGAAAGGCCTGTCCCGACCTAGCGAGGAACATCGGGGGACCCCGAAACGGCGCGGAATTTCGGGGGAGCTCACCCGGAATCCTTCCCTAGGAAAGAAGGGGTCGCCATGGTTACCAGAAAGCGGCCTGGGGGGGCCTTCACTGAGAATAGGGCGGCTAAACAAATGCCTGACATTTTTACCACGGCCTTTTTAAGACCTCCGAGGGGGCAAATACATCCCTGGGCGTGAGAGAGCAGGGGGAAAAAGTGATTTAAAAACAAAGCGCCCGAAAAACAAAAACGAGGCGCTCCCGGGACGAGCGATTCCTGTCAGGCAAATGCGACAGCCGCCTCAAATTAAGGACCGGCAAGGAGGAGGGGGGCCTTTCTCGAGTCCCTATCCCAGCGTGCCTCGCGGGCTTGCCCTCCTTTTCTTTCTCGCCGCCGCCATTTTGGGCCGCTGCTTGCGGAGGTGAGCGCCGCTTCGGCGGCCGTTCGGCTTGGTTGGCGGGGAAAGGGCGCGGAAGGAGGGTGGCGGGAGCGGGCGGAACGGCCAACCGGTGGGACCGGGCGGGTCTGGCGGCGGACACAAGGCAGGATGGCTGGGATGCGGGCTGGATGCCGGCTTCACCCGGGGCCTTGGTCTGGAGCCGCGAGATCCGCTCTAGGAGTGGAGGAGGACTCTCGTTGCTCTGCAGTCTGGGAAGGGAGGCCGGGATGCAGGGCTCTCTTCGGGCCTGGATGAGTGGTGGGTGGCCGGGGTGGGGGTCCCTTCCCTCCCTTCCCTCGCAGCCTCGATCAGACGAGATCCCCCGCTCTGCTGATCCCTGCCTAGCCTCAAGGATAGACTGCCTCTGGACATGGAGGCTCCATTGAACCATCCATTATGACATTGATGATTAATGGCAATAATATGAGCTATTCGCTATTTGCTATAGAAGTGTTGGTCGCCAGGTAAGAGCCCCAGGAAAACCCTACCCATGGCTACTAGTTAGGGCAGTTAGCAATGACAACTAGTAGCCATGAAAACCCCTGTTTTAGCTTTTTGCTTGGGCTCTTTACCTTGGCACAGCAGGTGGACAATTTGTATTTTAATGGCATTTTCACTCTTATGGTATATGTTCCTGGCTTTGTATTAGAATCCCTGGGAAATCTATAGGACATGTGACGTTTTCAGGCAAAAGTGTTGAAATATCTATACTGCTCAAAAAAATAAATAAAGGGACCACAAGCAGAAGACATCCAAGATCTGAATGAATGAAACAGCCTTATTAAATACTTGGTTCTTTACATACAGTAGTTTATACACTGCTCAAACATCTAAAGCACTACATATATAACTACTATAAAGTATTAACAAATAAAGTATTTAATAAAGCTATTTCATTCATTCAGATCTCGGATGTCTTCTGCTTGCGGTCCCTTTATTTTTTTGAGCAGTGTATTATTTTAATATGC
The DNA here is from genome assembly GCA_038048745.1 of Coluber constrictor foxii. NCBI lineage: Eukaryota > Metazoa > Chordata > Lepidosauria > Squamata > Colubridae > Coluber > Coluber constrictor. Next base: position 1,999,713 of record CM075963.1, on the reverse strand, counting down.
TATATGTTTTCCCTAGTTTAGTTTAGTTTAGTTTAGTTTAGTGTTTAGTTTAGTTTAGTTTAGTTTAGTTTAGTTTATTTCAGATTTATATACCGCCCTATCTCCCAAGAGGGACTCAGGGCGGTGAACAGCCAAAAAATTCAAATACATAGAATACAAAAGTTATAAGGAACTAAAATAAATTAAATCAAATCCTTGGCTTCTCAATTTAAAAAATTTAAAATTTTAGGCATTGTGTATAGCTAGTCCTCAACTGAGCCCCAAATTTATGTCGCTAAGAGAAATTTGTTAAGTTTGCCCCATTTTATGACTTCTCGCCACCATTGTTAAGTGAATCGCTGTTAAATGAGTAACATGGTTATTAAGTGAATCTGGCTTCCCCCATGAACTTTGCTTGTCAGAAGGGGAAATGCGACCGTCATAAATATGAGTTAGTTGCCAAGTGTCTGAATTTTGATCACAGGACTCTGGGGATGCTGGAAGGGTCACAAGAGTGAAAAATGATCATAAGCCACTTTTTTTCCCAATGCTGTTTAGTGAATGGTTACTAAATGAACTTAGTAAGTTGAGGACTAAGTAAGTCGAGGACTACCTGTAGAATAATACCTAGACATTAAGCAGAATGAGAAGAGCTATTTAGGCAAAGGATGAAAAGACTCATGAAAAGGTTTTTTTATTTTTTTATTATTATTTAGGGCTGGGCTTTATTAAAAAGACATACTGTATATGCAAATAAAAGAAGTAATAAGTATAGGACTTTCTTTCTAAAAATAAGAAGGAAAAAAACCAGTATTGACCAGTATACTTGTTGCAACAAGGAAGGTTAGAATGGCATTTTACTGGGAGTATTTTATATTTTCCCCCGTTTGCCTTTTGAGTGTGAGATATTAAACATTTCCTACTTTGACATGCCACTTTTGGCATTCTATAGAATTTCCTAGACGATTCTACAAAATGCCTGATTTCACACGTTGAGGGTAACATGATACATATTTATAATGTTGCAAGCTGCCCAAAGTCACTTCGGGGCAAGATGGGCGTCAAACAAATTTAATAAATAAAATAAGACCTCTGCTTGAAACACTGGAAAGCTGTTGCTACTGTAATTAACATTTAAAATTGAAATAGGCAGCAGATAAATGGAATAGATGAAAGAATAGATGGTATTAACAAAGACTTGCCTGTGAATTGTGAATTGCAGCGCATGTGAATTGTATCCATCTGCGCATCAGATTCTGACCCACAAATCAATTTCCACTTCTATGGATCTACCTTGTTGGCTATTTTTTTAAGTGTTAAAAATGTGCAGTGTAGAATTTTGCAGGACGTGGAAGTGATGTCTACAATATGGTATCTTCCTGCAACTTAATTTCTGTAGAAAAATGGGATGGACAACTGGGTGGGGCGGGCAGGAGGAGAGGATATTGAGCAGTTGGCTGGTTTTTGGGGAAGGCTGATAGAAGGCCAGGGGTGGGGAGTCCTTGTCATGGGTTTGAATTCAGCCCTTAAGGAGTGCGGAAAGAGAGTGTGCGATTGAGCTAAAGTTCTCTCGGTTCCCCCAGTTGCATTTCTTGAGAGGGTGATGCACATATTGATGGTGGGGTGGGTGTGAACTTGGAGCATTCAGACCAGCGTGTCTCAAATTTTGCCATCTTGAAGACGTGTGGACTTCCAACTCCCAAGAATTCTGGCTGGGGAATTCTGGGACTTGAAGTCCACCCATCTTCAAGCCGGCAGAGTTGAAAAACACTGTTTTTAAACCATGGATGAGGCCTTTTCTAAAATCAGCTGCCAGTGCAATTGGACAGGTGGAGAGCTTGAGCAGTAAGGAAGGGCTGCGCGTGGATTTTAATGTCGCTTGTGCCCGAACCAGGTTTATTAAGCTGTATTGATGGTTGTATCTCCCTTAATAGCGTCCTGTTTTTCTTTTCTGCAGGCCTGCTGGAAACGGGACTTCTAAGGCGACACAATGACGGGCAGGTAGGACATTTCTCCCAGAAGCGTGCACTTTTGCTCAGTCTGCTGCATCCTGCTTTAATATATACATCTCCATCCTAGTTACTTTGAGGTCACTTCATCGATCCCCCTCACTAGATTAATCAGAAGTTTAAAAACAAAACATTTTCACTGGTCAATTTTGGCAGTTGTTGCTAGGAGAGTCTTTGTGCAACTTCTGGATCGCGCACAGTCACTCGTGCCCTGATCATCTCTTGGTTGGATTACTGCAATGGGGCTGCCCTTGAAGAGTATTTGGAAGCTGCAACTGATATAGTAGCAATAGCAATAGCACTTAGATTTACATGCCACTTCCCAGTGCTTTCCAGCCCTCTCTAAGCAGTTTACAGAGTCAGTGTATGGCTCCCAACAGTCTGGCTCCTCATATTATCCACCTTGGAAGGCTGGGTCAACCTTGAACCTGGTGAGATTCGAACTGCCAAACTGCTGGCAGCCGGTGATCAGCAGAAGTAGCCTGCGTTCTAACAACTGCGCCACCATGGCTCTTAAGTGTGGTGATGTGAGGGCACAGACAGTCCTGGAGGCCCCTTAGGTGGCACATGTCCTGTTATGCAACCTGCAAGGGTTTCTAATTTGCTTCTGGATCCAATTCAAGGTGTTAGTTATCACCTTTAAAACCCTTTATGGCATGGGTCCAGGGTATTACAGGATCCCTCTAATCCTGAAGGGACTAGCCTACCCCATCACTCCCAGCGGAAGAGGCCTACTTCGGATCCCATCAGCGAAACAATTCAGGTGGGGTCCAGGGGAAGAGCCTTTCCTGCTATGGCCTCTGGAATATTTTCCCACCAGAGGTGAGGTTAGCCAGGTCAGTTGGCTGGCTGGCCGGTCTGGGGTCCCACTGGGGGTGCTTTATGCTGGGGGTGGCTGAAAGAATAGAGAAACGAGCCTCCCTCACATCACCTGTGGCTTTTAATCTCTATTTCATCTTTCCTAATTTCAGTCATGGTTTTATCATTTTGCACGCCTGTCAGTTGCTCTAATAAGATATGACCTTCAAATTTAATTATATAATAAGTTTGCACAAGCCCATTAACCACGTCACCAATGAGTGGCTACATTAGTGCATATTAAATCTCAATTAGTTGTATTAATCCACCCCACTTGCTCCCTACAACGCGGTATATCAGGAGAGGGGGTCTGCTTAGTGACGGTTAAGATAGTTATAAACACAGTCTTGAATTCTTATTTTTAACCTCCTCCCCCTGAAAACCTGGAATCAAATCAACTTTGGGCTGTGGTGATTGTGGAACAGCAAACTAGGAAATTAATTTGCTCCTAACGGGAATTTAGCTTTTCCACTCCACTGGACCTGCGTTCTTTTTTTCTTATTTAAAACACAACCTCTGTATCATACGGAATGAGGTTCACACATAATGCTAAGCCATTAAAAAAAAATCAATAAAGGAGAATGTAGCTCATGGTTGAATTAAGGGGTCCTCTCTCAGCTTACTTGTTTTTGTTTTTGTTTTTTTGCAGATGTTTCACTACCCAAACCAGGTAACATCTTCAGTGCTACAACTGATGTTGTTAGCTATTGCTAACACGGATGATGTTACCTGATTTGGGTAGTGAAACATCTGTAAGAAAACAAAGCTCAGAGAGCACTAAGGACCCCTTAAAAAAAAAAAAGGATGCCGAACGAGCAGCGTTAACATATTAAGGCAAAATTGGGGCCTGCTATTGCTTGGTCCAGTATGTGAACCCAGCAGCCCTTGGAGATCTGCTCCTCGGCATCGCCTTGTTTGGCAGGGCCCAGTTGCACCCCGAGTGTCATTGTGGGGTTCTTTCTTCCCTAGGTTGTGGTGCAAGGCCACTTTTGCTGGCTACAAACGAGGCCTCCGAAACCAGAGAGAGCACACCGCCCTGCTGAAAGTGGAAGGCGTCTATTCCCGCAACGAGACCGAATTCTACTTGGGGAAAAAATGCGCCTACGTCTACAAGGCCAAAAAGTGAGTTGCTGATCACAGGGCTGGCTTGTTTCGTGCGCCCATCTTGTGGGTCTGTGTGCGCACAGTCTTCGCGAGGTTGATGAAACGCCACCGTCTGCTGAAAAATGTGGATTTGGTGCTCTAAAGAAGAGGTCTCCAACCCTGGCAACTTGAAGACTGGTGGACTTCAACTCCCAGAATTTCCCAGTCAGCCAGATCTGTTTCTTTTTCTCTTAATCTCTTAAAGCAGAGAGATTGCAGAGGAAGGGATTACAAGAGAGTAAGCTTTGCTGGCTGGGGAATTCTGGGAGTTGAAGTCGGCCAGGCTTAAAGTTGCCAAGGTTGGAGACCCCTTCAGCAATTCAGTGTGCGGTTCTGTTGTCATTACGCACAGGGGTGGTAGATGCGGTCTTGTGGGTCGATGTGTTACATCTTTGTGTTGTGCGGTGTCACAAAACAGTCAAAAGAGTTGGCTCTAGTGCTAATCCTCGGTTTAGCAACCGTTCCAAGTTATGATGGATTCCCTCAGGCATATTTAAAACCTGCGTTGGATGACTGCCTCCCTCATCACATATCCAAATTTCGGACACCCTGTATCTGGCTCACATTTTCAACCAGAGGTAATCTTCGACTTAGTTTAGTGACACTTCGACATTACAATGGCACTGAAAAATTGACTTTTTTAAAAAAAATTGATTTATATGCCGCCCTTCTCCGGAGACTCAGGGCGGCTCACAATGCGTTAAGCAATAGCCTTCATACTTTTGTATATATTTATACAAAGTCAGCTTATTGCCCCCACAAACTGGGTCCTCAATTTACCCACCTTAGAAAGGATGGAAGGCTGAGTCAACCTGGAGCCTGGCTAGGATCGAACTTGCAGTAATTGCAGGCAGCTGGATGTTAACTACTGCCTTAGTAGTAGTAGTATAAAAAAGAACACTGCTTTGGGGGGGGGCCGAAAGCCCTACTAAGCAGGTATAGACAAAAGTATGAACGCTATTGCTTAAGGCATTGTAAGCCGCCCTGAGTCTCTGGAGAAGGGAGGCATATAAATCGAACCAATAAATAAAATAAATAAAATAAACTATAAAAATCCGGGTCCTCATTTTACCTACCTCGGAAGGATGGAAGGCTGAGTCAACCTTGAGCCTGGGGAGATTCGAACTTGCAGTAATTGCAGGCAGCTGGTGCTACTTAACACCACTTTAGTCTGCTGCGCCACCAAGGCTCTTACCAAGTTGCAGCCTTCCCCAGCTCAACGTCAAAATTCAGGCACTCGGTCATTTAACTGTCTTGGTTAGCAACATAAATGTTGGGTTCAGTCGTCATATATCAAGGACCTCCTGTATTAAGATTTTTGGGGAAACACCAGAGTAATGTTCACAAGACATGCTGGACTTCATCCATGGTGGGAGTGAGCCTGCTGCAATCAGATAGGAAACTCCGCTTCTGAAGTGACTGCTTCGATCCTTAGCAGTCTCTGTTTTTTCTTCTCTTGGTGTCGCTGGAGATTCTTAATCATCCCGGTCATGGTTGTCCCAAAGGTTCTTTTTCAAGAGACAACTGGACTTTCTGGTTCTTCCTTTAAGACATTTCGCTTCTCATCCAAGAAGCTTCTTCGGATCAGTTGGAGGATTTGGGCTTGGCCAGTCTAGGAAAAAGAAGAACTAAGAAGGACATGATAGCCGTCTTCTAGTATTTGAGAGGCTGCTACAAAGGAGAGAGAATACAAGCTATTCTCCAAAGCACCTGAAGGCAAAGACGAGAAACCCGAATGGAAACTCACCAAGGAGAGATGCAACCTAGAATTAAGGAGAAACTTCCTAACAGTGAGGACAATTAACCATTGGAACTTCTTGCCACCAGAAGTTGTGGGTGCTTCATCCCTGGAGGTTTTGAAGAAGAGATCGGACACCCATTTTGTTTTGATGGTATAAGATCTCCTGCTTGAACAGGGGGCTGGACTAGAAGACCTCCAAGGTCCCTTCCAGCTCTGTTCTAATTCTCTTGAAAAAGCCACCTTTGAGTCTTCTATTGATGCAGTTCTCGGTGCAAAGCAGAGTTGAGGCAGAGGGTGAATTTCTGTATTCTTGAGACCTTAAAAACAAGATGGATTGATAACATAACGTAGGACCAATTGGCAAAAGAAAGCTCAGGACATTATTGGTTGGAAACCTGCAGAAGAGGCCTTCATCCTGCAGTGGATAGGCCAGAGGCCTTCAAACATGGCAGCTTGAAGACTTGTGGACTTCAACTCCCAGAATTCTCCAGCCAGCTATGCTCTATGTCAGAGGCCTTCAAACATGGCGGCTTTAAGACTTGTGGACTTCAACTCCCAGAATTCTCCAGCCAGCTATGCTCTTATGTCAGAGGCCTTCAAACATGGCTGCTTTAAGACTTGTGGACTTCAATTCCCAGAATTCTCCAGCCAGCTATGCTCTTATGTCAGAGGTTTTCAAACATGGCCGCTTTAAGACTTGTGGACTTCAGCTCCCAGGATTCTCCAGCCAGCTATGCTCTTATGTCAGAGGCCTTCAAACATGGCCGCTTTAAGACTTGTGGACTTCAACTCCCAGAATTCTCCAGCCAGCTATGCTCTTATGTCAGAGGTTTTCAAACATGGCCGCTTTAAGACTTGTGGACTTCAGCTCCCAGAATTCTCCAGCCAGCTGTGCTCTATGTCAGAGGTCTTCAAACATGGCCGCTTTAAGACTTGTGGACTTCAACTCCCAGAATTCTCCAGCCAGCTATGCTCTTATGTCAGAGGCCTTCAAACATGGCAGCTTTAAGACTTGTGGACTTCAACTCCCAGAATTCTCCAGCCAGCTGTGCTCTATGTCAGAGGTCTTCAAACATGGCCGCTTTAAGACTTGTGGACTTCAACTCCCAGAATTCTCCAGCCAGCTATGCTCTATGTCAGAGGTTTTCAAACATGGCCGCTTTAAGACTTGTGGACTTCAGCTCCCAGGATTCTCCAGCCAGCTATGCTCTTATGTCAGAGGCCTTCAAACATGGCCGCTTTAAGACTTGTGGACTTCAACTCCCAGAATTCTCCAGCCAGCTATGCTCTTATGTCAGAGGTTTTCAAACATGGCCGCTTTAAGACTTGTGGACTTCAGCTCCCAGAATTCTCCAGCCAGCTGTGCTCTATGTCAGAGGTCTTCAAACATGGCCGCTTTAAGACTTGTGGACTTCAACTCCCAGAATTCTCCAGCCAGCTATGCTCTTATGTCAGAGGTCCTCAAACATGGCAGCTTTAAGACTTGTGGACTTCAACTCCCAGAATTCTCCAGCCAGCTATGCTCTATGTCAGAGGGCTTCAAACATGGCAGCTTTAAGACTTGTGGACTTCAACTCCCAGAATTCTCCAGCCAGCTATGCTCTTATGTCAGAGGTCCTCAAACATGGCAGCTTTAAGACTTGTGGACTTCAACTCCCAGAATTCTCCAGCCAGCTATGCTCTTATGTCAGAGGGCTTCAAACATGGCCGCTTTAAGACTTGTGGACTTCAACTCCCAGAATTCTCCAGCCAGCTATGCTCTATGTCAGAGGTCTTCAAACATGGCAGCTTTAAGACTTGTGGACTTCAACTCCCAGAATTCTCCAGCCAGCATAGCCCACAAGTCTTCAAGCTGCCAAGTTTGAAAACCTATGGGATAGACAGTAGCAAGAGCACCGATATATTTGCCAAGCCAGGAATCGCCAGGGTTTTAACTCAGTGTCTCTCTTTCAATTTTGCCAGCAACACAGTGACTCCCGGGGGGAAGCCCAACAGGACCAGAGTCATCTGGGGGAAGGTGACCCGTGCCCACGGAAACAGCGGCATGGTGAGAGCCAAATTCCGCTCCAACTTGCCCGCCAAAGCCATTGGACACCGGATCCGAGTGGTGAGGATGAGAGCGTCTTCTTGGGGGGCTTTGAAATCTGGTCTGAGGGTTGTTAAAAATCACTGCAAAGATTGTGAATCTGGTTTTTATTTTATTTTTTTTTAAAATTCAGTGCAAAGGAGCAGCAAGTTAATTTTTCTGCATCCTCTTTTGACTAAAACTCCTTTCCCGGAATTTTTAGAGGGACAAGAGTTAGATTGCCGAAATCAGTTTGTAGGAAAGGCAGAAAAACTAAGAGGAAGTTTCTGCTTCTGTCTACGTCTTGTAAGCATTTTTCTTTTCTTTTCACAGATGCTGTATCCATCCAGAATCTAAATGTATGCTGCCAATAAAACAGAAAGTATATTTCACTTTTTTGTAGACTTCGTCTTGGCTTGCCTTTTACTTTCGGTCCGTGGCAGCTCGGACGTCACAAATAATTTGTCCTTTCAGTGGGCAGCAGAGGGTTATTCATTGCTAACCGAAGCAATTAAAATAAAGCCGTGTTCCACATTAATTGCATCTCTGCTAGAGTTGTGCCTGTACTCAGACAGTGGTTACAGTTTTCCATGATAGTCCTTGACTTATGACTGTAATTGAGCCCAGAATTATGGCCATAAGTTGTGCTGGTCTTTAAAACCTGATTTTACAACATTTTTTTTTTTGTGGCAGTCACTAAGCAAAGCCATGTAAATGCCAGTTTCTGGCCAAAAAAAAGAAAATTGTAAGCTAGTCACATGACTGGGATGCTGCAAACAGGCATAAATGTGGTCTGGTGGCCAAGCTCCAAAAATTCCATGCCTCTTGCAGAATGAGAGGGGTCAGAAGTTTGAATCTGGGTTGTAGGTATCTTTTTGGGTGTCCGTCGTAACTGCTACCATTCGCTAAGCAACTGGTCATAAATCAAGGACTACATGACTTCTTCAGCTGTTCTCCGTTTATGTCGAATCATACAGCTGTAAGATTGGGACGGACCCCAAGTGCCAAGTGCCGTCTTCAACCTGGCACCCCATCCAGAAAAAAAAAAAACATTCAGCTGTGTAGATTACAAATTATTTACTTACTTGTATCCTGCCTTTATTATTTTTACAAATAACTCAAGGCGGTGAACTTTCCTACATATTGCTTCCTCTTCCTATTTTCCCCACAATAACAACCCTGTAAGGTGGGATAGGCTGAGAAAGGGACTGGCCCAAAGTCACCCAGCCAGCTTTCATGCCTAAAGCAGGACTAGAACTCCCAGTCTCCTGGTGATTGGCTCAATATCACCCAGACGGCTTTCAGGAGTGAGGCGGGACTAGAGCTCATTGTCTCTTGCTGATTGGCTAAAAGTCACCCAGTTGGCTTTTCTAAGGCGGGACTAGAACTCACCGTCTCCTGGTGATTGGCCCAAAGTCACCCAGCCAGCTTTCATGCCTAAGGCGGGACTAGAACTCTCGTCTCCTGGTGATTGGCCCAAGGTCACCCAGCTGGCTTTCATGCCTAAGGCGAGACTAGAACTCTCGTCTCCTGGTGATTGGCCCAAAGTCACCCAACCAGCTTTCATGCCTAAGGCGGGACTAGAACTCTCTTGTCTCCTGGTGATTGGCCCAAAGTCACCCAGCCAGCTTTCATGCCTAAAGCAGGACTAGAACTCCCAGTCTCCTGGTGATTGGCTCACTATCACCCAGCTGGCTTTTGGCAGGGCTAAAACTCATCATCTCCCGCTTTCCGGCCTGGGACCTTTTACCCCTAGACCAAATCATCTTTTTACGATGTGGCATAAATTTCAAAGTTTACGTTTGCATCTGTGACCCGCGTGCGCCCGTTGATTTCTTGCAACAGACTTCAGACGTAGCGGCCAATTAGCTCTGGATTCGTCTGCAAACCTCTAGGGAACAGCAAACGTTTAAAGTGCAAAAAGTGGCAGGAAGGAGCCCTTTCTTCTTTTCCCATCCAGATCTGATTTAATTATTTAAAGTCGGGGAGAAGGAACGGACGCAGGCGTGGAAGAGGCCTTGCCAATTCTGAATTTTGCAGCAGGCGGCTTCAGTGCAAACGTGACTTCATGGCCCAGTAGAACCGTTCCAAGCAGCTTTTCCCTTTTTTGGCTCCTTAATACAGCAGCTGCCAATCTTTGGGGCACCAGGGACCGGTTCTGTAGAGAGAGCTTTTTCTGCCACCTGGAGAGGGTGTGCATCCCACAGGTGGGGCTTTGCTTGCTTGCCCTGGCCGGTTTCTGACATGCCATAGACCAGCAGTCACCACCTGATGGTCCACGAGAAAATTTTGGTGGTCCACAGAAAAATTATTTGCATTTTTTTATATTGCACTACATCAGGGGTCCTCAAACTGTCCTCAATCAGACAGATATATGCAATGAACGTTTGTGTTTGCTGCGGAGAATCTCCCCCTTCGGGGTGTTTTTGTGTGGGTCAGAGGGGGGCAGAAATTCAGACTTGGGGTCTGCTTCAGCCTCCTGGGGTGGGGCTGGAGGGAAGAGCCGCTGGTGGCGAAGAGCCGGAGGGCCTCGTTCCAGTGGGACTGCATCACGGCCTGGAACCGGCTGACCATCTTAGCCCACTGAGCCTCCAGGCGCCGATACCTGGCCTTGCACTCCTGCAGGTCTTCCCTCTGCTTGGAAAGCCCATGCTCCTAGTCCTCAGTGAGGTGCTTCTGCTGAGCCTCCTCCTCGGTCAGATCCAATTGGAACTGAGCTGTTTTGCCAACTCTTTCTCATGGTGGCTACTTAGCTCCAGCAACTGCTTCCTATTGGGGTCCTAAGGAGCCCGGGAGGGGAGGGGCAAGTAGGGGCCAGTGAAGCACCCCTTGTGAGTGACATCAAGTTGGCCACGCCCACCCAGCCAGTCATTAGGCCGATCATAATAGTGGTCCGTAGAATTTAAAATTATGAATTTTAAAGGTTGGAGACCCCTGCCACGGACAGTTGCTGGTCCCCGAACCTGGACTTGGGTACCCCTGCCTTAATAGAGCAGGCTTCCACTACGACAGCCGTCTTTAAACAGAACGAACGTTGGAATAAAGCTGCACTCCTCTGCTTCCTGACCCTCCTCTTTGTACTGGGCTATTTTTGGAACTTCAAAGCACTCCCTTCCCTGTCCCTACCTCCCCCCAGCCCACCTCCGGAGAGCAGATGCTGCATCTTTGCACGTCCGTTGAGAGAGAAAAAACCCCTAAGGCAAAACAACCCCAGGAAATGGTCACCTTTCCTCTGTTGCTGTTGGCAGAAAATATTGGATGCTTTGCAAACCGCCTTCCAGTTGCTTCCGAGCCAAATTAATTTGGGGGGGTGGGGAGAGAATCTTTATTTTTTTTAATTTATGTTGCACAGTTCTGAACCGATCCTCAGTTAAAAGGGGGGGGGCTTTTAGCTCTGCAGTCTGCCAGGGGAGCAAGTTTCTGCGGCCGCTGGGTGATTAACCACGGAGCTTGGCCCACGTTGCAAGGAGGGGTATTTCGAAGAGTAACAACGAACATTAATTAGGGCCCTTTGCTGTACAGATAGTCCTTGACTTGTGATCATAATGAAGCCCAAAATTTATACAGGTATTGCTCGACTTAACAATAGTTTGTTCAGTAACCATTCTAGCTTACAACAGCACTGAGAAAAAAAGACTTATGACCGCTTTTCACACTTACAGCCGTTGTAGCATCCTGGCCATCGCGTGATCAGAATTCAAACGCTTGGCAAGAGGTTCACATTTATGACGGTTGCAGTGTCTCGGGGTCACGGGATCCTCTTTTGCGACCTTGACGAGCAAAGTTCCTGGATTCATTGAACAACCGTGTTACTAACACCTGCGGTGATTCGCTTAACAACTGGAGCAGGGAGAGGTTGTAAAATGGGGCAAAAGTCACTTAACCACGGTCGCTTAGCAACAGAAATGTTGGGCTCAATTGTGGTCATAAGACGAAGACTACCTGTATTGCTTAGCAAAGCGGTTGCTAAGTGAGTTTTCTCCTATTTTGCTACCTATTTTTGCCATAGTTGTTAAACGAAACACTGCAATTGTTAAGGGAATCGTGCAGTTGTTAAGCAAATAGTTGTTATTCTATTCTGTTCCGTTCCGTTCCACTCCACTCCACTCCTTTATTCCTATTCTATTCTATTCTATTCTATTCTATTCTATTCTATTCTATTCTATTCTATTCTATTCTATTCCTCTACTCTACTCTACTCTACTCTACTCTACTCTACTCTACTCTACTCTACTCTATTCCTCTACTTCTATTCTATTCTATTCTATTCTATTCTATTCTATTCTATTCTATTCTATTCTATTCTATTCTATATTCTCTTCTCTTCTTTTTGTCATTCTATTCTATTCTATTCTATTCTATTCTATTCTATTCTATTCTATTCTATTCTATTCTATTCTAATTCCTCTACTCTACTCTACTCTACTCTACTCTATTCCTCTACTTCTATTCTATTCTATTCTATTCTATTCTATTCTATTCTATTCTATTCTATTCTATTCTATTCTATTCCTCTACTTTACTCCTACTCTACTCTACTCTATTCTATTCTTCCATTCAATTCCATTCCATTCCAATTTATTCTATTCTATTCTATTCTATTCTATTCTATTCTATTCTATTCTATTCTATTCTATTCTATTCTATTCTATTCTATTCTATTCTATTCTATTCTATTCTATATTCTCTTCTCTTCTTTTTGTCATTCTATTCTATTCTATTCTATTCTATTCTATTCTATTCTATTCTATTCTATTCTATTCTATTCTATTCTATTCTATTCTATTCTATTCTATTCTATTCCTCTACTCTACTCTACTCTACTCTACTCTATTCCTCTACTTCTATTCTATTCTATTCTATTCTATTCTATTCTATTCTATTCTATTCTATTCTATTCTATTCTATTCTATTCTATTCTATTCCTCTACTCTACTCTACTCTACTCTACTCTATTCCTCTACTTTACTTCTATTCTGTTCTATTCTATTCTATTCTATTCTATTCTATTCTATTCTATTCTATTCTATTCTATTCTATTCTATTCCTCTACTTTACTCCTACTCTACTCTACTCTATTCTATTCTTCCATTCAATTCCATTCCATTCCAATTTATTCTATTCTATTCTATTCTATTCTATTCTATTCTATTCTATTCTATTCTATTCTATTCTATTCTATTCCTCTACTTTACTCCTACTCTACTCTACTCTACTCTACTCTACTCTACTCTACTCTACTCCTCTACTTCTATTCTATTCTATTCTATTCTATTCTATTCTATTCTATTCTATTCTATTCTATTCTATTCCTCTACTCTACTCTACTCTACTCTACTCTACTCTACTCCTCTACTTTACTTCTATTCTGTTCTATTCTATTCTATTCTATTCTATTCTATTCTATTCTATTCTATTCTATTCTATTCTATTCTATTCTATTCTATTCCTCTACTTTACTCCTACTCTACTCTACTCTATTCTTCCATTCAATTCCATTCCATTCCAATTTATTCTATTCTATTCTATTCTATTCTATTCTATTCTATTCTATTCCTCTACTTTACTCCTACTCTACTCTACTCTACTCTACTCTACTCTACTCTATTACTCTACTCTACTCTATTCTATTCTTCCATTCAATTCCATTCCATTCCATTCCATTCCATTCCAATCCATTCCATTCCATTCCATTCTATTCTATTCTATTCTATTCTATTCTATTCTATTCTATTCTATTCCATTCCATTCCATTCCATTCCATTCCATTCCATTCCTTTGCTTTATTTCTGTTCTGTTCTGTTCTGTTCTGTTCTATTCTTTATTTTATTTCTATTCTATTCTATTCTATTCTATTCTATTCTATTCTATTCTATTCTATTCTATTCTATTCTATTCTATTCTATTCTATTCTATTCTATTCTGCTTATTAGCCACGAGATTAACTACCTACCTGTGATTTCTAGTTTAGTCTCCTTGATCTGGGGCTATTCAGATATTGGCAAGGAAAAAAATAATTCTCACTCCAGCCCACATTAAGCCACAGTTTTCCTTATGCTGCACTGAAGGATTTACAATTAGTCAGGAACGCAAGAGAAGGCCAAACCAAACCATCACCTGCTCACTTAGATACCTGCGCACACCCCAAAATACTGTCGCTCATGGGTGTCTGGAGAAGGAATCGAGGCTGCTGGGAAACTGAGCTTTGGACGGTTAAATCAATAAAGAAAGGTAAATAGATTTGGGGTGGACCTTGGCGGTTACATTCACCTGGGCTATTCGGTTATCAGCCTGTTGGAAAGGAGAGCGATTGATGTCAAGGTTGGGGTAAAAGATTAAAAAATGGGAGTTTTTAAGAGAAGCCCCCTACTCCAGGGGTCTCCAACCTTGGCAACTTTAAGACTGGTGGACTTCAACTCCCAGAATTTCCCAGTCAAGACGGATCTCTTTCTTTTTCTCTTAACCTCTTCAAAGTGGAGAGATTGCAGAGGAAAGGATTACAAGAGAGTAAGCTTTGCTGGCTGAGGAACTCTGGGAGTTGAAGTCCACCAGTCTTAACGTTGCCAAGGTTGGAGATCCCTGCCTTACTCAGTACTGTGTGAAAGCCAGGTTGGGGGAGAGGGGCCAGGATAGCGAGCTCTTATGCTCCCTGGTTGTAACCCTTCTTTCTGATACTTAGGCTCCCAACTGCATTGTAAAAACAGGCCAAGGTTCAACCCAGACCATTGTGCAGCCATCTTGACTTTTTTGACCTTTTTGGAGACATCCCTAATTTAGATATTCTTTTCTGCAAGAGAGTATTCACACAGTATTCACACAGCTGCAAATACTTTACAGTAGATTGTCCAACCTTGGCAACTTTTTAAGACTTGTTGACTTCCAACTCTTCCAAAGAGCCTTGGTGGCGCAGCAGACTAAAGTGCTGTTAAGTAGCACCAGCTGCCTGCAATTACTGCAAGTTCAAATCTCACCAGGCTCAAGTTGACTCAGCCTTCCATCCTTCTGAGGCAGGTAAAATGAGGACCCAGATTGTGGGGGCTCCCGAAAGCCGTACTAAGCAGATATATACGAAAGTATGAAGGCTATTGCTTAACGCATTGTAAGCTGCCCTGAGTCTCCGGAGAAATGCAGCATATAAATCGAACCAATAAATAAATTGAACCAATAAATTCCCAGAATTTCCCAGTCAGCAAAGCTTACTCTCTTGTAATCCCTTCCTCTGCAATCTCTCCACTTTATTTATTTATTTATTTATTTATTTATTTATTACATGTATTTATATGCCGCCCTTCTCCCGAAGGACTCAGGGCGGCGAACACAAGTTAAGAAACATATACAATAAAATCGCATTTTAAATTCAAATAACTAATTAATGATAAATAATAAACCCAGAATCAGAGTCAGCCTATTTGCTTGAACAATTTGCTTTAAGAGGTTTAAGAAAAAAAGAAAAAGATCCGGCTGACTGGGGGATTCTGGGAATTGAAGTCCACCGGTCTTCAAGTTGCCAAGGTTGGATTTACACCAAGTCACGATGCATGCAACATTTAAGTTGTACAACATTTTAAAAATAATGTCCATGCTCTGTTTGGGACGGTGAGCCGGCGGATTGCAGAATGCATTCTGATCTGGGACTTCAACAGTCTGCATTTTTGATGCTTTGCCTCAGAACCAAAAGGAAGTGAGGCAAGAAAAGATCCTTTCTCAGCCAGGCGATGTGGATCAGGATGCAACCTTAATCCTCCCCGTTCTCTTTTGAGCAGAAGGGACAAAGAAAGGCAGGTTAGATTTTTCAAATAAGGAACGAAACTTTTCTGAACAGGAATATTTGAGAAGGAAGTGCTAAAGGCCGTATTTGCTTAGGCAAGATTACCAGCTCACCGTCTGTTTTGCAGGAAATTTTGCAGAAAAAAAAAGAGAGGCTGTTTTGGTGCCATTTTGCTAAGCCCCAAAGAGTAAACAGGCCCCCTCCGTCTTTACTCCACAGTTGCACGCCCTTCCCCAAAACAAGCCTCAGCCTCGGGGTCTTCTGAACCCAAAACAGCAGCTCTTCTGTTTTCAGAATTTATGGGAGCTTCATCCCTGGAAGCTTTCAAGAAGAGGCTGGATTGCCATTGGTCAGAAACGGTGTAGGATCTCCAGCTTGGGTGGGGGCTGGACTAGATGACCTCCAAGGGCCCTCCAACGCTATGATTCTACATTCAATGGAACAAAAGTTGCCTTCGGAAGTTCTGGGAGCTTCATCCCTGGAAGCTTTCAAGAAGAGACGGGAGTGAAATGGTGTAGGGTCTCCCGCTTGGCTGAGTGGGTTGGACTAGATGGCCTTCAAGGCCCCTCCAATGCTATTATTCCCTATTCAATGGAAGAGAAGTTGCCTTTAGAAGTTGTGGGAGCTTCATCCCTGGAAGCTTTCAAGAAGAGACGGGAGTGAGATGGTGTAGGGTCTCCAGCTTGGGTGGGG
The DNA here is from genome assembly GCA_038048745.1 of Coluber constrictor foxii. Taxonomy (NCBI): domain Eukaryota; kingdom Metazoa; phylum Chordata; class Lepidosauria; order Squamata; family Colubridae; genus Coluber; species Coluber constrictor. Next base: position 1,983,457 of record CM075963.1, on the reverse strand, counting down.
GCTGGACTAGATGACCTCCAAGGGCCCTCCAACGCTATGATTCTACATTCAATGGAACAAAAGTTGCCTTTGGAAGTTCTGGGAGCTTCATCGCTGGAAGCTTTCAAGAAGAGACGGGAGTGAGATGGTGTAGGGTCTCCCGCTTGGCTGAGTGGGTTGGACTAGATGGCCTTCAAGGTCCCTCCAATGCTATTATTCCCTATTCAATGGAAGAGAAGTTGCCTTTAGAAGTTGTGGGAGCTTCATCCCTGGAAGCTTTCAAGAAGAGACGGGAGTGAGATGGTGTAGGGTCTCCCGCTTGGCTGAGTGGGTTGGACTAGATGACCTTTAAGGCCCCTCCAATGCTATTATTCTCTATTCAATGGAAGAGAAGTTGCCTTTAGAAGTTCTGGGAGCTTCATCCCTGGAAGCTTTCAAGAAGAGACGGGAGTGAGATGGTGTAGGGTTTCCCGCTTGGCTGAGTGGGTTGGACTAGATGACCTTGAAGGCCCCTCCAATGCTATTATTCTCTATTCAATGGAAGAGAAGTTGCCTTTAGAAGTTGTGGGAGCTTCATCCCTGGAAGCTTTCAAGAAGAGACTGGACCGCCATCGGTCAGAAACAGTGTAGAGTTTCCCGCTTGGGCAGGGGGTTGGACTAGATGACCTCCAAGGACCCTCCCCCCCTGTCTGCCTGGGGCCGGGCCGGGCTCCTTGGGAGGGAGGGAGGAAGGGAGGCGGCGCTTGGCCGTCCGTGGAGGGTAGAAAAGCGGCGGGCCGAGGGAGGGCACCGGCGGGACCGATGGAGCCGGAGGCGCTGCGGGACTTGCGGGCGTTGCTGGAGCGGGCGGGCGGCCGGGAGCCGCTGCGCTTGGCGGGCGAGGCGCGGCCGGCCGAGCTGGAGACCTTCGCCCGGGATCTCTTCGCCCAACCGCCGCCGGAGGAGGAGGAGGAGGAGGAGGCGGCGGCCGTTGCAGCGGGGCGGCGGCGGAGGGCTCGGCTGCGCAGCGGCTCCGGGCGGGCTCCGTGGCGGGGCTGCGCGCTGCTCTTCGCGCTCTTCCGGGCCGCCTCGCTGGAGCAGCCGCGGGAGAAGCGCCGCCTGCGCGAGATCCTCCGCGACCTGCGCGCCCAGCTGCCCTCCGCTCCCAAGCCCGCCGTGGTCGGCGTGGTGCTGCTGCAGCAGCCGCCGCCGTTGCCTCCGCAAAGGCAGCCCGAGGCGGCGCGGCTGCAGCTGCAGCTGGAAGGGCTCCTCCGGAGGGTCTTCCGCGACCCGGGGCTCCCGGAGACGTTGCAAGCCGTCGCTTACCGACCCGGGGATGGGCAGGCGGCCCGAGAAGCCGCTTGCCGCGCGCTCCGAGCCGCCCTCAAGCTCCGAGCAGGTGCGAGCCCGCGGGCGCCCTCTTGCAAATGACCTTCCGCGAAGGGCGCAAAAGGGGAGAAAGAAGGAGTAGGGGGGAGAGGGAGAGCAGACCATGTTTTGGGGTGGGGGCCCGAAATGCATTGACCCCAGAAAGGGAGGTGCGATCTCACGTGGGAAGGGAGGGACCGAATACAGTTTGAGAGAGCTGGAAGGGACCTTGGAGGTCGTCTAGTCCAACCCCCACCCGTGCGCTCAAGGAGGGGAGACCCTGTGCCTTTTCGGATAGCTGGCTGTCTTTAATGGGAGTCTTGTTTCCTGACCTAGTTTACTTTAACCGATACAGATTCAGATGAACAGAGTGGGAAGGGATCTTGGAGGTCATCTAGTCTAACCCCTGCCCATGTAGGAGACCCCAGGCCAGAAGTCTTCAAACTTGGCCGCTTTAAGACTTGTGGACTTCAACTCCCAGAATTCCCCAGCCAGCTATGATCATGTGACCCTCTAATCCAGAGGTCTTCAAACTTGGAAGCTTTAAGACTTGTGGACTTCAACTCCCAGAATTCCCCAGCCAGCCATGGCTGGTTCAGGCAGGGATTCTGGGAGCTGAAGTCCACAAGTCATCAAAAGGACCATGGTTGTTACCTACTCCTGGTGTAGAGTAGGGGGTCCCCAAACTTGGCCGTTTTAAGACTGGTGGACTTCGACTCCCAGAATTCTCCAGCCAGCTATGCTTATAGAATAGATTTGGGGTGGACCTTGGCGGTTACATTCACCTGGGCTATTCGGTTATCAGCCTGTTGGAAAGGAGAGTGATTGATGGCAAGGTTGGGGTGAAAGATTAAAAAAATGGGAGTTTTTAAGAGAAGCCCCCTACTCCAGGGGTCTCCAACCTTGGCAAGTTTAAGACTGGTGGACATCAACTCCCAGAATTTCCCAGTCAGCCGAATCTGTTTCTTTTTCTCTTAACCTCTTCAAAGTGGAGAGATTGCAGAGGAAAGGATTACAAGAGAGTAAGCTTTGCTGGCTGGAGAATTCTAGGAGTTGAAGTCCACAAGTCTTCCAGACGGCCAAGTTTGAAGACCTCTGCCCTACACCATTTCAGAAAGGTGGCTGTCTTTAATGGGAGTGTCTCAGTGGCCAACTCAATGAGCTTTGGCAGGTTGGCAGTTCAGCGGTTCGAATCCCGAGCGCTGCGTAACGGGGTGAGCTCCCGTGACTTTTTCCCAGCTTCTGCCAACCGAGCAGTTCGAAAGCAGGTAAAGAATGCAAGTAGAAAAATAGGGACCACCTTTGGTGGGAAGGGAACAGGATTCCGTGTGCCTTTGGCGTTGAGTCATGCCAGCCACAGGACCACGGAGAATTTCTTCGGACAGAGCTGGCTCTTCGGCTTTGAAACGGAGATGAGCACCGCCCCCTAGAGTCTGGAACGACTGGCACATAGGTGCGAGGGGAACCTTTACCTTATCTTTATTATTCAATGGGAGTCTGTTTCCTGACCTGGCACACTTTAACAGATGCAGATGAACAGAGTTGGAAGGGACCTTGGAGGTCATCTAGTCCAACCCCCCCACCTAGGAGAACCCTATCATTTCTAACCAATGGCAGTCCAGTCGCTTCTTGAAAGCCTCCAGGGATGAAGCTCCCACAACTTCCGAAGGCAGCTTCTGTTCCATGGGTTGAGTGTTCTCACTGCCAGAAAATTCCTCCTTATTTCCAGGTTGAATCTCGCCTTGGTCAGTTTCCATCCATTGTTCCTTGTCTGGTTTTGGAAAATAGTTTGACCCCGTCCTCTCTGGGGCAGCCCCTCAAATATTGGAAGATGCTATCATGTTTCCCCTGATCCTTCTCTTCACTAGACTAGCATTGTCTTCTGTCCATCCATGGCTCACTCAGATGTCTTTCTTTCTTTCTTTCTTTCTTTCTTTCTTTCTTTCTTTCTTTCTTTCTTTCTTTCTTTCTTCTTTCTTTCTTTCTTTCTTTCTTTCTTTCTTTCTTTCTTTCTTTCTTTCTTTCTTTCTTTCTTTTGCTTTGGAAAATAGCCAGTTGACCCCCTCCTCTCTGGGGCAGCCCCTCAAATATTGGAAGATGCTATCATCTCTCCCGTAGCTCTTCTTTTCATTAGACTAGCCAGGCCCAGTTCCTGCAACCGTTCATCGTATGTTTTAGCCTCCAGTTCCTTAAATCCTCTTAGTTGCTCTTCTCTTGCACTCTGGAAGTGACTCGATTAACGTTCAGGATGCAGGTTTAAATTTTGTTTTTTTTTAAAAAAATGTTACTTGCAAGGAAAGAGAGATTCGCCATTAGGGGATTGTTGGAAAGAAAATCCATCCGGGTTCAGTTCCAAGCTGGGAAAAAGAAGCTGGAAACACCATGGAGGCCGATTGGAAAGAAGGTTTAATGATGAACAGAACCAGACAGGCAGCATGCAGTTCTGGGACAGCTGAACAACTAGCCGAATGAGAGGAAAGGGTTCTTCTAGGCTTCTGTGTTTTTCAAATTTGGGATGTGTGCAATATGGGCTTTGTGTTTCTAAAGAGGGCGTTGGGCAATTCCCATTGTGGCTGATGGGTTTTGTTTTTTTTCCTATGCTGGATTTGGGTGAGGGGCTGCTTGTTATAATCCTATTAGCTCGGCTTTCGGTACCTGTCAAACTTTGCTCTGAGGGGTTTCCGAAATATCCTGTCTTGAATGGGCGTCTGCTGGCAGTATTTGCTTTGCTTATGAATGGAGCCATCTAGATAGTTGGCTTCCTCTTTCAATAAGCTCTCTCATCTCCTTAAGTGCTGGCATCTGCTGTGGGCTATTAAGGAAGACTTGGGAGCTGCTTTCTGCCTCTAATAACATGTTTCTCCATTTCTTCTTTTGGGGAAATGTAATATTCTGCCTCTTTAATATTTCCCCAAAATATTTCATGATTCTGGAAGCCGGGGAGGCTTCCCACAGGGTGGAGAGCCTGGAAAGTGTGGGTTGTTGTGGAGTCATTCATAGGTTGGCTGGATGTGACAAGTCGAAATGGCTTGTTCTCCGCGTGTTGGGTGGTGTTCGATAACCAGGGTTAAATAAGCCACGGATTAAGCATTAGCTAGCTGGGTGACTCTGGGCCCTGGGGAATTCTGGGAGTTGAAGTCCATACCTCTTCTGGGGTAGGGATCTCCAAACTTAGTGACTTTCAGATTTGTGGACTTCGGTTCCCAGAATTCCCCAGCCAGCATGCACAAAACCATCAAGCTCAGAGAGCATCCATGGACCCCATTCTCCTCCTCTTCCTCCTCCTCCCCCTCCTCTTCTTCCTCCTCCCCCTCATCTTCTTCCTCCTCTTCCTCTTCCCTCTTCTTCCTCCTCCCCCTCTTCTTCCCCTTCCTCCTCCACTCCTCTCCTCCTCCTCCTCTTCTTTCTCCTCCTCCCTCCTCTTCTTTTTCTTCTTCCTCCTCCTCCTTCCTCCTCCTTTTCTTTCTCCTCCTCCCTCTTCTTCCTCTTCTTCTTCCTTTTCCCCCTCTTCCTCCTCCCTCCTTCTTCCTCTCCTCCCTCCTTTTCTTTCTCCTCCTTCCTCCTCTTCTTCCTCCTCCTCTTCCTCCTCTTCTTCCTCTTCCTCCTCCTCCTCCTCTTTCTCCTTCTTCCTCCTCCTCCTTCCTCCTCCTTTTCTTTCTCCTCCTCCCTCTTCCTCTTCTTCCTCCTCCCCCTCTTCCTCCCCCTCCTCCTCTTCTTTCGTTTCTTCCTCCTCCTCCTTTCTGCAAACCCCACTCCTTTCTAATACTGATGATGTTACCTAGTTGGGTCATGAAACTTCTACAAGAAAACAAAGCAGCTCAGAGAGCACCACCCTTCCCCATTTCAACCCTGAGCTACAAATATTCTCCTTTATTGGGATTAATTTGACCTTTTTTCGTTTTACAGACGGGGCCGAACCTCCAAAGCAGAAGCTTCCTGCCTTCTTGTCGTGTATCCCGTGGGGCAGAAGGAGCGGGGATTTTCACCCAGACGCAAAATTAAACGAAGGTAAGGAGGCCGACGGATTCGTGAGCGCTGCGAAAGCCTCCCCGTGTTTCACCTGCATTTCCCACCACGGACTTAACACAGGTGCGGAATCAACCCATTTTCTGGAATCCCAATACAGATAGTCCTTGACTTACAACAGTTCATTTAGTGACTGTTCGAAGTTGCAGCGGCACTAAAAACAGTGACTCAGGATCGTTTTTCACACTTAATGACCGTTGTGGCATCCTCATGGTCACGGGATTCCTTTTGCGACCTGAAAAAAAAAGCCAGATTCACTTAACAACCATCTTACTAACTGAACAATTGCAACGATTCACTTAACAACCATCTTACTAACTGAACAATTGCAACGATTCACTTAACAACCATCTTACTAAATGAACAATTGCAACGATTCACTTAACAACCATCTTACTAACTGAACAATTGCAACGATTCACTTAACAACCGTCTTACTAACTGAACAATTGCAATGATTCACTTAACAACCATCTTACTAACTGAACAATTGCAGCGATTCACTTAACAACCATCTTATTAACTGAACAATTGCAACGATTCACTTAACAACCATCTTACTAACTGAACAATTGCAACGATTCACTTAGCAACCATCTTACTAACTGAACAATTGCAACGATTCACTTAACAACCATCTTACTAACTGAACAATTGCAACGATTCACTTAACAACCATCTTACTAACTGAACAATTGCAACGATTCACTTAGCAACCATCTGACTAACTGAACAATTGCAACGATTCACTTAACAACCATCTTACTAAATGAACAATTGCAACGATTCACTTAACAACCATCTTACTAACTGAACAATTACAACGATTCACTTAACAACCATCTTACTAACTGAACAATTGCAACGATTCACTTAACAACCATCTTACTAACTGAACAATTGCAACGATTCACTTAACCATCTGACTAACTGAACAATTGCAATGATTCACTTAACAACGGTGGCAAGAAAGGTGGTAAAAGGGGACAAAACTCACTTAACAAATGTCTCGCTTAACAACAGAAATTTTGGGCTCAATTGTGGTCGTACGTTGAGGTCTACCTGTGCAGTGGATCATAAACTGTTTAAGAAAATTAACTGAAATGAAGGGGCGAAAACTGAAGAAAGTGAGCACTGGAAGATGAATTCACGCAACCATAATTGAATTATCTGGTTTATTTATTTATTTATTTTAAGATTTATAAAGCTGCCCAACTCAGATGCGTGGCGTGCAACATAAACACACAATCAAGATGTTTTTACACACACACACAAAAATAGGTAAATAAATAAAAAATAGAACAATAAACATGCAAAAATAATACAACACAAAACCTAAACTTTGATTCTGGCTTAAGGTAAGTTGTGACCCCAGCTATTGGATTCAGCGGGATACGGACCACGACGGTTTGTTCAAACAAGGGTTAAGCCATGGTTTAATGCACTGCTAACTGGAAAAATAGACCTGATTGGTTTGAAGCTTAGTTAAAAAGCGTACTTTATCAACAGAAATCTCATGTTTATTTTTATTTATTAATTAAATTTATATGGCTGCCCATCTTCTAACTTTTTTCCGATGAATTCAAGGAGGCTTTCTATGTCGATATTTTTCATCCTTAGCCGTTTTGTGGTGGACTTCAACTCCCAGAATTCCCATGCTGGCTGGGGAATTCTGGGAGTTGAAGTCCACCCACTTTAAAATGGCCAAGATGGAGAAACACCTTTCTAGATAATGAATTGTATGTAAAACCGAGCATCCCTTTTTAATGCCTTATCCCAACCTTGTTGTTTTTTTTTTCCAATGTAGATGCTGTACAAGACTTAGAAGGAGCCATGGCTTTGACCAACATCGCACCCAACGGGAAGTGTGAAGAGGCCTCAGAGGCGTTGGACACCTAAGAAACCGTGGTTTGTTGTCTCTCTGATGGATTTCAAGTTCTTCTCATCCTATCTTTCCAGGAGTAAAAAAATTCCAAATCTGGGACAGCTTTACAAGCTCCGTGAAGAAAGCAGCTAGAAGCTTGCCTGCGTTTTTTTAATGATAGTTCGTTCCAGAGCCATTTGTGCAGAAGAGATGCTGGTTTGTCTCCTTTCAGCATCCTTGTTTCATGGGGAACCAAAGAAGCATTTTTTCCTGTTCTTATGCACGTCAAGATGAGTGTTCATGACAGCCACCGGACCTCTTGACGCTCACCATTTAGAGAAGCATCATTGTTTTCCAAAAGTTTGTGAGGGAGACCGTTACAACAGAAACGGCAACACAATCATCATTCTTGCCACGGATTTGACTGGTCTCTTTCTTATTGAACTGGTCTCCTTTATTCTGGAATCCCTGTCTGCAGGGTTAGAAATCTTGAAGCTCGGAAGGAAAAGAGAAACAATGGCTGGTGTTTTGAGAAAAAGTTCCACTTTATTCTGTTTCTGAATATGATTTCTGGTGGCAAAGAAATTATACTACATTGTTAATGAAGATACACATGCAGTTACTCAGTCTTGTGGCTACTCTGTGCCTTGCTATGTTTTGGAAACTTACAATAGAGGTGTTTCTCAACCCTGGTCATTTTCAAACGTGTGAGCTTCCATTCCCAGAATTCCCCAGCCAGCCTTGCTGGCTAGGGAATTCTGGGAATGGAAGTCTACACATTTGAAAGTGCCCAGGGTTAAGTTTAGGTTGAGCAACACTGTATTATAGGCATAGTTAAAACTTGCAGTATATTTTTTTCCATCAAAATAAACCATTATGCATTTTGCGAATGAAGGCAAAGGTTATGCATTTTTACAAACATGTTTTTTCAACAAAAATAAATGTTTATTCGTTCATTATTCATTCATCCTAGAGAAAGCTTTCCCAAATGCTGTATTTTGTAGCTTGAAACTTTAATTTTATGATTCTTTTTTTTTTAAATAAAAAGAAATCTTGATGAGATTGTAAGGGCCTAACCTCCCATATCTTATAATATAGCCTGTGGCAGGAAGTTTCAGGGTGGGGTGAGGTATTTTTTGGTTTGTCCATATCGTTGGTGACTCTTGCTCATGGGTTCAAAGCAGGTTTATTTAAAAGCAATGGATAGATAGTGAGGGAGACAGAGAGAGAGAGAGACATACAGAGAGACAGAGGCAGAAAAAGAGAGAGAAAAAGAAGCAGGGAAGGGAGGTAGGGAAGGAAGGAAGAAAAAAAGAAAGGCAGAAAGAAAGGAAGAAAAAGGAAGGAAGGAAAGGAGAGAAAGGAAGAAAGAAAAGAGAGAAAGAAAGAAAGAAAAAGAAAAAGCATGCAGGTCCCTGACTTTATAATTCCTTTCTATCCTGCTTTAGTCATATTTAGAATAGAATAACAGAGTTGGAGGGGACCTTGGAGGTCTTCTAGTCCAACCCCCTGCTTAGGCAGGAAACCCTATCCCGTTTGAGACAAATGGTTATCCAACGTTTTCTTAAAAACTTTCAGTGTTGGAGCATTACAACTTCTGGTGGCAAGTTGTTCCACTGATTAATTGCTCTGTCAAGAAATTTCTCCTTAGTTCCAGGTTGCTTCTCTCCTTCATTAGTTTCCACCCATTGCTTCTTGTCCTGCCTTCAGGTGCTTTGGAGAATAGCTTGACTTGTCATATACTCAGCCTGACTCAGGATAGTAAGATTGTCACCTAGTTTATTTGACAGACCCCAGTTTGGGGGAAAAAATGTTTATAAGTATAGTCACATAGTGTGGAAAAACAATTGAGAATTCAGTTCATTTCATAATTTTAACGGTTTCAATTATCCCACGTATTGCTTCTTGAAAATATGGGAGCGAAGTTTTAAAATGCTTATAGCTTATTTACTAACTATTTACTAACGATGAAGTTAACCATTGTTTACTCAATCCAGTTTGCACAGATGGACTTGCCTAAGAAGCAAGCCAAAAAGGTGTTTTCGATTTTTGAGGTTGTGCAAATCCAGCCACAGGAATTACAGGAAGATAAGGACAGACGGAAGTTACCCCATAATTCTTTTACCAATTTAAATCGGTTTTCAGGCAGATTAGAGCAGATATATCTTTTGGCAATGTGATTTTTTAAAACTGAAGCTGGTTCCCAATAGCTTTTGCAAATGTTTGACTAGGTTCACCTCCCAAGTTTAAATTAGTTTATAAATAAACTGCTGGGAAGTTGAAGATCTTTTGAAACGTACAAATCAGAAGATAAACCTACGGATCAATAGGCTTCATATTTCATCGCAAGCCTTAAAGTGGGATGTCTGAGTTTGGCTTGTCACAATTCGTAAACAGAATACCCCCTTTCTCTTCAGAGGACTTTGTCCCTTTAGTTGGAACTTTTTTTTAAATGCATTTTAATGCTGTGCCTTTTGAATATCTGTGGAATAAGCCGCCATTCGTGGCATAGGTGCCTTGCCTTGTGCAATGACTGTTTAGAGCTAATCCTCTTTCAAAGAAAGCCTAAAGAACAGATGTGAATCATTTAGAGAAATATAGAATTCTTTATTGGCCAAGTGTGATTAGAGACAAGGAATTTGTTTCCGGTGCGTAAGCTCTCAATGTACATATAACAATAGTGATAAGCAACAAAGTGATAGTCATAAGAAGATAGGTAAATTCTGGCTGTTATAGACGTTGTGTTGGTTTTCAATTAAGTGATTTGTCCTTGCCTGTAAGATGGAACTGCATGGCTAATGAGTTATCCCACAAGCCTCTGTAGGAAGTTAGCATATAAAGGCCATTAAAATTGGTTGTAAGGCCTTTGGCTGGCTTTGTAGCCATTTTGCCTTCCTCATTCCTATTTGGGAACAGGATCTGTTGTCATCGAGAATCTGACAAGGAGGCAAAATATAGGTAGTCCTTGACTTACAACCACTCATTTAGTGATGTTTGAAGCTGCAACGGCGTCGTAAAAAGTGACTTACGATCAGTTTTCACACTGACGACCGTTGTAACATCCCCCTGATCAACGTGATGAAATTCGGATGTTTGGCAACTAGTTTGTATCTATGACGGTTGCAATGTCCTTGGATTCATTTTGTGAACTTCTGACAAGCAAAGTCAACAGGGAAGTCAGATTCACTTAACAACCCTGTTACTAATCAAAAAACTGCAGTGGTTCACTTAGCAACCGCAGGAAGGAATGTTTACGAAAGGGGGCAAAATTCCCTTACAACTCTTCTCATTCAGCAATGGAATCTGGTCGTAAGTCAAGGGCTATAACTGCACGCTTATTTTGAATTGCTGCAAATTGTGACTTCATTGAGAAACTTTGTACCCCGGAGACTGAGTTTGGGGGGCTTCTGGGATTTGGTTAGCAAGCTCCCTTATCTCGCAGGAAAGGGAGCCTGTGTTAAATGACAACTGTAAACAAAAGGGATTTTCCTGCGCTCTTGAGAGTGTTTGCGAGGGAACAACGGAGAATTTTAAGGGACTGGTTTCTCTCTGCGGTATTTGGCTCGCTTGCAAACCGTCACCAGGTTGCCTAATCTGACGATGCACTGTACATATTCGATGAACCAACCTGTATCTTTGTAAATAAAACGGATTACAACATAAAGAGATTGTAAAATACTAATCAGCCTCCAGTGTCTTTCTTTTAGGAAAACAAACAAACCCTGGAAAACAGATTGCAAAACTGGAACTTTTCACCAGTTGGAGAAACAGGCTGTGTGCAACCGAGATTCGAATTCAGAATTGAGCTGAAAGGGAACTTGGAGATCTTCTAGTCCAGCCCCCTGCTTAAGCAGGAGACCCTATAAATTTGAAACAAGTGGCTGTCTGTTAAAAACCTCCAGTGTTGGAGCACCCACAATTTCTGGTGGCAAGCTGTTCCACTGGTTAATTGTTCTCAACGTCAGGAAATTTTTTCCTTAATTCCAGGTTGCTTCTCTGATTAGTTTCCGTGTGTTGCTTCTTTTCCTGCCTTCAGGTACTTTGGGAAATAGTTCTTTGTTGCAGCCCCCCGAAATACTGCAATATTGCTATCATGTCACCCTTTTTTCTCGACTGGCCATACCCAAAACCTCGAACCGTTCTTCACATGTCACATGTCAGATCACGCAACACAATGGCTGCTTTAATTGTGTCACAGCCTCACGAGGACTTGGTTAACTATGGTGAATAACTCTTGACTTCTGCTCCAGAAAGGGCATCCTGGGAATTGAAATCCATCCATGCTGGCTGGGGAATTCTGGGATCTGAAGTCAATATGCCTTTTTAAAAAAAAAAATCCATTTTTTTTATTATGTCATCTTCCAAAGGTATTTTCTCTTGTTTCCAATTTTGAGCATAAACCATTCTTGCAGCTGTTATTACATGTAGAATCAATTAAATATATTCCTTTTTAATTTTATCCGGTAGGATACCCCATAGGAACAACTCTGGTTTAAATTCAATAGATAGTGCAGAAATGAATGGATTAACCTTGTTGATTAAAGATAGGGAAGAATCAGAATGTTTTAGAACATGGAATTATTTTTATTGTTGGTTGGAAAAGAGATATAGATGATTTAATTTTATAACCATGTATAAAAATTTGATAGTAAGAATATAACTACAGGAGTGAACTTTTACAGCGGATTGGATGACGATTAAGATAGAAGAAATTGTTGGAACAAGAACAAAAAAAAAAGAAAAGTAGAAGTCAACACCGAGATGTCACAGGAGAGGGATGATTGATGTTTTAAATGTGTGTGTGTGTGTGTGTATATATGTATATATGTATGTATATATATATGTATATATATATAATGTATATATGTGTGTGTGTGTGTGTGTGTATATGTGTATATTTGTTTTCTGAGGTTTTCGCGGGTATTTGTATGTAGGTCTTTAGTTATTCGGGTCTTCTCCCGCATAGTATCTTGGCGACGTTTCGACGAAGTCTCATTCGTCATCTTCAGGCTGGTGTTCTCGGCTTCGTGCTTCCAGGAGCAAGTTCCATTGCTCCTGGAAGCATGAAGCCGAGAACACCAGCCTGAAGATGACGAATGAGACTTCGTCGAAACGTCGCCAAGATACTATGCGGGAGAAGACCCGAATAACTAAAGACCTACATATGTGTATATGTGTATATATGTGTATATATGCCTGTGTAAGTTTTCACGGGTATATATGTGTGTACAGGTGATATCTCGGGTTTCTTCCCGTGTAATTGCAAACATATCTTTGGAAGTATTGCAGCGACGTTTTGATGAAATCTCATTCATCATCATCTGGCTGATGTTCTTGGTTTGGTGCCTATGGGCAAATAGGCACCAAACCGAGAACATCAGCCAGATGATGATGAATGAGATTTCATCGAAACGTCGCTCCAATATTTCCAAAAATATGTTTGCAATTACACGGGAAGAAACCCGAGATATCACCTGTACACATATATATGTATATATATATATATATATATGTATATGTATATGTATATGTATATGTATATGTATATGTATATGTATATGTATATGTATATGTATATGTATATATATACACATATACATTTATATACATATATATACATATATACTTACACACACACACACACACCTAAGTTGGGAAACTCTGATTTATACTGTCTTCTCTGAAGTCCCAAAGCAAATGAATTCAGGCCCAGGTTAACCCAGTAAACCCAGTTTGCAAAACACTGGGAATGTGCTATGCTTGACATCATGTTGCCTCTGTTAACAAAGCAGAAATTCGCCTCCCAGCCATTTTGGGGAGCTCCTCCTGTGCGATTATCAGCCTGAAGGCAGGCAGGCATCCAACAGGTATAGCTGGCATGACGTTTTTTTTATCCCCCTTGGCGTCGCCGTCTCGTGAACCACCCCTTCGCCTCCTCTTCCATTAGCCTGCTTGGTTCCCCCCCCCCCCCCCCCCACCTTTTCCCTCCTCTCTAGCTTTCAAAAGCCAGCAAATTTTCCAAGCAGGCGTTCGCGATGGCCACCTTAACCCTAACCGGTTTTTTTTCCCGCCGGTTGCTAAGAAACCGCGCCCTGAGAGAAGGAAGGACCGGCCGCCGTCGCGGGTGGCCCAAACGTCACTTCCGGCGTTGCACCGGAAGCGGCGAATGCGCTTGGTCACGGAGTTTGGAAGAGGCGCTCTTCGAAGGAAGCTCCGTCCTCTTTTCGCTCTTTCTCCGCTCCGGGAGCGCCGAGCCGGCCCGGATCGCCACGCCGCGGCGCCATGATCACCTCAGCCGGTAAGGGAGGCCGCGGCCCGGCCTGGTGGGAAGGCCGGGGTCGTTTCCTGCTGAGTCAGGCAGGGCTTCTCTGAGGAGGGCGGCCACCCCCCCCCCCCACCTCCGGGCTCTCCCGCTCCGTCGCCCCCGCGGTGGCTTCCACAGCAGCCGTCTCCAGCCCCGGCCCCTTATGAGAATGGGGGGGCTCCCTCTCAACCTCAAGTGGTAGGAGGGGGAGGGGTGGACGGAGAGGAGGGGGAAGAAGAGGGGGAGGGGGAGGAGGAGGAGGAGGAGGGAGACAATAGAATGAAGAGAGAGGAGGAGGAGGAGGAGGAGGAGGAAGGCTGTGGGGTTTTGGGGGCTTTCTGAGTTTTATCCCTGCAGACGTTTCATGGCCCAACTAGGTAACATCATCAGTGCTAGAAGGGAGAGGGGTGTGCAGAGAAGAGGAGGAAGGGGAGGAGGAGGAGAAAGGAGGCAATAGAATGAAGAGAGAGGGAGGAGGAGGAGGAGGAGGAAGGCTGTAGGGTTTTGGGGGCTTTCTGAGTTTTTTCCCCATGCAGACGTTTCATGGCCCAACTAGGTAACATCATCAGTGCTAGAAGGGAGAGAGGTTTGTGGAGAGGAAGAGGAGGAGGAGGACTGGGGGGGGGTCGTTGGGACTCTCTGAGCTGGGTGGTTTTCTTACAGACGTTTCATGACTCAACTGTTTGTTTATTTATTTATTTATTTATCGGTTCGATTGATATGCCGCTGTTCTCCAGAGACTCAGGGCGGCTTACAATGCGTTAAGCAATAGCCTTCATACTTTTGTATATTTTATACAAAGTCAGTTTATTGCCCCCACAAACTGGGTCCTCAATTGACCCCCCTTAGAAAGGATGGAAGGCTGAGTCGACCTTGAGCCTGGCAAGATTCGAACTTACAGTAATTGCAGACAGCTGGATGTTAATCACAATGCTTTAGTCTGCTGAGCCACCAGTCTCACTATTTGTTAAGCAATAGCCTTCATACTTTTGTATATACCTGCTTAGTGGGGCTTTCGGCCCCCCCAAGCGGTGTTCTTTTTATACAAAGTCAGCTTATTGCCCCCACAATCCGAGTCCTCATTTTACCTCCCTCGGAAGGATGGAAGGCTGAGTCAACCTTGAGCGTGGGGAGATTCGAACTCGCAGTAATTGCAGGCAGCTGGCAGCTAAGTGCTACTTTAACAGCACTTAGTCCCCTGAGCCACCAGGCTCTAGAAAATACCATCAGTGAAAGAAGGGATAAGGGTTTGTGGAGAGGAGGAGGAAGAGCGAGGCTGTGGTGGTCCTTGGTGCTCTCTGAGCTTGATGATTTTCTTGAAGATGTTTCATTGCCCAACTAGGTAACATCATCAGTGTTAGAAGGGAGGTGGTTGTGCAGAGAGGAGGAGGAGGACTGTGGGTCCTTGGTGCTCTGTGAGGTTGGTTGTTTTTCAGACATTTCATGACCCAACTAGGTAACATCATCACTGCTAGAAGGGAGAGGGGTTTACGGAGAGGAGGTGGAGGAAGAGGAGAAGAAGAAAGAAGGCAATAGAATTAAGAGAAAGGAGGGGGAGGAAGAAAAGGACTCCGGGGTCCTTGGTGCTCTCTGAGCTTGATGGTTTTCATGCAGACGTTTTATGACCCAACTAGGTAACATCATCAGTGCTAAAAGGGAGTGGGGTTTGCACTCTGTTTATATAGACATGGCTTACCCCGTCAGTGATGATGGGAGTGCTCTCTGTAGTTCATTGATGGGGCTATTTGATTATTTGTGTGAGTTGGGTGTTCCTTGATTGGAGTATTGTTTGCTGCTTGATTGTTGGTCTGGTGTTAATTCTGGCATTAATCCCTGCTTATCAATTGGTGGATTGCTGGTAAGGAGGCCTGTTGGTCTTTTTATTTCCTTTTTCTCTTTGGGTCATCTCTTTTGAAGGGTGTGTAGATGATGCTTATCTCTAGATGTCTGTTAATGGCTGATTTTTTTTAAAAAAAATTGATTTATATGCTGCCCTTCTCTGGAGACTCGGGGTGGCTTACAGTGCGTTAAGTAATAGCCTTCATACTTTTGTATATTTATACAAAGTCAGTTTATTGCCCCCACAAACTGGGTCCTCAGTTTACCCACCTTAGAAAGGATGGAAGGCTGAGTCAACCTTGAGCCTGGCTAGGATCGAACTCGCAGTAATTGCAGGCAGCTGGATGTTAAATGCTGCCTTAGTAGGAGACATTAGCCTCCTACGCCACTCAGACTCATTTGTTTGAATGCCAAACTGCTACGAATGCCCTAGCATTTTTTGGGACTTTCCTTGGTCTAATAAGATGCCCAGTTTCCCAGTGGAAACTATGGTTAAATCCATCCATGTAGTATTTATTTATTTATTATTTATTTATTATTGTGATTTATATGCCGCCATTCTCCCGAAGGACTCAGGGCGGCTTACAAACAGCAGGCAACAATACAAATCACAGTGTTAATTCAAATTAAAACCTCCATTAAAAAACATATTAAAATTATTGCATTGTGCAACCCCACGGATCAGATTATTTGATGGAACAGCCACGTCTTCAGTTCGCGGCGAAAGGAGAGGAGGTCGGGCGCTATCCTGAGCTCGGTGGGCAGACCATTCCAGAGGGTCGGGGCTCCAACAGAGAAAGCCCTCCCCCTGGGGGCTGCCAGCCAATATTGTTTGGCCGACAGCACCCTGAGGAGGCCAGCTCTGTGGGAGCGCACTGGACGATGGGAGGAGGGCAGAAGATGGTCCTGTAAGTACCCCGGGCCTAAGCCATGTAGGGCTTTTTAGGTAAGCACCAGCACCTTGAAACGGACCCGGAGAGCAACTGGCAGCCAGTGCGGCTTGCGCAGGAGAGGTGTGACACAGGAGTAATGAGGACCCCCGTAACTGCCTGCACAGCCGCTTTCTGGATTAGCTGGAGCCTCCGGATGCATCCCAAGGGCAGCCCCATGTACAGGGTGTTACAGTAATCTAACCGAGAAGTAACAAGGGCATGAGTGACCGTGGCGAGGGCATCTCGGTCTAGGAAAGGGCGCAACTGGTGCACAAGATGTGCCTGTGCGAAGGCCCCCCCTGGTTACGGCCATCAGATGATCATCCAGGGACAGCCAAGAATCCAGGAGGACACCCAGATTGCGAACCCTGTCGGAGGGAGTAAGAGTCTCCCCTCCGATCACTGATGATGGTACCTCTAGATCCTGAAATGCCGGCACCCACAGTCACTCTGTCTTGGATGGGTTGAGTCTGAACCTGTTCCTTCCCATCCAAGCCCCCACTGCTTCCAGGCAACGGGACATCACGGAAAGGGCATCACCAGGGTGGTCCGGGGTGGAGATATAAAGCTGGGTATCATCCGCATATTGGTGATACCTCACCCCAAAACCACGAACGATCTCACCCAGCGGCTTCATGTAGAAGTTAAAGAGCAGGGAGAAGAGAACTGATCCCTGAGGCACCCCACAAGTGAGGGGCCTCTGGGAGGATATCTGGCCCCCCCGCCGATACAAACTGCGAGCGGCCCGAGAGGTAGGAGGAGAACCACTGCAACACAGTGCCTCCTATCCCCAACCCCCTGAGTCGCTGCAGTAGGATACCATGGTCGATGGTATCAAAAGCCGCTGAGAGGTCAAGAAGGACCAGGATAGAGGAACAACCCCCATCACGGGCCCTCCAGAGATCATTCACTAGGGCGACCAATGCCGTTTCCGTGCTGTGACCACGCCTGAAACCAGATTGGTAAGGATCCAGGTAGTCAGTTTCCTCCAGGAATTGAGGGGATTGCTGTGCCACCACAATCTCAACAACCTTGGCTAAAAAGCGGAGGTTGGAGACTGGACGATAGCTGTTAAGGGAGTCTGGGTCCAGATTGGGCTTCTTAAGGAGGGGTTGAACCACCGCCTCTTAAGTGCAGTGGGGACGAACCCCTCCCTCAACGAAGCGTTAACGACAGCCTGGATCCAGTCTCCGGTCACCTCCCTGGCTGCAGAAACAAGCCAGGAGGGACACGGGTCCAATACACATGTGGAGGCCCCCAGACGACCCATAATCCTGTCCACTTCATCCAACGAGACAGGCTCAAACTCAACCCAGATGTCCCCACCAAGACTGGCCCCAATCTCCTCAGTGGACTCTGTCCATTCAGAGTCCAACCCGGTCCGGATCTGAGCGATTTTATCTTGCAGAAACTGTGCAAAATCCTCAGCTCGGCCCTGCAAGGGGTCCTCCCTCGCTCCATGGTTCAGGAGGGAGCGGGTCACCCTAAACAGGGCGGCTGGGCGGTTTTCTGCAGATGCAATGAGAGCGGCGAAATATTGCCGTTTCGCCGCCTTCATCGCCACAAGATAAGACCTAATGTAGATTCTTAGCTGTGTTCGGTCGGATTCCGATTGGGAAGACCTCCAACCATCTTCCAGGCGTCTTTTCCGTAAGGAGTAAGGAGTTTTCATCGTGTTTTACTAGCTGCTGCTGACCTGAACTCTTGACCTGGCAGTATATTAATTATAGCAAGTATGGCTAGGATATATTTATTTATTTTATTTATTTATTGGTTCGATTTATTTGCCGCCCTTCTCCGGAGACTCAGGGCGGCTTACAATGCATTAAGCAATAGCCTTCATACTTTTGAATATACCTGCTTAGTGGGGCTTTCGGCTCCCCTAAGCGGTATTCTTTTTTATGCAAAGTCAGCTTATTGCCCCCACAATCTGGCTCCTCATTTTACCTCCCTCGGAAAGATGGAAGCTGAGTCAACCTTGTTATATTGATATAGTTTCCTCTGTTTACCCAGCCTGGTCTCTTTTCTTGTTTTTAGAGCATTGAAGTCTAGAATATCCAGACCAGCTTTTCTTGGTCTTGCATCATTTGGATATATTGGATTTCAAATTCTGTAATCTTTAATTTGCATAAGATGAAAATAAAAGTCTTTAATAGGTCTAAAGGGGTCCAGATTGGTGAAACCTGGCACAGCCTCAAAGCTCTTTAAATATATATTGTGTTTCCCCTAAAATAAGACCCTTTCTTATATACTGTATTTTCCTGCGTATAAGACTACTTTCGAATACACAAAAATCTTCTCAAAAGTCGGGGGTCGTCTTATACGCCGGGTCTCATTCTCCTGTAACCAGGCAGACCATCCTGAAAGGCTCTGACGAGTCTTAAATGGCTCTGAGGAGGGTCGTCTTATACTCCCAGTTGTCTTATACGCCGGAAAATACGGTATATATTTTGCCATCAAAAAAGGCACCAGGCCTTATTTTCTGGGGGGGGGGAGGATGTCTTACACTGACTCACCTTACTTGCGTGTGTTGCCCCCTGCCTCCTTTTTGCTGTCAGAGGCCTCCAGGAACAACTTCCGAGCCCGGTAATGCTTTCCTGAAGGCCTCTGCAGCCGATAACAGAGCTCCGGATCGATCCAGAGCTCTATTATTGGCTACAGAGGCCTTCAGGGAAAGCTTGCCGCCGCAGAAGAAATTGGCTGGTGAGGAAGTTGTCCGGGTGTGTGCGAGGCCTGTCTGCAACAGTCTGAAGGTAAGTACTGGGGCAGCACTATCCCCCTATCCCCACCTTAGCTTAATTTTTGCCCATGTATCCTGGATTGGGGGTGGGTGGGTGGGGGGTCTTAATTAGGGCTTATTTTGGGCGCACGTGTAAAAAATCAAGCTAGGACTTACTTTCAGGGTAGGTCGTATTTTTGGGGAAACACACACACACACACACACTAATCCAGGAGAAAAGTAAGGTGGAATTAAGGAGAAATTTCCTGACAGTTAGAACAATTAATCAGTGGAACGACGTGCCTCCAGAAGTTGTGAATGCTCCAAGTTACGCTGGAAGTTTTTAAGAAGAGATTGGACACCCGTTTGTCTGAAGTGCCTAAGCAGGGGGTTGGACTAGATGACCTCCAAGGTCCCTTCCAACTCCCTGTTCCAACTCAAATTCCAATAGAACTTGAAATTAACTCTCTTCTGTTATCGTTTTCTGTTTTGGAGCCATTGATTTACCTGTTATTTGAGACTCAACATCTTGCTAGAATTTGCTTTGAAGTAAGCGTGCTTTTTTTTGTTGTCTAGGTCTTGTTCCTTTTAGCTTAGCTCGTGTTAGAACGTTGTTATGCTCTGAGTTAACCCTGATTTTTTTTTCTTGGTGATATTTTTTTAGAAGTAGATTCCCATTGCATTCTTTCTAGGGCTGAGAGGGACAGACTGGCCCGAAACCACTCACCCTAGGCCAGGACTAGAACTCACGATCTCTCAATGCTATTACAAAGTTGCACTAATTGTAAATACCAAAATAAAGTTGTTTTTTTAAATTTGATTTATATGCTGCCCTTCTCCGGAGACTCAGGGCGGCTTACAATGTGTTAAGCAATAGCCTTCATACTTTTGTATATTTATACAAAGTCAGCTTATTGCCCCCAACAAACTGGGTCCTCAATTTACCCACCTTAGAAAGGATGGAAGGCTGAGTCAACCTTGAGCCTGGGGAGATTCAAACTTACTAATTGCAGACAGCTGGAGTTAAATTACAATGCATTAATCTGCTGAGCTATCCAGGCTCCTGTGTCAGTTCTCCTATGTCAGATTGTAAATGCATTTGCAAATCACGTTTATTCCTTTTACTGTAGCAATTCTGAAAATAACCCTGCTTTATTTTAAAGTATAAATTCTATGTGGTGTTTAATATAACTTTTTTTTTTCTTTTGCAGCTGGAATAATTTCCCTTCTGGATGAGGAAGAGCCAGAACTTAAGGTGGGCTTGTAGATTTTCTGTCTGACTTCGGAATAAAAGCACCCTGGGACCTGAATGCTACATGCAACATTTTTATAATTTAAGATTGTTTCGGGTGTTATATTTTTACTAGCTCAAGAATTTGAGATTGCTGTCTTCAAGACTGCAGAAGTACAGTGTTTTCCCGAAAATAAGACCCTGTCTTATATTTTTTTGAACCCTGAAATAAGTGCCTGGCCTTATTGCCATGCACTCAAAAGCCCGATTGGGCTTATTATCGGGGGATAAGGTCTTATTTTGGGAGGAACAGGGTAGTCCTCGACTTACGTCCACAGTAGAGCCCAAAATTGGTGTTGCTCAGTGAGAAATTTGTTAAAGGGACTTTTGCCCCATTTTACAACTTTTCTTCCCAAAGTTGCTGAGTGAATCACTGCAGTTGTTAACTTAGTAGCAAGGTTGTTAAGGGAATATGGCTTCCCTCCGAAGGTCCTAAAAGGGGATCATGTGACCCTGGGACACTGCAACCGTCATAAATACGAACCAGTTGCAGAGCGCCTGAATTTTGATCCCGTGACCAGGGGGATGCTGCAACGGTCGTAAGTGTGAAAACCAGCCGTAACTCACTTTTTCCAGTGCCGTTGCAACTTCGAACATTCACTAAGCGAACTGTTGTAAGTTGAGGACTACCTGTATTACTAAGAAATTTGAGAGTGACTATTTTTTTCGCCCTCGTTGGCAAGCCCAAGGCTGCCTGTAATGAAATGCCGGAGTTGGTCTTGCTCTTTTGCCCTTCCAGCTACTTGCTAGACATCTGCGTTGGTTGAAGTCTAAATTAAAGTCTAAACGCAGTGGTTTTCTTTTTTCTCACAGGAATTTGCTCTTCACAAGCTGAACGCGGTTGTCAACGATTTCTGGGCCGAGATCTCTGAATCGGTGGATAAAATGTAAGAGAAAAGACCTCAGATTCACTTGAAAGCCTTGCTCTGACCTAGGCTTCCTTAGAAATTAAACAGCACAAATTTAGTCCCGGAAAACCTCTTTGATTCATACGGCTGTAAATTACTTCACAGCCGCAAGACTTCATAAGCAGTCTTTCAGAGGAAGGTTATCAACACCCACCTATCTCACTGTGGAACGCTGCCAAAGAGCTAATTTCCAGATGTGGCACAGAGTCACAAACAGAATTTTAAAATCTTGAATCTAATTGCTTCCTGCAAAAGCTCCCATCTCATTCGCTTCTCTTTTATGTCTTATGGGAGGGGCCAATCATCTCCAAGCCTTACTCCCAAGTTTGTTTATTTATTTATATATTTCAATTTATATACCACCCTTCTCCCCGGGAGGGGGACTCAGGGCGGTGAACAGCCAAATTAAAACACATATAATACAAATATTAAAAAATTTAAAATTAGATTAAATCATTGGCGTTCCAAAATAAAAGCCTCAAACCCCGTTAAAATACCCAATTTAAAACCCCAGAAATTAATAATACCAAAAATTTTAAAACCCCATTAAAATCAATCAAGCAAGGCCGGCTTGTTGGAATAAATAAGTCTTAAGGGCCTTTCGGAAAGCACGGAGGTCCAGGATCAAACGAATTTCAGGAGGCAGCTCGTTGACCTGTTTCCTTAATTGTTCCTTACTTCTGGCAGCTCTGCATATGCACACACCGGGAACAGGCTCCCGCTGTTCTTCTGCCTTGCTGATGTCAGACTCTGGAGGCAGCACATAACTACCAGATGGCCTTGGGCCCCCTCTCTACCTCCAACTCAGAGCCATCTTCCGAGCCTTCCCCGGAATCCAGGACTGGCCCACGTTCTTCCCCAACCTCCTCACTGTCCGAATTTGCTGTTAGCTCTCCTGGCTGCTGGCCGGCCACAAGAAGTATGAGCTGATTTCAATGCTAAAGGAAATGTTAAAATGTTCACCATAGGGCTGTAGCAAACCAACTTTTTCTTCCTTCTTTCCCCCCCGCTGCAGTGAAATTCTGTATGAAGATGTTGGGTTTCGTAGTCGAGAATTTGCCGCCTTGGTGGCTTCCAAAGTGTTCTATCACTTAGGGGCTTTTGAAGAATCCCTGAATTATGCCCTGGGAGCTGGCAATCTTTTCAACGTCAATGACAATTCCGAATATGTAGAAACCATTATCGGTAAGTGCGCGCGCTGGAAAACGCTTCGTCCAGCTATGCAAATTCAACGGTCTTTTCCAAAAAATTCACAAAATACCTAATACAGGTAATCTTCCACTTAGGAGCAAAATTGAGCCCAACATTTCTCTTGCTAAACAAAGCAATTGTTAACTGAGCTTTGCCCCATTTTCTTGCCACAGTTGTTAAGCAAATCACTCCAATGGTTAAGTTAGTAACACGGTTGTGAAGTGAATCTGGCTTCCCCATTGATTTGGCTTGTCAGAAGGGTTGCAAAAGGTGATCATATGACCCTGAGATTCCTGCAACTGTGATCTGTCCCCCTCTACAGATACCCACAAAAACACAGCCAGTCGAGGGTTAAAGAAGCACTTGGCACACACCCCAGTTCTTATCTCTAACTTGGCAGCGATATGCACACCGTCTGCCAAGTGCTTTAATAGTACACAGAAAGAAAATCACAACAAATATTCAGCAAAGTCTCTGATCAGCTTCAGCTTTTAGCTCCAATGACTACCCGATTGAGTATTTGTTCGTCACAGAGATCATTTACCACCACCCTGTCTTATATAGTCTCTGGGTGTGGTCCAGTGACTCATTGGTCCTGTGACTCAAGTCCAGTGACTCAGGTCTATTCCCTCATACGTCTCCTCAGCTGCTGTAAGCGCTTATCTCACCTTCTTTGCCGTGCGTCCAGGAATGATGTCTCTCCCTCACTCTCATCTGAGACACCTGTTTCCCCACTACTTTGCTCTCTTTCAGCTGGCACCTGAGACGGTGCCAGAGGGTGGGGGGGCTGGGAGATCTGGCTGGCTCCTCTTCCTCATGCTCAGAGCTTCCTTCCTCCAATGGGATAGGCTCAGAGGACGGGGCCACAACAAACTGTCATAAGTACATGCCAGTTTCCACGCCTCTGAATTTTAATCCATGGGGATGCTGCAACAATGGTAAGTGTGAAAAACGATTTTAAGAGCCCGTTGTAATTTTGAACAGTCACTAAACAAACTTTTGTAAGTCTACGACTTCTCTATAGCTGTCCAGTTCCAGATTTCGGAAACGTATGAGATTTGCACCATTAGCTTGACCCAATTTGCAGGTTAAACCTCAATCCAATGTCTTTTCTGAAAAAGAGAAAGATGTTTCAAGTGTTATTTTATATTAGAGGATATTTAATGTGTTTTAAAGGGATGCGGTGGCTCAGTGGCTAAGGTGCTGAACTTGTCGATCAAAAGGTCGGCAGTTCAGCGGTTCGAATCCCTAGTGCCGCGTAACGGGGTGAGCTCCCGTTCCTTGTCCCAGCTTCTGCCAACCTAGCAGTTCGAAAGCAGGTAAAAAATGCAAGTAGAAAAATACTTTGGTGGGAAGGGAACAGCTTTCCGTGCGCCTTTGACGTTGAGTCATGCCAGCCACATGACCATGGAGACATCTCGGACAGCGCTGGCTCTTCAGCTTTGAAACAGTGATGAGCACCGCCCCCTAGAGTCGGGAACGACCAGCACATACGTGCGAGGGGAACCTTTAATGTGTTTTAATGCTGTAAAATCCAGATGCCTGCTATGTCTTTAAATATTCCAAAAAATATTTCAATATGAAAAGCCAGCTTTGATCAATAAGAGGTCAACCCTTACCTTGAGTATTGATAGACATGTTGAAAAAAGCATCTCTTTTTATGCTATATAATTGGTTTGGGTGTTGTTTTTAAAGCATGACAGTTGAGATTGGCAGAAATTTGAGTTCTGGACCCAGTATTAGAGATGTATGTATTTTCTTGCTTGTATTGAGAAGTTGAGAATCTGAATAATTTGCAGCAAATGCTAGTTGGATTGTATGATACAACTAGAAGCATGTGGAAATCGATGGATTAATGGAGCATTTGTAAATTAACGGAGCAATGGATGAACGGGCCCTGTCCATCATTCTTTCCTTGCGGTTATAGATTCCCCTTCTTTTTAGACCCCAATAAAATGTTTTTTTCAGTCCTATGTAGTGATTAATCACTGGAAATATAGGTAATCTTTGAGTTACGATTATGTTAATAAGCTATGATGGTTGCAAAGCAGTTCGGGCACACGACCAACCCAATTTTATAACCTCTTTTGTGATGTTTGTTAAGAGAACCGAGGGCTTCCTATGGAGTGGCTTTTCCGAAAACTGGAAATAAATTGGGATTTTTTTTGCAATGCCATTGTAAAAGGCAGTCATATGACCACAGGTTATAGCAATAGCACTTAGATTTATGTAACGCTTCACGGTGCTTTACAGCCCTCTCTAAGCAGTTTACAGAGTCAGCCTCTTGCCTCCAACAATCTGGGTCCTCCTTTTACCCACCTTGGAAGGATGGAGTCCACCTTGAGCCTGGTGAGATTCGAACTGCCAAATTGCAGGCAGGCGGCAGAAATAGCCTGCAGTTCTGCACTCTAACCACTGCGCCACTGCAGCTCATATAAATGTGTTCTGGGGGCCAAGCCCCTGAAATGCGATCACATGACTGCAGAGGTCCGCAACCATTGTAACGTCAAATCCAGGACATGTATCCCCCAGATAAGGTCTGTCATAACTTCAAGTGGTTGCTAAGCGGCCAATCATAAGTCGAGGACTAACTGCTTAAGGTTTTTGTTTTGTTTTTTTTCTTTTAGAACAAAACTCTTCAGATTTGCCTCTCGATTAACAGGCCGTGTTTGTAATTTATAACAGGATCCATCCATAATTAGAAAAGTTTACAGCATGTATTTCCTTTTCTCAGCGAAATGCATCGACCACTACACCAAACAGTGTGTGGAAAATGCGGACTTGGCGGAAGGGGCCCAGAAAGCCGTGGACCCCCGCCTGGAAGGGATTGTGAACAAGATGTTTCAGCGCTGCTTAGACGATCACAAGTACAAGCAAGCCATTGGCATTGCCCTGGAGACCCGCCGGCTGGACATCTTTGAGAAAACCATTTTGGAATCGGTAGGTGAACGCGGGACTGTTGGGAAGAGGTCCTGTGCGCAGGATACGGGTGTCGCTTTTAAACGCGCCGCGCACTTTGTTTATGCAAATTATATGGCTGCCTGTCTTGCAGCAGACGGAAGAAAAAATAAACCAGATTATAAATACTCCAAACCAGTCTAGGGATTCTCCATCATTCAGGTGGTGGCTGTCCCAAAGAAGCTTTTTTTTTTGCAAGAGGCAACTCCACTTTCTTCTATTTTTCATTGAAGACGTTTTGCTTCCCGTCCAAGGAGCTTCTTCAGTTGTGACTGGAGGATGGGGAATGGAAGGATTTATTTATTGATCTATTCGATTTATATGCTGCCCTTCTCCGGAGACTCAGGGCGGCTTACAATGCGTTAAGCAATGGCCTTCATACTTTTGTACCTACCTGCTTAGTAGGGCTTTCGCCCCCCCCCCCTCAAAGTGGTGTTCTTTTTTTATACAAAGTCAGCTTACTGCACCCACAATCTGGGTCCTCATTTTACCTACCTCGGAAGGATGGAAGGCTGAGTCAACCTTGAGCCTGGTGAGATTCGAACTTGCAGGAATTGCAGGCAGCTGATCATTTGCAAGGTTGACTCAGCCTTCCATCCTTTCTAAGGTAGGTAAATTGAGGACCCAGTTTCTGGGGACAATAAGCTGACTTTGTGTAAAATATACAAAAGTATGAAGGCTATTGCTTAACGCATTGTAAGCTGCCCTGAGTCTCCGGAGAAGGGTGGCATATAGATCTAATTAAAAAAGAAAGAAGGGCAGCATATAAATTGAACCCATAAATAAATAAATACATACATACATACATACATACATACATACATACATACATACATACATACATACATACATACATAAATAAATAAAATTTGTGGCTCCTGGTGTTTTCTGTGGGAAACTGGTCCAAATGGCTCTTTGAGTATTTAAGGTTGCAGACCCCTGATCTAAGCTGTTGAACTGAGGCAGCTTTAAGACTTGTGGACTTCAGCTCCCAGAAGTCCACAGATCTTATGGACTTCAACTCCCAGAATTCCCCAGCCAGCATGGCAGACTAGGGAATTCTAGGAGTTGAAATCCACAGCTCTCCAAGTTGCCAAGGTTAATCTAATTGTTTCATTGGAATTTTGCTATAGGAATTATTATTTAAAACCGTGTTGGAGTGACTTTCTCGATTGGTCTTTTTTTAAAAAAAATTTGATTTATATGCCGCCCTTCTCCGGAGACTCAGGGCGGCTTACAATGCATTAAGCAATAGCCTTCATACTTTTGTACATTTATACAAAGTCAGCTTATTGCCCCCACAAACTGGGTCCTCAATTGACCCACCTTAGAAAGGATGGAAGGCTGAGTCGACCTTGAGCCTGGGGAGATTCGAAATTACAGTAATTGCAGACAGCTGATGTTTAATTACAATGCTTTTAGTCTGCTGAGCTACCAGAGCTTCCTTCTTGACTCATTTTCATCTTTTCTCATGTTTCTCCAGGATGAAAGATAACAGATCTGAGAAAAAGGATTGGCACGTTGTTGCTTTAAACACATTAAAACATCGGAGAAAAATTATGTGACTTTTTTGTGTGTGTTTGTTTTGACAGAACGATGTTCCAGGAATGCTGGCCTACAGCTTAAAGCTTTGCATGTCTCTGATGCAAAATAAACAGTTCCGCAATCAAGTGTTGAGAGTTTTGGTGAAAATTTACATGAATCTGGAGAAACCCGATTTCATCAACGTGTGCCAGGTGGGTTATATAGATGCTTCTGCAAAGGTGATAGGAGTGGATGAGATAGAGGTTGTTCAGATAATGTCATGGGTATACAGGTAGTCCTTGATTTAGGGTTGCAATTGAGCCCAAAAATTTCCACTGCTAAGAAAAACAGGTGTTAAATGAGTTTTGCCCCATTTTACAACTTTGCCCCGTTTGTTAAGTGAGTTGCTGCAGTTGTTAAATTAGGAACACGGTTGTGAATGGACTTTGCTCGTCAGAAGGTCGCAAAAAAGGATCCTAGGATCACCCAGGACATTGCAACTATCATAAATATTTGTTAGTTGCCAAGTGTCTGGGGATGTTGCAATGGTCATAAGCGTGAAAAACGGTCATAAATCACTTTTTTTCAGGCATGTTGTAACTTCAGACGGTCACTAAACGGTTGTAAGTGGAGGACTATCTGTAATAATACAACAGAAAACCTAATTGGGATGTTTATATGCGCAGTATTCTCACCTTCTAAAAAGTTGGATTGAGGGCTGAGTTTTAGAACTGGGCACCGCCGTCATTTTAAATCAGGCTTTTAAATTTTATATAAATTGGGTGTTTTAAATTGGATTTAAGCCTAAATTATTTAATATATTTTAATAGTCTTTTAACTTTTGTATGTTGTATTTTTATTTAAGGCTGTTCACCGCCCTGAGACCTTCGGGAGTAGGGCGGTATATAAATTTAATCAATAATAATAATAATAATAATAATAATAATAATAATAATAATAATAATAATTGCAGACAGCTGATGTTAATCACAGTGCTTTTAGTCTGCAGAGCTATCCAGGCTCTTTTCTACTTCCTCTCCTCTTTCCCCTCTCCTCTCTTCTTCCTCCTCTCCTTATCCTCTCTCTTCTTCTTCTCTCCCCTTCCTTCTTCCTCTCCTTTTCCCATTCTTCTTTTCTTCTCTTCTCACCTCCCAACTCCCCTACTTTCCCCTCTCTTTCCCATTCCCTTGTTGTTTCCTTTTTTAATTCTTTGGTGGAACAGTGGTTACAATGCAAGAATAAGAGCAGACTAAAGCCTGTTATTAACATTCAGCTGCCTGCAATTATTGCAAGTTCGAATCTCACCAGGCTCAAGGTTGACTCAGCCTTCCATCCTTTCTAAGTTAGGCAAATTGAGGACCCAGTTTGTTGGGGCAATAAGCTGACTTTGTATAAATATACAAAAATATGAAGGCTATTGGTTAACACATTGTAAGCCGCCCTGAGTCTCTGGAGAAGGGCGGCATATAAATCAAATAAAAATAATAATAATTTAAAAAATCCAGTATTGTTGGCTGACTGCCCACAGTAAGAAGTTCGAACCTGACCTGCTCAAGGTTGAATCAGCCTTCCGTCAATAAGTCAATAAAATGAGGCACCAGATTGTTGGGGGGCAAGACGCTGACTCTGCAAACCGCTTAGAGCAGGGCTATAAAGCCCTGTGAAGCGAACTATAAGTCTAAGTGCCATTGTTCTCTAACGGTCACTAAATGAACGGTTGTAATTCGAAGGCTACCTCTGAGGGGGTAAGACATCCCAGCTGACATCTTCTGAAACTCCGTCTTCGGCTTCTCTCTCGCAGTGCCTCATTTTCTTGGATGACCCACAAGCCGTGAGCGACATCCTGGAGAAGTTAGTGAAGGAGGACAACCTCCTCATGGCTTACCAGATCTGTTTCGACTTGTACGAGAGCGCCAGCCAGCAGTTCCTCTCCTCGGTGATCCAGAACCTCCGCAGCGTTGGCACCCCCATCGCTTCCGTGCCCGGATCGACCAACACGGGGACGGTCCCCGTGCCCGAAAAAGAAGGGTGAGACATAACATCCTTACCTAACCCATCGTCCCGTTCCCTTTCAGGATGAGCACTATTGTGCAAAGGGCATGAAAAAGAGGGTACAGGGTCACCTGTTTAATTGCAGCTGTGGAAGGTGCGAATTTGCTCGTTAAGGGGTAGTCCTCGACTTACGAGTGAGCCCCAAAAAATCGATGTTGCTAAGTGAGACATTTGCCCCATTTTACAACCCTTCTTGCTACGTTTGTTCAGCGAATCGTTGCAGTTGTTCACTTAGTCGCACGGTCGTTGAAGGGAATCTGCTTTCCTCGTTGACTTGCCTTGTCAGGAGGTCGCAAAAGGAGGAATCACATCACACACACACACACACACACACGGGACCGTCATAAATGTGACTCAGTTGCCAAGCATCTGGATTTTGTGATCACGGGGGGATGCTGCAACAGTCACAAGTCTGAAAAATGGTCATCGGTCACTTTTCCGGTGCCGTTGTAAGTTTTGAATGGACACTAAGTGAGCTTTTGTAAGCGGAGGACTACCTGTATTGTCTCTAAATCAACTTACTGGTCTTGTTTCCTGGCCTTTTTTTTTTTTCTTTCTTTCCACGTTCTACTTTGCTGATTGAGGTAATTATAATCCGCAGAATCTCTTGGTTTAATATCTTAAAATGCCACTGGGGAGCGCATGAGTTATCTTTTTTTTAGGTTGCCATCAAGAGTTGATCTAAATCAGAGGCCTTCAAACATGGCAGCTTTAAGACTTGTGGACTTCAGCTCCCAGAAGTCTCCAGCCAGCTATGCTCTATGTCAGAGGGCTTCAAACATGGCCGCTTTAAGACGTGTGGACTTCAACTCCCAGAATTCTCCAGCCAGCTGTGATCCATGTCAGAGGCCTTCAAACATGGCCGCTTTAAGACTTGGGGACTTCAACTCCCAGAATTCTCCAGCCAGCTATGCTCTATGTCAGAGGCCTTCAAACATGGCCGCTTTAAGACTTGTGGACAACTCCCAGAATTCTCCAGCCAGCTATGCTCTATGTCAGAGGCCTTCAAACATGGCCGCTTTAAGACTGGTGGACTTCAACTCCCAGAATTCTCCAGCCAGCTATGCTCTTATGTCAGAGGCCTTCAAACATGGCCGCTTTAAGACTTGTGGACAACTCCCAGAATTCTCCAGCCAGCTATGCTCTTATGTCAGAGGCCCTCAAACATGGCCGCTTTAAGACTTGTGGACAACTCCCAGAATTCTCCAGCCAGCTATGCTCTATGTCAGAGGCCTTCAAACATGGCAGCTCTAAGACTTGTGGACTTCAACTCCCAGAATTCTCCAGCCAGCTATGCTCTATGTCAGAGGCCTTCAAACATGGCAGCTTTAAGACGTGTGGACTTCAACTCCCAGAATTCTCCAGCCAGCTGTGATCCATGTCAGAGGCCTTCAAACATGGCCGCTTTAAGACTTGGGGACTTCAACTCCCAGAAGTCTCCAGCCAGCTAAGCTGTCTGGAGAATTCTGGTAATTGTAGTCCACAAGTCTTAAAACTGCCAAGTTTGAGGGCTCCTGCCTTATACCATTTCAAACAACTGACTGTCCAGTCTCTCCTTAAAAACCTCCACAACCTCTGGTGGCAAGCTGTTCCACTGGTTAATTGTCCTCCCTGTCAGGAAGTTTCTCCTTCATTCCAGGTTGCTCCTCTCCTTAACAACCGTTGCAGCAGCCCCATGGTCACGTGATTCATATTCAGATGCTTGGCTACCGATTCATATTTATGACGGTCGCAGTGTCCCGGGGTCAGGTGATCCCCTTTTGCAACCTTCTGACGAGCAAAGTCAACAGGGAAGCGAGATTCACTGAACAACAGATTCCTGACTTGACTGCAGTGATTCACTTAACAACCCTGGGCAAGAGAGGTCGTAAAATGGGGCAAAATACATTGGACAAATGACTCGCTTAGCAACAGAAATGTTGGGCTCAATTGTGGTCGTACGTCGAGGACTACCTGTAAGATCAACAGCAACTTCTACCGTCCCCAGGTGGGGTTTGTACATCCGACTCGAGCCAGGCTAACAGAACGGCTGCCGTGTTCGTTTAATATAGGCAGACAGATTAATAGACTTGGAAGGGACCTTGAAGATCATCTAGTCCAACCCCACTCGCCACCCCCCAAGCAGGAGACTCTACATCATTTCTGACCGATGGCTGTCCGGTCTCTTCTTGAAAGCTTCCAGGGATGAAGCTCCCACAACTTCTGAAGGAAACTTCTGTTCCACTGAATATAGAATAACAGTTAGAATTTAGAAGGGACCTTGGCGGTCATCTAGTCCAACCCCCCGCCCACATAGGAGACCCTTTGATTCAAGTTTGATATAAATGGCCTCTAATAACAGAATAACATAGTTGGGGGGGACCTAGGAAGTCATCTAGTCCAGCCCCCTTCTCAAGGCGAGTAGGATGGCTTGTTCCTTCAAAGGGGTGAGGGGGGGTTAATAAAAAATTTAGGCCTCTTTCCCCCCCCCCCCCCCCATCTCCTCAGGACATTTCGGGGAACAGCCAGAGTGCAAACGAGATTCTGTTTTTGTTTTTCAGAGAGTTGATGGAGACGGAAGAGAAGAAAGGCAGCCCCGTCGCTTCCGTGAAGTCAGCTCAGGCGGTAAGTGTCGTCGTATAAAATCTACTCCCGGCTTCCTCGTCGTGATCCCACACAGCCTGCTTTCCACACACATCCTGTTAAGATGTAAGGCCACAATTGGGCCCAAAATTTCTGCGGCTGAGCGAGCCAGTTGTCCAGTGAGTCTCACACCCAATTGCAAGACCTTTGTTTTCTGTTCTTTCCCCCCTCATGGTTGTTAAGTGAATCGCATGGTTATTAAACAAGACTGCCTCCCCTCCCCCAATTATTTTGCCCGTCAAAAGCCGGCTAGGAAGGTCAGAAAATGGCAGCCATGTTGCTCCCAAGATGCAGCAACTGTCGTAAGGACATGCCAGTTTCCATTCATCTCAATTTTGATCGTAATGACCGTGGAGATGCTGCAGTTTATTTATTTATTTATTTATTGGTTTGATTTATATGCCGCCCTTCTCCGGAGACTCAGGGCGGCTTACAATGCGTTAAGCAATGGTTTTAAGCGCGAGGACTGGTCAGAAATCATTTATTTTTCAGTGCTGTTGTTAAGTGAATGGTCGGAAGTTGAGGACTGCCTGTCTTGGGATCTGTTGAATGACCCTCAATTGGCTGAGTAGTGACAACACTCCATAGCTGTAAAACTGTAGTTGGCAATCATAGTTCTCTGAGTTTCTTTGATCCCAAGTTCCATCCAGTAAGGTTGGGCTCCTTTACTCAGGGAATGTCATTTTCAGGAGATTCTTTGAACTCATTCTCCACCTCACATCTGAACTTCAGAAAGGCCATTAAAATGTGCTCTCTTCAGGAAACCTTCGGGACAGAGGTGTCTTTTTTATTTTTATTTTTTTAATTTGATTTATATGCCGCCCTTCTCCAGAGACTCAGGGCGTCTTACAAGGCGTTAAGCAATAGCCTTCATACTTTTGTATATTTTATACAAAGTCAGCTTATTGCCCCCACAAACTGGGTCCTCAATTTACCTACCTTAGAAAGGATGGAAGGCTGAGTCAACCTTCAGCCTGGTGAGATTCGAACTTACAGTAATTGCAGACAGCTGGAGTTAATTATAATGCATTAGTCTGCTGAGCTATCTAGTCTTGAGGTGTGGGGTCCTGGGTGCTGTGTGGGCTTGGTGGTTTTCTTGTAGATATCTCATTACCAAACTAGGTAACTGTTGTGGCCCGTCAGCGGCCTGTGCAGATTTTAGTTGATTTTGACAGCGAGGAGGCTGGTGTGGTGCTGCGCCAGCAGCCTATGCAGCTGGCACTCGAGTCGGACAGTGAGGAGGCTGGAGAAGATGTGGTGCCAGATGCAGGGATTCAGCCAGGGCCTTCAGAATCTCCAGAAGCTCCTTTAAGTGAAGAGGACGAAGAGGAGGAGCCTTTTCTCGATGCAGAGCTGCCAAAAGGCAGGAGTGGCTCCTCAAGAGAAGGTCTCCTCGAGAGTAAGGCTGGGGGCTAATTGGCCACTCCCTTCGCCTATTTAAGGAGGAACACCGACTGAAGCAATTTGCAGGGAACAACTTTAGTTCACTCTCCTTCGCGTCTGGATTCTCTGCACATTGCTTCTGGGCTTTCGGCCAACCTTGGTAAGATTGTGATTACCTTATCTTTGGTTTCTGGTAGGCTGTTAAGAAAGTTTATGAACAGCCTTCGTTTTGAAAAAGACTGAGTTATTTTAGTAAATTCAGTTTTGTACAAACTGTGTGCTGTGTTCTTTGGGATCTGTAGCTGGGGCAGAACAGTAACATCATCGATGCTGGAAGGGGAACGGGGCTTGCAGAAAGGAGGAGGGTGAAGACTATGGACGTTGCATGGCCCAACTAGTTAACATCGTCAGTACTAGTATTAGTTTAGTAATGAAACGTCTGCTGGAAAACAACCAAGCACAGAGAACACCGAGGACCCCACAGCTCTACCCTGAGCTCAAATTCTCTGCTGCCATTGTCTTGAAGCGTTCCCTCTTGAGGTGCGGTGGCCTGTTTTTCGTTTGACTTCCTTAATTGTTCCCGGAACAGATTTGTCGAGTTGGTTGTTAAGCTGATAGAAAAGGATATGGAAGCCGCTCTTGAGTCCATGAATACTGGAGGGACATTGAAGCCCAGTGAATACATGAGATAAATAACTATGTTGTTTGTTTTGTTCCCATATGTAGAGTCCCGGAACGAAAGACCAGATTCCAAAAATGATAAAGATTTTAAGTGGGGAAATGGCCATTGAATTGCACCTCCAGTTTTTAATACGAAATAACAATACGGACCTCATGATTCTAAAAAACACAAAGGTAAGGCCTCTTTTCTATGGGTGGGTGTATTTGTCCTCATTTTGGGACATGCCTGAAGGCTGAATAACAACACACTTTGAAAGATTTGCAAAAAGGTTGAAGATGCTGGCCCTGATGATGTTACCTACTTTGGTAACAAAACATCTGCAGGAAAATCAAGCTGAGAGAGCACCAAAGACCCCCACCTTCCTCTTCCTCTTCCTCCTCCCTCCCTCTCCCTGCACACCCTACTCTCTTCTAGCATTGATGATGTCATCCATTTTTTTTTCTTAGAATCATTCCCTATTTTTTTAATTGAATTGTCCCAGCAAAATATTTCAGCAGAAAACGAGATGCTGTAAGATCATTGCAACAGACCATTATTAGCCCAATTACAGGGAATATTAACATCCTGAATTGACAGTTTTCAAGAATGAAGGAGGTCTCTTAAATTTCCACGATTTTCTCTTTTGAACGCCTCCGTTTAGCTTTTCAGGATTCAAGGGAGAGACAAAGCTGTATTTACAAATGATATTTTGCCAGCTCTTGTTTATTTATTTATTTATTATTTAAATTTTTATACCGCCCTTCTCCCGAGGGACTCAGGGCGGTGCACAGCCACAGTAAAGCAATGTATCATAAAATTTAAAAGCAGTTTAAAACATATTAAATAATTTGGCCCTATATTAAAACTCAGAAACTAAAACACCCATTAAAATTTATTATTTAGCCAGCCCTGCCTGTTGAAACAGTAAGGTCTTAAGGGCACGGCGAAAGGTACGTAGGTCGGGGATCATCCGTATCTCCGGGGGTAGTTCATTCCAGAGGGCAGGTGCCCCCACAGAGAAGGCTCTCCTCCTGGGGGTCGCCAGTCGACATAGTTTGACCGACGGCACCCTGAGAAGTCCCTCTCTGTGGGAGCGTACCGGCCGGTGGGAGGCCATCGGTGGCAGAAGGCGATCTCGTAAATATCCAGGTCCTAAGCCATGGAGCGCTTTAAAGATGGTAACCAGCACCT
Organism: Coluber constrictor foxii; assembly: GCA_038048745.1. Taxonomy (NCBI): domain Eukaryota; kingdom Metazoa; phylum Chordata; class Lepidosauria; order Squamata; family Colubridae; genus Coluber; species Coluber constrictor. Next base: position 1,948,666 of record CM075963.1, on the reverse strand, counting down.
TGAATCTGTTGTGTCCTTTATGTTGCGATGACCTTCTGCTCTCCACTTTCTCCAGGATGCGGTGCGGAATTCTGTGTGTCACACTGCCACAGTTATCGCCAATTCCTTCATGCATTGTGGAACAACTAGCGACCAATTCCTTAGGTAATGGCACGTAGCGGGGCAGGATACGGTATGTTGGACCGATGGAGGCTTGCAGAGAAGGAAGTGTACATTTTGCATGTGTGAAACAGGAAGAGACTTGCTAGAACTTCTGGGTGGTGCGTGGGTCAGATCTGTCTCTGTACAGTCATATCTTGTCACTCGACTGCTTCCAAACGAATCAAATTCAGTATTTGACACATTTTGAAGCAGAAATCTTGTTCCGGCGCTCATCTCCGCACAAGGGACAACTTGCTGATGTCAGCTGCTTCATGACTGCATTGTCATTTTTGAGTAATCCAGAGCCAAAAACTAGTGAAGCCAAAGAGATAAACTGAGTGCCAGGGCTTCGATGAATGCCCTAATTAAATTGTGAGCCTCCAGACGTACCCAAATGAATCCAGCTCTGATCCCACGTTATGGTCCTAATCATGACCCTGTTTCCCCCCTCCCCCCAGGGTGTGTCATCGATCACATTCGCCAACGGAGCAATTTCTTGGGTTGTAGAGATCACTCCTTATTCTGCTGTGGGTAACCCTGGGAGACAGCCTTGAGAAAGATATGTCTGGAATGTGCTTCTGTCTTTGGTTGTCGTGTTGCTTCTTCGGTTTTTTCATCCCCCTGCCTATGGCAACTCGAGAGCAGGCCAGGGATGCTTTGCGAGTTGACACTGAGATCCCTTTGGCCTCAGTTGCTAACATCTAAGCACTGTTTGCCTCTTCCAAAGAACCCAGATTTAATTTTCCATTTCCTTTCTGCAGAGATAATTTGGAGTGGCTTGCGAGGGCTACTAACTGGGCCAAGTTTACTGCTACAGCCAGCCTTGGTGTCATTCATAAGGTAATAAAACCGAGTTTTTGGTTTGATTTTTTCCCCAGCTTCTCTCAATCTCTCGGTGATCATGAATGATTGAAGTCTTATCTCCAGATTGCAATTCTGATCTAGCTTTCGGACAAGGAGGATGCAAGAGATCTTTCTCACTGTTCTGTCCCCAACCCCACGCACACACCAACAGACGTTCGAGAGTTAAAGACCAAACCAGCCGGCAAAATCCTTTTCCTTAAGATAACAGAACTTGGCAACAACCTAATGGCTGCCTGCCAAGAGTTTATTATTTACAAAGAGGAGAGATAACTTCTCCCCACTTCTGATACATCAAAAGAAACAGCTCAATAATTACGGAGTCAATCAAGTCCAGAGATAATCCAGCAAAATCTATAGCCAAAAGTCTGACAATGCAGAATGGCGTGGAAGCTTTCAGCTTTGTTCGTCACAAGGTTTGACTGGCCACCACGCTCCCTTTTATATCCAGTGGGGTGTGGTCCAGTGACTCAGCTAATCCCTGGCACGCCTTCCCCTCTGCTGTGCACGCTTCTCCCTGCGCCGCTGCCGAGGATCCAGCCAGCACTTACCTCCTTCGTCGCTGTCCACCTGTGGCTGCGGGGACGTGCTTGGCTCTGGGCCTATCTCTTGCCCTTCGGTGTCCTCCGGAGGCATTGCCAGAGAGGAGGGTCCTGGAGAGGGAGGCCTAGCTAATTCCTCCCCCTCACTCTCAGAGTCTGTATCTGCCGATGACGCAGGCTCAGGCAACGGAGCCACAACACTCACATGATACGTAGGTAGAGTACTGTTGTGGTCCGCCAGCAGCCTGCAGAGCTGGCAGTGGAGTCGGACAGCGATGGGGCTGAGGAAGAACATGGACCAGTCCTGGAGGTTGGGGAAGGCCCGGATGAGGGATCTGCGTTGGAGGCAGAGATGGGGCCAGGGCCATCGGGGAGTGAGGTGCAGACTCCAGAGCCTCCAGAGACTGATAAGAGTGAGGCAGAGGAACAGGAGGAGCCTGTTCCTAATGCATGCATGAGAAGAGCTGCCAGAAGGCCAAGAGCAGCTCAAGCAAAGAGGACGACTCGGTAGTAAGGCCAAGAGATGATTGGCCCCTCCCATAAGGCTTAAAACAGACCAGCAATGGCTTTAGAGTTTTGCCACAAAACAACATTGGTGGCTTCGTCTTCTTCTTCATCTACGTCTTGTATTTATTTTTGTATCTGTGACTTTTGAACGTTTGCCAAGAAAGTCCTTTGGCAGTTGGCCTAATTGGACCAAAGTTTGCGATAGGACTGAGAAATTTGTGTTGGGAGGAATTTGCTTCAATTTAGTCGAACGACGCTGGGAATGAAGTCATCCTCAGCTGTTCGCATAAAGTTTGTTTGTTTGTTTTTTCACGGACTGATTTTTCCTACTACTTAGTCGGGCCCGGGTCACAACAAGTACTATAGGCTTGGGCTTCATTGCACGCCCCTTCATAATTTGGGAACTCGACGTCCATTTATGGTGGAAAGAAATTTTACACGTCCACATGTGATGAGTGCTTTTAAATCTGTAGGGATCCTGGGAGAATTAAAAAAAAAAAGTTTTTAATGTGCCAGTTGTGATTGTTAGGAGAAAGCATATGGTTACAGGGTATACAAGGTATAAAAGAGCCTGTGTAGTGTAGGGGGCTAATGCCTCCTACTAAAGGCAGCAATTAACACCAGCTGCCTGTAATTTCTGTGAGTTCAATCCTAGCCAGGCTCAAGGTCGACTCAGCCTTCCATCCTTTCTAAGGTGGGTCAATTGAGGACCCAGTTTGTGGGGGCAAGAAGCTGACTTTGTATAAATATACAAAAGTAGGAAGGCTATTGCTTCACGCATTGTAAGCCGCCCTGAGTCTCCGGAGAAGGGCAGCATATAAATCAAATTAAAAAATAAAATAAAATAAATAAGCAATTGCAAGGAGACCTCCACAACAGAGCCATTTTTTTAAAGAATTATTTCATAAACTCAGAACAAAGGAACAGTGCTGCTAACCTTGGTAGAGTTTTCGTTTTATCTTCTATTTAAGAAGTGCCTTTTGGCCCTGCTTCTACCTACCAGATACGTTAACTTTAATACATCCCTTTTCCTCACAAGCGTTCAGTTTAGTTAACAAAACAAAGCAAAGAAAACTGTACTGAAAATAACCAAAGATGCTTTTTGAGGAGGCAACTGGACTTTTGTGTTTTTTCATTCGAAGACATTTCGCTTCTCATCCAAGAAGCTTCTTCAGCTCTAACAGGATAGTTAGGATTTATAGGAAGGATTTATACTCCTTGCAGACAGCTGGTCATTTGCGTCCTTTGAGTGGTTTATTTTTTAGCTATGCTATTTGGGATGAACCCCCTTTGAATGGCGTGGGAGGAGGAATGGATTTTCAGAGGAAAAATTGCAGACTACAGGAACCATTTGCACCACTCGGGTGACCCCCGAGGACACAGACAGACCTCCAACGACCCTCTCAAAGGAGGCAAAGGACCAGCTGTCTGCAAATAATATAAATCTTTCCATTCCCCACCCTCCAGTCAGAGCTGAGGAAGCTTCTTGGAGGAGAAGGGAAACGTCTTCAAAAGAAAAAGAAAAGTCCAGTTGCCTCCTGAACAAAAGCACCTTTGGGACAGCCGTGACTCGGATGACTGAGAATCTCTACAGACTTTGATTGAAAGTAATGAATTTCAAAAACCTGTAGGTCATTTATTTAATGGCTTAATGACTCCTTGGATTTGTAAAGCTGCTCAACTCAAAAAAAATAATAAATGATTCTCTTAAAAGCCACATTCAGCAAAGTAACCATTTATAGGCCAGGTGCCTGTCTTTTTTTTATTTTTTATTTGATTTATATGCCGCCCTTCTCCAAAGACTCAGGGCGGCTTACAAGGCGTTAAGCAATAGCCTTCATACTTTTGTATATTTTATACCAAGTCATCTTATTGCCCCCACAAACTGGGTCTTCAATTGACCTACCTTAGAAAGGATGGAAGGCTGAGTCAACCTTGAGCCTGGGGAGATTTGAACTTACAGTAATTGCAGACAGATGAATGTTAATAACAGTCTGCTGAGCTATCTTTATTCGTCTCTTCTGCATTCTTCTCTTCTCTTCTCTTCTCTTCTCTTCTCTTCTCTTCTCTTCTCTTCTCTTCTCTTCTCTTCTCTTCTCTTCTCTTCTCTTCTCTTCTCTTCTGCATTCTATTATTCTATTCCCTTCTGCATTCTATTCTTTTCATCTCTTCTCTTCTGCATTTTTTAAAAAAAATTAGGTTTATATGCCGCCCTTCTCCAGAGACTCAGGGCGGCTTACAATGGGTTAAGCAATAGCCTTCATACTTTTGTATATATTTATACAAAGTCAGCTTATTGCCCCCACAAACTGGGTCCTCAATTGACCTCCCTTAGAAAGGATGGAAGGCTGAGTCGACCTTGAGGCTGGCGAGATTCGAACTTACAGTAATGGCAGACAGCTGGTGTTAATCACAATGCTTTTAGTCTGCTGAGCCACCAGGTTTTAAAAAAGAAGATTTTATGAGAAAAAAGCTCGAAGGAGAAAGAGATTGACTTTTCACCGTCCTTCTGTTCTGTTCTGGTGCCTTCCTAGGGTCACGAGAAGGAAGCTCTTCAGCTGATGGCAACATACCTGCCCAAAGACACATCTCCGGGGTCTGCCTATCAGGAAGGGGGCGGCCTCTACGCCTTGGGGCTCATCCATGCCAACCACGGAGGCGACATCATCGACTACCTGCTGAACCAGCTGAAGAACGCCAGTAACGATGTACGTGCCACTGTGCCTAATGCAGCTGAAGGAGGCCCTTACGCCAGGCAGCCTTGCATTCCTTGAGCTGCTGAGACATGGCCTAAAGCTCTGTTCCCTATCCTGGAAATTAAAGATGGAAAATAGATCTCTTAACTCGCCAAATCATTCAGGAGATCTAATGGGGGGCGCCTTGATGCTCTTTGAGCTTGCTTCTTTTCTTGTGGATGTTTCATGACTGAACTAGGGAACATCATTCCTCTGGAATGATGCATCAGCCCTCTGGAATGAGTTACCCCCCCTGGGATACGCACGATTCCTGATCTCCGTGCTTTTCGCCGGGCCCTCAAGACCTCGTTATTTCATCGGGCGGGCCTGGCTGACTGTATAAAATTTGGACTGGATATTTTAAGTTGGGGGGTTTTAATTAGGAAAGCCAAGATTGGCTTAATTTTCGTTTTAAACGGGTTTTAAAGTTTGTATGGTTTATCGTCTTCTAATTGTGGCTGTACACCGCTCAGAGTCCCTCGGGAGAAGGGCGGTATATAAATCTAATAAATTAATCACATCAATCGGTCAGTCATTAGTGCTAGAAAGGCGTGGGTTTTGCACTCATTTTATAATTTGCGCAAACTGTAATAATTTTAAATATGGTTTTTAAGGGGTTTTTTTAAAACTTATTTTGCGATTTGTATTATTGATTGCTGTCGTAAGGCGCCCTGAGTCCTTTGGGAGAATGGCGGCATATAAATTGCATAAATAAATAAATAAATAAATAAATAAATAAATAAATATATTTTACCATGATCTCACCTAATTTGGGTCATGGAACTTCTGCAAGAAAACAAACAAGCTCAGAAAGCCCCTTAGACCCCATAGTTCTTCTCCTCCTCTTCACAAACTCCACTCCCTTCTAGCACTGATGATGTTATCTAGTTGGGTAATGAAACATCTGCAATAAAACAAGCCCAGAGAACATCAAGGATCCTGCAGTCGTCATCCTCCCCTCCCCCACCATAGACACAATTTCCTTAAACCTCATTTCCTGTGTCTGATGAGAACAAATTCTGTCCTGACCACTTTTTACAGAAGGCCCAACTGAAGAGTGTTTTAACAAACCGCATCACGGTTTGGTGTGGTGGCTGCAGTGCCTCAGATAGAAAGTCCCTACAGAGAGTGGTGAGGACAGTGGAGAAGATTATAGGAAGCTCGCTTCTCCTTATTCAGGATGCTGCTTGTAAGCACGATGTGCTTAGAGCTCGAAGTTTTGTTAAGAGACCCCCACACACCCACTTTAGGGCCTGTTTCTGTTGCTCCCCTCTGGGAGGAGGCTTCGAAGGATTTCTAGCAGGACTTCCAGATTCTGTAACAGCTTTGTTCCCGATCGGTCGGTGGTAGGTTGCTCCCAGTTCAGACGGGTTCGCAAGAACCCATAATAAAACCAGTGGGAGGCTGTTGACCCGGACGTCATCAGAAATGATCTGCGCAATAAAGGTAAGTAGAACCCATCCTTGCCGATGGTGTCCACCTGGTAAACTCACAAGGTTTGTTTTTCTCTCCATGTACACTGAGGCCCTCCGAAGGCAGGAAACAGCTTGTTTCCCTACTTACGAACTAGACTGTGTTATTTCTCTGTCGTGTGTATATGTGCATAATGGTTGATTATTATTAATTATAGTACATACAAATATTATTATAGTACATTTATGTACTATTATATATATTATATATAGTACGGAGGCCTTTGGTTATTTGGGTTTTCTCCCGCGTACAATTGGAAGTGTCTTGGCGACGTTTCGACGAAGTCTCATTCGTCATCTTCAGGCTGGTGTTCTCGGCTTCGTGCTTCCAGGAGCAAATTGGAAGTGTCTTGGCGATGTTTCGACGAAGTCTCATTCGTCATCTTCAGGCTGGTGTTCTCGGCTTCGTGCTTGGAAGCACGAAGCCGAGAACACCAGCCTGAAGATGACGAATGAGACTTCGTCGAAACGTCGCCAAGACACTTCCAATTTTACGCGGGAAAAAACCCAAATAGCCAAAGACCTACATACAAACACCTGCGAAAACCTCAGAAAATATATACAGTACATATATAGTGTTATTATAGTACATATATAGTACATATAAGTATTATTATTATCATAGTACATATAAAGTGACAATAAAGTTTCTAGTTTTGTCCTATCCTATCCTAATTTCTATTCTAGTCTCCTATCCTATGCTATATCCTATCCCAGTGATGGCTAACGTTTTTACCATCGCATGCCAAGAGTTGCGGGGGGGGGGTTGCGCGTGTGTGTGCCCACACCCAAAATTCTAGGCGCCCTGCCCCCACACATGCACACATGCCACCCCCTCCCCATGCTCCTGCCACGTGATGACACGGTAGGCCTGTTTTTTGCTGTCCCCAGCCTCCAGAGCCTTTCTAGGAGTGTGGGGAGAGCAAAAAACGGGCCTTCCGGTCCCACCAGAAGTTGGCAAACAGACTGTTTCCGGCCTCTGGAGGGCCTCCAGAAGGTGGGGAAGGCCGTTTTTGCCCTCCCCAGACTCCTAGAAAGGCTCTGGAGGCTGGGAAGAGAGAGAAAAACGGGCCTTCCCCACCACTCACTGAGGCCCTCTAGAGGCAGGAAAAAGCCTGTTTCCCTATTTCTGGTGGGACCAGAAGGCCCGAAAATCAGCTGTGCCGGAGCTGAGCTTGCGTGCCGACCAATATGGCTATAGGTGCTTTGGGTTCGCCATCACGCTCCTGTCCTATCTTATCCTATCCTATTCTAATTTTCCAGATTCCATTCCAATCCATTCCCGGATTTGTCTGCCTTCTCTCTGGAATTGGAGCATCAATTGGTCCTCCTGCTTATTCTTATTTTACTGTTTTTGTAGATCGTTCGCCACGGGGGAAGCCTGGGGCTCGGCTTGGCTGCCATGGGAACAGCACGCCAAGATGTCTATGACCTTCTGAAAACCAACCTGTACCAAGACGACGCAGTCACAGGTCCATTAGCTTTGACATCTAAGACACCCGTATTTCTTGGTCTGGGTGATTTTGTGTTGTAACCGTTCAAAGTTACGACACTAAAAAAAAGTGACTTATGAGCATTTTTCACCCTTAACGACCGTGGCAGCATTTCCATGATCGATGTGATCAAAATGCAGATGCTTGGCAACTGACTCATACTTACGACCGTTGCTATGTCCCAAGGTCATGTGAACCAAACAAAGTCAACGGGGAAGCCTGACTCACTTAACAACCCTGGTGATCTGTCCCCCTCTACACACACCCATAAAAACACAGCAGTCGAGGGTTAAAGAAGCACTTGGCACACACCACAGTCCTTATCTCCAACTTGGCAGCGATATTCACACCGTCTGCCAAGTGCTTTAATTGTTCACAGAAAGAAAATCACATACGTAGCTTTGCCAAAATCCGTTCTTTTAGCAGCTTCAGGCTACAATGACTACCAGATTGAGTTTTGTTCGTCACAGGGATCACTGACCACCACCCTCTCTTATATAGTCTCTGGGGTGTGATCCAGTGACTCATTGATCCTGTGACTCCAATCCAGTGACTCAGGTCTATTTCCTCATACGCCGCAGCTGCAGTAATCTTTTCTCTCGCCTTCGTTGACGTGCGTCCAGGAATGACGTCTCTCCCTCACTCTCATCTGAGACACCTGTTTCCCCACTACTTTGCTCTCTTTCAGCTGGCACCTGAGATGGTGCCGGGGGGGGGGGGCTGGGAGATCTGGCTTGCTCCTCTTCCTCATGCTCAGAGCTTCCTTCCTCCAATGGGATAGGCTCAGAGGACGGGGCCACAACACGTGGCAAGAAAGGAGATAAAATGGGGCAAAACTCACGTAACAAATGTCCCACTTAACAACGTAAATTTGGGGCTCGGTTGTGGTCGTAAATCGAGGACTACCTGGTACTGGAAGAATTGGCTCTCGGGCTTGCTACAGTTATTTAGGAGAGTTAGAGAAGCCAGAAATATGTATGATTTATTTTCTTTATCAAATTTTAAAACTGCCCTGGGCAGTTTTAAAAATTTGATAAAATAAACCATATATAATTCTGTCTTTTCTTCTCTAATTCTGGCTGAGGAATTCTGGGAATTGATGTCCATACCTCTTAAAATTGGCTGACTTAAGAGCCTTTTCAGATCGAAAAGGCTCATCTGTCTTTATTCTGCTATATTCTTTTCCACCCCCAAAGGTGAAGCAGCCGGTCTGGCTCTGGGTTTGGTGATGCTGGGATCTAAAAACGCCCAGGCTATTGAGGACATGGTGGGATACGCCCAGGAAACCCAGCACGAGAAGATCTTACGGGGCTTAGCGGTTGGCATTGCCCTAGTGATGTACGGGAGGATGGAGGAAGCCGACGCCCTCATAGAGAGCCTCTGCAGAGATAAAGTGAGTCCTTTTCTCTCCTTTGATGTTCTTGCTTTTCTCGAGAAGGAAGTGTCAAGTGTTCGACTTTTGAGCATCCATCCCCAACCTTCTGCCCTCTGGAGAATGAGTAGGGATTGTGACGAGCCTGTTTGGTCTCGTGGTTAAAGCACCAAGCTAGAAAGCAGGGGGCCATGAGTTCAAGTTGCACCTTAGCCATGAAACCCATTTGAATGACTTTGGGCCAATCACTAGGAGATTGGGAGTTCTAGTCCCGCCTTAGGCATGAAAGCTGGTTGAGTGACTTTGGGCCAATCAACAGGAGACAGTAAATTCTAATCCCGCCTTAGGCATGAAAGCCAGTTATGTGACTTTGGGCCAATCACCAGGAGACTGGGAGTTCTAGTCTGGTCTTAGCCAGTTGGGCGATTTTGGGCCAATCACCAGGAGATGGTGAGTTCTGGTCCCGCCTTAGGCATGAAAGCTGGTTGAGTAACTTTGGGCCAATCAACAGGAGACAGTAAGTTCTAGTCCCGCCTTAGGCATGAAAGCCAGTTATGTGACTTTGGGCCAATCACCAGGAGACTGGGAGTTCTAGTCTGGTCTTAGCCAGTTGGGCGATTTTGGGCCAATCACCAGGAGATGGTGAGTTCTGGTCCCGCCTTAGACATGAAAGCTGATTGGGCAGTTTTGGGCCAATCATCAGGAGGGTGGGAATTCTAGTTCCACCTTAGCCATGAAAGCCAGCTGGGTGATCTTTGACCAGTCCCCCCTCTCCCCTCTTGTCTAGGCCTGATGATGTAGTTTAGTTGGGAGGTAAAACATCTACAAGGAAGCCACGAACTTCAAAAAGCACCAAGGACCCCACTATTCAACTCTAAATTTCAAATATCCTCTTCTATCGATAACCAATAAATCTGTTAGTGTCCTTCAATCAACTCTTCCCTGGCAGGACTTTGGATAAAACATCTTTCCAGGCCTTGCTGGAGATTGAGCAGTGAGCAAAACCACTATTAGGGCCCTGAATTTTTTTTCTGTTTTTTTCCCCCCGCAGTGAAATTTATCAAGCTTTCCCTTTTTTTCCAGGACCCAATTCTCCGCCGTTCGGGGATGTATACCGTCGCAATGGCTTACTGCGGTTCAGGGAACAACAAAGCAATCCGGCGTCTGCTACATGTGGCGGTGAGTGCTCCTTACTCTGGAGTAAACCATAGGAGAACTGGGATAGAAAATGAAATGAAAAAGTGTTTGACTATTAGTAACTCAGATTAGTAGTTGGGCTGTTGGTCTGAGCTCCAGGCTTGGCCGTTTGATTGCAAACGTTTCGTCACCGTTCGAGGAGACACCGTCGGTGCGTTTTGAATTGTTAATTGGGATGTTTTTAGTGGTTTTTAAGTGTTATTTGGATGTAAAATGTTTGTAGTATTTTTAATTGTTAAATATAATTCTGGGTTTTATTTAATTTGGGCTAAACTATGTTATAACTTTAATTATCAATTTTATGATGTTTATGTATCTTTTATTTTTTCTTGACTGTACACCGCCTTGAGTCCTGCGGGAAAAAGGCGGTATAGAAAAATAATAAATAAATAAATAAATAAATAAATAAATAAATAAAAATAAATTGTAATTTAGTTTTTTAAAAAAATTCTAAGCCACCCAGAGTCATTGACTGAGATGGGCAGCAGTAGAAATTGAATGAATGAATTGTGGTAAATTAATAACTCTGCAGCAAAAGCAACGTATCTAACAGCGTGCTTGTCTTCCAGATATTGCATTAAACTATGGTTTAAAACGCACTTTAGACCATAGTTACTAATTCTCAGCTGGTTGCTTTTTTGTCAATCGGAAATTAATCGGATTATGTATAAGAGAATGTACATTTACATTATGTGTATAAGAAATAAAAATTTAAAAAAATCTGAAAAGGTAAAAAAGGAATTAAAAAAAAGGAAATTAATCAGAGGGGACATTTCCTTATAACCGGCTTAGTGTGATAAGCCTCAGTAGTGAAACTACATGTTTTAATTCTATTCGTAATCACAAAGAGCCACTTCCAGGTTAGCATTGAAAAGACTCATTAAATAAGGAACAAAAATTACTTTTCGAACCAACCCATAGCAATTTTATTTCGGCCGAACTAATCTAGCCCAAAAATTTCAAATCCCATTGATGAATTTGACTTGTCTTTAATAAATGCTCTAGACAAGCGATTTCCATTTAGCCTACTTTAATTTTAAATTTTTTTCCCCGTAGGTTAGTGACGTCAATGATGATGTGAGGCGAGCAGCTGTCGAATCTCTGGGCTTTATTTTGTTCAGGTACGAGCACCATTTTCAGCATCCTGGTAGGACCCAAAAAGTTTTCTCTTGACGTTCTGAGTATTCCATTTTTTCTTTTCTACTATGTAAACTGATAACATTTTTGCTGATATTGGGTTGGAAGCTTTTTCCCGCTTTCAAGGATGGTCTCCAAGCTGCATTAGATGACTGTGCCTTGCTATCCAAAGATACTGGTATGTGCCAGAGTCTTAAAATTGCCAAGTTTGGTGATTCCAAGTGTTGGAAGGAAAATCCATCTGGTTCAGTTCCAAGCTGGGAGAAAGAGGCTGAAAACAATATGGAGGCTGATTGGAAAGAATGATTCTGTTTATTGGTGAACAGAACCACCAACCACATGATTCTAGGACAGCTGACCAAATGGAGTTTAGAGCGGGTGGGGTTTTTCTTCTGGATTCCTATGGGGTCATGGCTAGCTCTGTAGGCAAAAGGGGAAATGCAAATCGTAGGTGTTCATCTGAGCTAATCTTGTCCACCTTTGACTTGACTAATTGTATTGCTTATCTGGAGTGTCCGTCTGACCCAGTCTTTCTGAATGGATTGCCAATTCTGCATGTCTAAAAACTGGTCTCCTCAGTTTCTGTTTGGGGCAGGAAAACTGGGGCTGGTTTCTGCCTCCTTAAGATTTTTTTTTTCATTTCTCCTTTAGGAGAAATCTTGTATCCTGCCTTTTTAAATATTTCCCAAAATATTTCATTCTTCGGGCAGGGAGGGGGGGCTTCCTACAATTGTATAGCAGCTAGGTGCTTTCCTGGGGTAGCATCAGCCACTAGCTCAGGGGTTGGCAACTTTAAACACTCAAAGAGCCACTTGGACCCGTTTACCACAGAAAAGAAAACACCGGGAGCCACAAAAACCTTCCCACACCTGATTATTTCTTGAGCGGCCACAAAACTAGCCTATGTAGTTGAATTAAATGTTTTGTTTTCTTCTGAAACTTTACTTTTCTTGGATTTATCCATGATTGGCCTAATCGGGAGTTGAAAAGCTCAGTACATCACATGCCGGTGGGTGTCACACATTGGTGGTTGTGATGCATATTTGTTCTGGCCCCGCTCCCAGGAATACACCCCCTCAGACAGTCAGAGTCTAATGAACTAGCAGGCAACCAAGTAAGCTGATAAAAAGCTTGGCAGCAATCCCCACAGCTGCTTACCAAAGCCTTTATTAATAGTTCAGTCAAATACATACCACCAAAATGTCCAGAGCTGAGACGCAGGGCAGATTCGAAACCGGGATCCATGAATCTTTGTTTTGTCCGTCACAAAGATACAGGCTGCAATCCCTCTCTTTTATAGCCTGTGGGGTGTGGTCCACCAGCTAATCACGACCACGCCTTTTCCTCTGCTGGGCTCTCCTGTCTCTCCGACGCTGGCGAGGATCCAGCCAAAACTCACTCTCCTCATCAATGTCCTCCTGTGGCTGCGGGGATGAGCTTGGCTCTGGGCCTATCTCCTGCCCTTCGGTGTCCTCTGGAGGCATTGCCAGAGAGGAGGGTTCTGGAGAAGGAGGCCTTGCCAACTCCTCTCCCTCACTCTCAGAGTCCTCCCCTGCTGATGACGCAGGCTCAGGCAACGGAGCTACAACAATATTTTGAGTGACAGGGAATCACAGCAGGGGGGGTGAAAGAGCCACATGCTGCTCCAGAGTCACAAGTTGCTGATTCCTGCAATAGGCACTATTGTTCATGCCCAGGTTACTACAAGGTACTCTAGGTAACATTGCCTTTGTACCTGGTCTGAATGCTGCAGGTGGTTGCAGAATGTGTGACCAACTTGTTGTTGGGAGCATCGAGCTGGGTGGATGACTTTCGGACAGTTACTCTCCAAATGGTTGTAGTGGTGGTGGAAAAAATAGGGCCCAGGAGCTTGGGATGCACAATTAAAGGCAGATATAAATCTGATAACGGATAACTCCAAAGAGGAGCTATCTTTTTCGGTATTGTTTTTATAGATTGCACCCGCGTGACTAAGAGACGGTTGCGCTGATTTCGTTGGCGATTCCGTCCATTTCGATGCATGTCTTGTAACTGCTGGGGGTTTTTTTTCCCCCATCGTTTTACGATTTTAAATTTTAATTATGAGCCGCTTTGAAACCTTCCAAGTTCTCATTTTACAGAAGCGTTCATACTTTTATGAGAATGCTGTGTCAATGTTTTAGTGACGTTTTAGAGTTGTATTTTAAATATGTTAATTTTTAAATTTTATGGCCATTTATATTATTATTTTAAGAAATTTTAACTTGTGTATGTTTGTATGTTGTTCTTAATTGGCTGTACCGGTGTAGGCACCTGAGTCCGCAAGGAGAAGGGCGGTATATAAATCCAAATAAACTAAACTAAACTAAACTAAACTAGTGCAGAATTATGCGCTCTTCGCTTCAGAGTTGTACTTTGGACGATTCTTTACATCCGGAACGGACAGATTTGATGTCTAGGAGATTTAATTTAGCAGAGACCCCAAGTTTACATACTTCCAATGGAAGAATGAGGGTTGGGTGGGTGTAAGGATGAATGCCTGGTTGGAGAAAGTGGTGTGGAATTCCTCCTGCATCTGCCTCTGCAATTTGAGAAGAATTCTCATGGAAAATTCCTCTTGCCCGGAATGGATTTGAGTGCATGAAAACATTTTATGACGTTACAGTATATGCTGCATGTCAGGCACTATTTATCTGTCTGTATCATGCTGGCTGAGGGATTCTGGGGGTTGAAGTCCACAAAGTTGCCAAGTTAGAATTAGAAGCAACAGGTGGGAAATTAATCAAGGAGAGAAGCAACCTAGAATTAAGGAGAAATTTCCTGACTAGTGAGAACAATTAAGCAGTGGAACTATTTGCCACCAGAAGTTGTGAGCACTCCAGGAGTTTTTAATAAGAGACTGGACAATCACTTGTCTGAAACGGGATAGAGTTTCCTGTTTAAGCAGCGGGTTGGACCTTCCAACTCTCGTTATTCTAATGTCTAGTGATTCTCGTCTTGCTTTCAGACGCTTTGAAGAATAGCTTGACTCCCTCTTCTTTGGGGCAGCCCCTGAGATATTGGAAGACTGCTATCCTGTCTCCCCTAGTCCTTCTCTTCATCAGACTAGACATACTCAGTTCCTGCAACTGTTCTTCCTATGTTTTACCCTCGAGTCCCCTCATCCTCTTTGCTGCTCTTCTCTCTGCACTCTTTCTAGAGTCCCCACATCTTTTTGACATCGTGGCGACCAAAACTGCATGCAATATTCCAACTGTGGCCTTACCAAGGGATTATAAAGTGGTTTTCACACTTCACGCGATCTTAATTCTATTTCCTCCGTGGATGCAGCCTAGAAATTTGGAGACTTCTGATTTAATTGACAGCTCTCTGGACTTCTTGTGGAAAGAAGCCAGTTCTGGTCTATCCACTTGCAATTGATTGCTTAGTGACTGTTCAGAGTTATGACAGCCACCCCGCCCACCCCCAAAAGGAACCGTACCTATAACTTGGTTTCAAAGTTCTAATAACTGGCTTTGTGACCAGGTCGCATTTATGGCTATTTGCACTCTTCCAAAGTCATGTGAGCAGAATTTACAACTTTTTGGCCAAAACCCATGGCTTATATTCACTTTGACCAAAAAATAAATAAAAAATCCCCATTGCCAAGAATGGGTTCGCTTAGTGACTGAGAGGTTCACTTAACAACTGGGGATTCACAAACTTGAGATCGTCACTGTTATGGTCATAACTCAAGGACTACTGTCGTTATTTTTGACGGGCGGCCGCCATCAACTGCGAAATTTGGTTGCTTTGGAATTATAAATGTATCCCGCAAATTGTCCCTTTCCGTCTCTCTCCAGTTTCAGAAGGTACAGATATTCCTTGACTTAATGACCACAATCGAGCCCAAAATGTCTCTCTTCCGAGCAAGACAGCCGTGAAGTGAATTTTGCCCCGTTGTATGACTTTTCTTGTCACAGTTGTTAAGTGAATCCCTTCAAGTTAGTCACGTGGTTGTGACATGGTCACGCTGCAGCCGTCATAAATATGAACCAGTTGCCAAGAGTCTGAATATTGATCGCCACGAAGAATGCTTCAACGGTCGTAAGTTTGAAAAATGGTCCTAAGTTTCCAGTGCCGTTGTAACTTTTTTTTTTGAAAATTTTTAAAATATTTTTTTCTTATACAAATAATGTATAATTATAATGTATAATTCTTTGATACATAATTAATCATACATATACAGTTTTTTAAAGCATACAAATAAGACATTTTAATTGCATTCAGGGTTGCTCGTCTACCCTTTCTTTTCCCTCATTTCACAACAAAGCTGCTTCTTCTTCCTTTCCCTTCCCTCCCTCTTCTCCTCTCCTCTCCTACTTTCTCCCTCCTCCTCTCCTTCCTCTTTCCTGCTTCCCTTTCCTTTCCCCCACTCCTCTCTTCTTTTCCCCATTCTCTCCTTCTCCCCTCCCCGGCCCTTTCTTTACCTCCTTTTCCCTTTCTTCCATTCCTCTCTCCTTTCTTTGTTGTGAAATATATTCCCTCTTTGGTATCCGAGCAACTCCAATATTCTAATAATAAACTTTCTTTTCCAGTTCTTTTCATTTTTACCCAATCTGTCACTTTTATCATTATAATTGTACATTTGTACTTTCTCTCCCCCACTCCCCCTTTTCCATTTACTCTGGTGTCCTCTGGGTTTCTATTTCTTTTTTGTTCTCTTCATCATTTACCTTTTTTAAAAAAATTGGATTTATATGCCGCCCTTCTCTGGAAACTCAGGGCAGCTTACAATGCATTAAGCAATAGCCTTCATACTTTTGTATATTTATACAAAGTCAGCTTATTGCCCCCACAAACTGGGTCCTCAATTGACCTACTTTAGAAAGGATGGAAGGCTGAGTCAACCTTGAGCCTGGGGAGATTCGAACCTACAGTAATTGCAGACAGATGAATGTTAATAACAGGCTTTAGTCTGCTGAGCTATCTTTATTCTTCTCTCCTGCATTCTATTCTTCTATTCTCTTCTGCATTCTATTCTATTCTATTCATCTCTTCTCTTCTGCATTTTTTTTTTTAAATTAGGTTTATATGCCGCCCTTCTCCGGAAATTCAGGGTGGCTTACAAGGCGTTAAGCAATAGCCTTCATACTTTTGTACATTTATACAAAATCAGCTTATTGCCCCCACAAACTGGGTCCTCATTTGACCTACCTTAGAAAGGATGGAAGGCTGAGTCAATCTTGAGCCTGGTGAGATTCGAACTTCCAGTAATTGCAGACAGCTGGTGTTAATCACAATCACAATTATTATTATTATTTATTAAATTTATATACCACCCTACTCCCAGACGGGACTCAGGGCGGTGAACAGCCAAAATAAGATACAATAAATACAAAAGTTAAAAATAATCTAAAACAAATTAAATAATTTGGCTCAAACAGTTTAAAAATCCAATTGTAAAAAATTTAAAACTCAATATAAAAGGAGGTTAAGCCAGACCAGCTTGTTCAAATAAAAACGTTTTTAAGGCGCGGCAAAAAGTACACAGGTCCTGTAAACTCCTTATCTCAGCGGGGAGCTCGTTCCAGATGGTAGGTGCCCCCACAGAGAAGGCTCTCCCCCTGGGAGCCGCCATTCGACACTGTTTGACCGACGGCACCCTAAGGAGACCCTCCCTATGGGAGCGGACTGGTCGGTGAGAGGCTGTTTGTGGCCGAAGAAAGCAGACAATGCTTTAGTCTGCTGAGCCACCAGGCCCGTTTGTATTATCTTCCTCATTTATCTATCATTTTTTTATTCTCAGGACGCTGTCGTAACTTTGAACGGTCACTAAACAAATGGCTGTACGTATATAGCACCAACTTGATTTTTTTTCCCTCTCCTCTCTCATACCCTGAATAGGCAGCAGAGGTCTCCTCGGAGCTGCTTTGTTAGTTGTGTGGCCTTGCTCAGCCGTAAGTGGCTATCATTCAAGGCAACCGATGCTGTTTAGAAGTGTGTCTGTGTATATATATATGCAAAAGGATACATTCCAGACACTCCTTCTATGCTTCCAGGGATTTTTCTCCAAATAGGTTGGGACAGAACATTTTTGTTCTCTGATCTCATGGCGCTCTTAACCTCTGGCCAAGAAGCAAAATCATATTTGGAAGTTGAGAACTTCCTGGTATTTCTAAACGTGATCCCTTTGCTTCTGTCTCTTGCCCCCATCAACGACACCCTTTCTTCAGTTGGAAATGTTCATGTCCCGAAGAGTGTGACGAATCTATATATATATAAAAGCCAAATACCACTCACTCACTCATCACGAAATCTCCAGAACTGTAAAGCCTACAAACTTGAAACTGGCACGTATGTTCCTCTTGGATTCTGGGTGCTCGCTAAGAAAGGATTTTTCGAAATGACCATCAGATCACTAGTATTTCTTATACAGTATTATGATATTAGTAGGGATGTGGTGGCTCAGTGGCTAAGACTCTGAGCTTGTCAAGCGAAAGGTCAGCAGTTCAGCGGTTCGAGTCCCTAGTGCTGCGTAACGGGGTGAGCTCCCGTGACTTGTCCCAGCTTCTGCCAACCTAGCAGTTCGAAAGCACGTAAAAAATGCAAGTGGAAAAATAGGGACCCCCTTTGGTGGGAAGGTAACAGCATTCTGTGCGCCTTTGGCATTGAGTCATGCCGGCCACATGACCACGGAGACGTCTTCAGACAGCGCTGGCTCTTCGGCTTTGAAACAGAGATGAGCACCGCCCCCTAGAGTCGGGAACGACTAACACAGATGTGTGAGGGGAACCTTTACCTTTACTTATTCATTTATTTATATAAATATATTTATATATTTATATATTTATATGTTATATAATAATATAAATTATTATATTAACATCCTCTAATGCCAAGGAGTTAGACATTCTACTCCCCCGGCCCACCTGAAAAGAACTCTGTTCCAACTGCCAGTTGCCTTATATTAACACGCTCTGATGCTAAGGAGTTACACATTCTACATCAATTTTCAAGCTTTAGGTGTCAATGTATCAAGCCTAATCATAACTACTCATTAATTTTCAAGCTTTTAACTGTTAATTTATCAAGCCGAATCACATAGTTTCGTAATGAAGCCCGGGTATCCAGCTACTAGATCACTTTAATTGTAATTCCTTGAAGTCATCTTTAATTCCCCAATAAAAAGGACAAGAAATATTTGTGGGGGTTAGTTTGGTGTAGTGGTTAAGGCACTAGGCTAGAAACTGGGAAACTCTGTGTTCTAATCCTGCCTGAGGCATGAAAGCGCGCTGGGTGACTTAGGGCCAATCACCAGGGGACTGTGAATTCTAGTTCTGTCTTAAGCAAGGAAACTGTCTGGGTGACTGTGGGCTGATTACCAGGTGATTGTGAGTTCTAGTCCCGCCTTAGGCATGAAAACCATGTGGATGACTTTGGGCCAGTCATCAGGGGACTGTGAATTCTAGTTCTGTCTTAAGCAAGGAAACTGTCTGGGTGACTGTGGGCCGATTACCAGGTGATTGTGAGTTCTAGTCCCCACCTTAGGCATGAAAACCATGTGGATGACTTTGGGCCAGTCATCAGGGGACTGTGAATTCTAGTTCTGTCTTAAGCAAGGAAACTGTCTGGGTGACTGTGGGCCGATTACCAGGTGATTGTGAGTTCTAGTCCCACCTTAGGCATGAAAACCATGTGGATGACTTTGGGCCAGTCATCAGGGGACCGTGAATTCTAGTTCTGTCTTAAGCATGAAAGGCATCTGGGTGACTCTGGGCCAATCGCTAGGAGACAGTGAGTTCTAGTTCCTCCCTAGACACAAAAACCAGCTGGGTGACATTGATCCAATATGAAAAAAATATATATATCTACGGAACAGCACCAGCTGCTTAAATAGGAAAAGGAACATCTGTGTGGGGTTTCACTAACATCCTAGCCCATGCGGGGAGATACAAGCCAGGCCCTCATACCAAACCACAATGCAACATTCAGACAAGTGCAATATTTGTCGGAGAGGCAAGTACTCGGTGCAGTACACCAGTTGGGAACTGTAAATCAGCTCATTCTGTTTCCAGGTTTAAAACATTTGGATCCATACGTTTAGTTCTACCTTACTTATTTTTTTCCCTCTGGCCTTGCAAAGTCATTCAATCCAAAGAAACTTTTACAGCTAGTCCTTGACTTACAGCCTGTAAAACAGTTTATTTATTTATTTTATTTATTGGTTGGATTTATATGCCGCCCTTCTCGGGAGACTCAGGGCGGCTTACAACACGTTAAGCAATAGCCTTCATACTTTTGTATATACCTGCTTAGTGGGGCTTTCGGGTCCCCCTAAGCAATGTTCTTTTTTATACAAAGTCAGTTTATTGCCCCCACAATCCGGGTCCTCATTTTACCTACCTCGGAAGGATGGAAGGCTTGAGTCAACCTTGAGCCTGGGGAGATTCGAACTCGCAGTAATTGCAGGAAGCCGGTGCTACTTAACAGCACTTTAATCTGCTGCGCCACCAAGGCTCTTAGTTGTTAAATGAATCTGGCTTCCCCATTGATTTTTTTTGGGGGGGGCAAAGGTTGCAAAGGGGGATCAAAAAGAGCCTGGTGGCGCAGTGGACTAAGTGCTGTTAAAGTAGCACTTAGCTGCCAGCTGCCTGCAATTACTGCGAGTTCGAATCTCCCCAGGCTCAAGGTTGACTCAGCCTTCCATCCTTCTGAGGGAGGTAAAACGAGGACCCGGATTGTGGGGGCAATAAGCTGACTTTGTATAAAAAGAACACCTCTTAGAGGGGGCCGAAAGCCCTACTAAGCAGGTATATACAAAAGTATGAAGGCTATCGCTTAATGCATTGTAAGCTGCCCTGAGTCTTCGGAGAACCAATAAATCGAACCAATAAATAAATAAATACATCAGTGGTGGGTTTCAATTTTTTTTACTACCAGTTCTGTGGGTGTGGCTTGGTGGGCGTGGCTTGGGCGTGGCAGGGGAAGGATACTGTAAAATCTCCATTCCCTCCTCAATCCAGGGGAAGGTTAGTGCAGAATTTCCTCCTGATCAGCTGGGACTCGGGAGGCAGAGTATAGATGGGGACGGGGCCAGTCAGAATTTTTACTACCGGTTCTCCAGAATTGGTCCAAACCTGCTGAAACCCACCTCAGGATCACATGATCCCAGGACACTGCACCCATCACAATTACATGCCAGTCGCCAAGCCTCCGAATTGCGTTCACAAGCGGCAAGGAAGATGCCGCGACAGCCGTTAAGTGCGAAAAACGGTCATAAGCCACTTTTGCAACTTCAAACGGTTACCGAACGAATCGTCATCAGTGAAGGGTTATCTGTCTTTCAGAAAAAACGATGTCTAAATGCATATTTTCTCCCATAGTAGCGATACGTGAATGCTGTTCGCGGAAGGTTATAATTCCTCTGCTTGAACTGGCTGATCGGAACATTCCAGAAATGGTTTCTGCATTTCCGGAAATAGGATTTTTTGGGGGCTGGAAGTGCGTTCACGGTCTCCCAAGATTAGAAGAACCACATCCGGTGGTTTACCTCGCAAAAATGTCTCTGCTACCCTCAAAATGCTTGGATCGTTTATTTGTCTATTTTCATGAACGGGCTTATTTATTTTGCACAAAACTACACTTGTATTTGGATTCACACCCAGCCTCTTTTTTTTTCCCCCACTAGGTGTGCCTTGCATGTTACAACTAGCAAGCGGTATTAACCCCCGATTGACACACTCACACCCCTTTAACCATCATATTTTTTTCCTTCAGAGTTCGTGGTAAGGCCTGTTTGCTTGGCGTAAGCCAATGCTTCTCTTATCTCAGGCATTTTAAGAGACGTGGACTTCAACTCCCAGAATTCCCTAGCCGGGCATGCAAGCTAGAGAATTCTGGGAATTAAAGTCCGTCCCCCTCATCTTCAAAATGGCTGAAGTTGAGAAACGCTGGCATAATAATTTATTCAGGCAGGGTGGGAATCGGCACTTCCTCCGATGATCCGTTCCAGAACCCGTAATCTTTATGGCTGACGTCCTCAACTTACGACCATTCGTTTAGTGACCGTTTGACGTTAAAACGGCATTGTCAGGGTTCCAAGTAACACACTCGATGTAAAAATCGACACGGGTGTTTTTTCATACCGATGACCATTGCAGCATTCCCACGAATCTCCTAAAATTCAGAGACTTGGCAACTGACTCGTATTTATGACGGTCGCAGTGACCCTGGGACTGTCTGACAAGCAAAATCAGACGTGGAAACCAGATTCACTTAACAACCGTGTTGCTAGTGCTTCACTTAACAACGGTGGCAAGAAAGGTTGTCAAATGGGGCCAAACTCAGTAATTAAGCAACGGAAAATTTTGGGCTCAATTGTGGTCGTAAGTTGAAGACCATCTGTATTTGTGACAGTTGCAGTGTCCCAGAGTCACATGGTCCTCTTTTGTGACTGCCCGATAAGCAAAGTCAATGGGGAAGCCAAATTCACTTAACGAATGTGATACTACTTACCTGTCTCATATAGCAACGGAAATTTTGGGCTCAATTATGGTCATAAATTGAGGACTACCTGTAGTCTTATGGATTCCTTTCAGTTGCGTAGGAATGAGTTTGAAACCTTGAAGGAGATATCCTCAAGTCTTAAGAATCCTTAGTTCCATCAGTGCAGTTACCGGCAGAGGAGGAAAATGTTTATCAATTTACTAGCTAATAACCCAGTGTTGCCCGGTTATTTATTTATCCCAATCCTGTATCTGATCTTGATTATTTGTCCTCAAGAATAATCAAAGCCTTGTTGAAAATGTCCGGATCAAATGTAATTTCTAATGTTGGATTTTCCCCCTTACCAGAGGGAGTCCCCTTGTGGAGTACTGTGAAGCCGTTACCGTGGCAACTCCACTGTGCTGTACAGAAGAAGCCATTTTAAGGCAGTCCGGTAGAAACCATTTTAAGGCACAGCAGGCTGTATCTTAACAGAACACCACCCCCCCCGAGGGGTGTTAGGGGTGTCTTACCCCTATAGTATTTCTTTCCAGAGAGTAAGTCATCAGTGTACCAAGTTTGGTTGAAATTGCTCGAGGCATTCCAGAGTTATGCTGGAACATACAGAGATGCATCGATTTATATATATATATATAGAAGATATGACTGGCCATTTCACTGGTGCATTTGTGGGCAGCAGCAGCAGCAAAAGCCAGATTTCTCAGAAACTCTCAACCATGTTAGGAGAATCAAGATGGAAACACATCGGGGAAGGTGCATCTGAGTATAGCATTTATTTTTCAGCAACTCCGTTTCCCCTTTGCGCCTCCTGGCCGTTGACGTTAATGTGTGTTTCTGCTTTGCTTGGCTGGGTTGATAAAATATTGTCTGTTGGAAAAAATATTCCAGAGTTCTTGTGGGTGGAATCTTAAAAAGCATTAGGAAGAGGAGAAATCTTCCACGGTCAAAGTAAGGGGGGGAGGAGGAGGAGGAGGAGAAATGTGAGGTCCTTGGTGGGTTCTCAGCTGGATTCTTGCTTGTTTTCTTGCAGACGTTTTATTAACCAACTAAATAACATTATCAGTGCTAAAAGGAAATGGGGTTTGCAGGGAGGAGGAAGAGGAGGTGAGCAGGAGGAAGAGAGAGGAGGAGGAAAGGCAAAGAGGAAGAAAGGAGGACAGGAATAAGGAGGAGAGAAGAGAAGGAAAAGGAGAAGAGGGAGGAAGAGGAAGACAGGAAAAGGAAGTGGAGCCTGGATAGCTCAGCAGACTAAAAGCCTGTTATTAACATTCAGCTGTCTGCAATTACTGTAAGTTCGAATCTCCCCAGGCTCAAGGTTGACTCAGCCTTCCATCCTTTCTAAGGTGGGTAAATTGAGGACCCAGTTTGTGGGGGCAATAAGCTGACTTTGTATAAAATATACAAAAGTATGAAGGCTATTGCTTAACGCATTGTAAGCCACCCTGAGTCTTCGGAGAAGGGCGGCATATAAATCAAATTTTTTTAAAAAAAGTGGAGGAGGAGCAAAGAGGAGAGGAGGAGGAGGAAGAAAAGGAGAAGAGGAGGAAAAGAGGAGGGGGAAGAGGACAGTAGCAGGAGGAGGAGGGGAAAAGAAGGAGAGGAAGAGGAGGAAAAGGAGAAGAAGGGGATAGGAAAAGAAGATGATAAGACGGATGGAGGAAGAGAAAAAGAAGAGAAGGACTACAAGGTCCTTGATGCTGTCAGAGCCAGATTAATTTTCTTGCAGACATTTCATGACCCAACTAGGTAACATCATCAGTGCTAGAAAGGAGTGGGGTTTGTTCTTTTTTTTTCTATATAATGTCTTGCCTTGCCATTGTTGATGGGAGTGTGGTTTTCTTCTTGGATCTGTTTTACTGTTCAATTATTTGCAACGGTTGGTTTCACATTTACTACCGGTTCGCCGCGCACCCCACCCGGTTCGCGCATGCGTCCGGCCTCAAAATATGTGCCTAAATAGGATGGCATAGAGCGCTACCGATTCGACTTAACCGGCTGAGGAAAACCAGAGTTGGTAGCTCCTTGATTGGGGATCGTTTGAAGCAGCAAGGAACCGTTTCAAAAGACTAAATTCGCCCACGAGGTCAGTTGGGTTTTGCAGAGGTCAAATCACTTCATCTACAGCATGCCGACCTGTTTTTCTTCAGTTGAAATTATTTCAAAATAATAATTCTCTCGATCTCTGGAACACGAGAGCAGCGTACGATTTGGACATCCAGGACTAAAACTAAGCCAGATTCAATAAAATACACTTGTTGATTATTGCTCCCTATGTATAAACAGTCGGCGCTGGTGAATTTGGTCCTTGCAGAGTTAGGGATAACTCGTGCTACCCTGCTGTTGTTGGCTTTGACAACTTATGAAAGTATATGCTCTCGCACACTTGTTAATCCATATCGTAAAAAAACCCCAAGAGTTTGTTTAGGTACTGAATATCTCATAAAAAAAAGGCATCCGGTTAGGCAACATAAAACAATCGACAATTTAAAAATAAGGGCTGGCTCAGTCAATTGTTAAAATCACACTGAAGACGACACACTCTAGTAATTAGCAGCACTGCTAAATACAGTTCGAAATATAATGTTATTTTTTTTTTAAAAGTTGATTTATATGCCGCCCTTCTCCGGAGACTCAGGGCGGCTTACAATGCGTTAAGCAATAGCCTTTCTTTCTTTCTTTCTTTCTTTCTTTCTTTCTTTCTTTCTTTCTTTCTTTCTTTCTTTCTTTCTTTCTTTCTTTCTTTCTTTCCTTCCTTCCTTCCTTCCTTCCTTCCTTCCTTCCTTCCTTCCTTCCTTCCTTCCTTCCTTCCTTCCTTCCTTCTTTCCTTCCTCTTTCTTTCTTCTTTTTTTTTTGAATTTGATTTATATGCCGCCCTTCTCCGGAGACTCAGGGCGGCTTACAGTGCATTAAGCAATAGCCTTCATACTTTGGTATATTTATACAAAGTCAGCTTATTGCCCCCACAAACTGGGTCCTCAATTTACCCACCTTAGAAAGGATGGAAGGCTGAGTCAACCTTGATGTGATGTAATGTGCTCGCTGTTCTAAGATTAAACGCAACTAATGAACGTAAATAGTTCTTTAATAGAGACTTTTAAAAACTGTTTCCTACGTGCAAGGCATCCACAATTGCCTTAAAAGAGTGGGTCTCAACCTTCTTAATGCCGCGATCCTTTAATGCAGTTCCTCATGTTGTGGTGACCCCCCCAACCATAAAATTATTCCTAAAACCATTGAGAATATGTGTTTTACAATGGTCTTAGGCGACCCCTGTGAAAGGGTTGTTCGACCCCCAAAGGGGTCCCGACCCACAGATTGAGAACCACTGCCTTAAAAGCTAATTGCCTTTTCTAGAAGACCCCACGTGGAATACAGCATCCAGTTTTGGTCGCCACGATATTAAAAAAAGATGTGGAGACTGTGGAAAGAGTGCAGAGAAGAGCAACTAAGATGATTAAAAGCTTGGAGGCTAAAACACATGAAGAATGGTTGCAGGAACTGAGTATGTCTAGTTTGATGAAGGGAAGGACTCGGGGAGACAGGATAGCAGTCTTCCAATATCTCAGGGGCTGCCCCAAAGAAGAGGCAGTCAAGCTATTCTCCAAAGCAGCTGAAGGCAGGACAAGAAGCAATGGGTGGAAAGTCATCAAGGAGAGAAGCAACTTGGAACTAAGGAGAAATTTCCTGACAGTGAGTTCAATTAATTGGCGGAACTACCTGCCTGCAGAAGTTTTTGGGCGCTTCAACATTGGAGGTTTTCAAAAATGATTCGACAACTATTTGTCTGAAATTGTGTAGGGTTTCCTGCTTCATAGGGGGTTGGAGTAGAAGACCTCGAAAGTCCTGTCCAGTTCTATTCTGAGTGATTGATTGATGTGAATGTTCCAATACTGGAGCTTTGCTGGCTGGAGAATTCTGGGAGTAGAAGTCCACAAGTCTTAAAGATGCCATTTTTGAAGACCTCTGACATAGAGCATAACTGGCTGGAGAATCCTGGGAGTTGAAGTCCATAAGTCTTAAAGCGGCCATGTTTGAGGACCTCTGACATAGAGCATAGCTGGCTGGAGACTTCTGGGAGTTGAAGTCCACAAGTCTTAAAGCTGCCATGTTTGAAGGCCTCTGACATAAGAGCATAGCTGGCTGGAGAATCCTGGGAGTTGAAGTCCACAAGTCTTAAAGCGGCCATGTTTGAAGGCCTCTGACATAAGAGCATAGCTGGCTGGAGAATTCTGGGGGTTGAAGTCCACAAGTCTTAAAGCTGCCATGTTTGAAGGCCTCTGACATAAGAGCGTAGCTGGCTGGAGAATTCTGGGAGTTGAAGTCCACAAGTCTTAAAGCTGCCATGTTTGAAGGCCTCTGACATAGAGCATAGCTGGCTGGAGAATTCTGGGAGTTGAAGTCCACCAGTCTTAAAGCTGCCATGTTTGAAGGCCTCAGACATACAGCATAGCTGGCTGGAGAATTCTGGGAGTTGAAGTCCACAAGTCTTAAAGCTGCCATGTTTGAAGGCCTCAGACATACAGCATAGCTGGCTGGAGAATTCTGGGAGTTGACATCCACAAGTCTTAAAGCTGCCATGTTTGAAGGCCTCTGACATAAGAGCATAGCTGGCTGGAGAATTCTGGGAGTTGAAGTCCCCAAGTCTTAAAGCTGCCATGTTTGAAGGCCTCTGACATAAGAGCATAGCTGGCTGGAGAATTCTGGGAGTTGAAGTCCCCAAGTCTTAAAGCTGCCATGTTTGAAGGCCTCTGACATAAGAGCGTAGCTGGCTGGAGAATTCTGGGAGTTGAAGTCCACAAGTCTTAAAGCTGCCATGTTTGAAGGCCTCTGACATAGAGCATAGCTGGCTGGAGAATTCTGGGAGTTGAAGTCCACCAGTCTTAAAGCTGCCATGTTTGAAGGCCTCAGACATACAGCATAGCTGGCTGGAGAATTCTGGGAGTTGAAGTCCACAAGTCTTAAAGCTGCCATGTTTGAAGGCCTCAGACATACAGCATAGCTGGCTGGAGAATTCTGGGAGTTGAAGTCCACCAGTCTTAAAGCGGCCATGTTTGAAGGCCTTTGACATAAGACCATAGCTGGCTGGAGACTTCTGGGAGTTGAAGTCCACAAGTCTTAAAGCAGCCATGTTTGAAGGCCTTTGACATACAGCATAGCTTGCTGGAGAATTCTGGGAGTTGAAGTCCACAAGTCTTAAAGCTGCCATGTTTGAAGGCCTCTGATTTAGATCAACACTCTGGGACTTCTGGGAGTTGAAGTCTTCCAGGCTTAAAGTCGCCAGGGGTTGGAGACCCCTGGAGTAGAAGACCTCTAAGTTCCCTTCCAACTCTGTTATTCTGTCAAGTTTCCAGAAAGCTATTTCAGAAACAGAAAGGATTGTTGTAGGATCACTTAGCAGAGTTTGCGGCTGTAATCTGATATCCGCTCCGCGAAAATGTATTTTTAATGCCCAGGCAGTTGGAGCTGGTGACTTCACCACCTCAGCGCAGGAAGTTTTATTTGTTGTTGTATTTTTTTTCCCCCCCATTAACGGTGAACGTTGCAAAAGCATTAAGCACTGATGACCTCGCAGGAAAAGGAAATCACATTTCGAGTCTCTCGGTAACAAAATTAAAACGATCCCATGGGTTTTGACCCAGATGTTTCTGACAAGGGATGGCAGATTGAATTCAGGCAGACAGTCGAGAAAGTGGAAACTGGTTTTCAAGATGGTCCCAGAAACGAAAGACAGCAGAGCCCGGAAATTTGAGGCACCTGCTGGATGCGTTGTAGAATATTGATATGTGCAGAGTAAAGGGTTTATAGGAATGGTCCTTGATTTACAGCCATTCGTTTAGTGACCATTTGGAGTTACAGCGTCTCTAAAAAAAGCGACTTTTTTCACACTTAATGACCATTGCAGCACCCTTGCTAGGTTCACCTGATCGAAATTGGCCACTGACTCATATTTATGACGGGCGCGGTGTCTCCAGGTCATGTGATCCCTTTTTGCGACCTTCCGACATGCCAAGTCAACGGGGAAGCCCGATTCACTTAACGACCATGTTACTAATTTAACTACTGTAAGGATTCACTTAACGGCTGTGGCAAGAAAGTTCGTAAAAGGGGGCCAAATTCAATTAAATGTCTCACTTAACAACAGAAATTGTGGTAAATCGAAACACAAATTGCTGTGTTTCCCATGGTTCAAAATGTTATTAGTTTACCAAAGCACAAAGTACTAAAATGTAAAGAAAAATGACAATAAAGATAAAATAGGAGAGGAATAGGGGAAGAGAGAAAATTTAGAATAGAGAAGACAAAAAAAAAAATGCGTTGATTTCCTTTCAGTGCAGTAGAATAAGATAGTAACATAAAACCTCGACTAAGAAGTCGAGATTTTATGTTACTATCTTATATATGATTTACCTATAAAGCCCTATATGGCATGGGCCCGAGGTATTTGCAGTACCACCTCCTACCGGCCTCCCACTGCCCTGTGCGGTCTCATAGAGCTGCCGTCCTCCGGGTGCTGTTGGCTAGACAATGTCGGCTGACGACCCCCAGGATGAGGGCATTCTCTGTAGCCGCACCGACCCTCTGGAATGGGTTACCCACCGAGCTCCGGATGGCTCCCGATCTCCGCACGTTCCACGCTGACCTGAAGACATGGCTTTTTCATCAATTTCCCTGACCGATTAACTTGGGGATTTTAAATTTGGACCAGATTTTAATATTGCATTGTGTTCTGTCCCCGTCCCACACACACACACTCAGACAGACAGCCGGGGGTTAAATAAACTGGCAGGCAACCAATTAGTCCGATAAGACGCTTGGCAGCAACCCCAGCAGCTGCTTGCCAAGACCTTTTATCAACATAGAAGAAAATACACACCACAACAATTGTCCAGGAATAAATCTGAAGCCGAGATGCAAAGTGACTCCAAGGAATTAGTTTTGTCCGTCACAGAGTCTGAATGGCTAACTCACCCCCTTTTATAGCCTGTGGGGTGTGGTCCAGTGAGTCAGCTAATCACGAGCATACCTTCCTTTTTGCTGGGCACGTTTGTCCCTGCGACGCTGACGAGGATCCAGCCAGCACTTATCTCCGTCGCTGTCCACCTGTGGCTGCGGAGATGTACTTGGCTCTGGGCCTATCTCTTGCCCTTCGGTGTCTTCCGGAGGCATTGTCAGAGAGGAGGGTCCTGGAGAGGGAGGCCTTGCCCACTCCTCTCCCTCACTCTCAGAGTCCTTTCCTGCCGATGACACAAGCTCAGGCAAAGGAGCCACAACACGTTGTTGTTTTTATTATGTGAGCCGCCCGAAGTCCTATGGGAGAAGAGCGGCATATAAATTTTAATAAATAATAAATTAATAATACATACTAGCCACTTCTATAATACCAAACCTATCTAAATCATCAAAATCAAAATTTCCTTTTTTCCCCCCCTCCACC
This sequence comes from Coluber constrictor foxii, assembly GCA_038048745.1. NCBI lineage: Eukaryota > Metazoa > Chordata > Lepidosauria > Squamata > Colubridae > Coluber > Coluber constrictor. Next base: position 1,919,307 of record CM075963.1, on the reverse strand, counting down.
TCAAGCACAAAAACGGAGATGGCTCAATTGACTGCTTGGATGAAAGAAAAGGAAAAAAACACACACAATTAATTTTGTTTCCGTTTGCAAACCGCTAAGGCAGTGTTTCTCAAACTTGGCAGCTTGAGATCTTCAGCTCCCAGAATTCCCCAGCCAGCAGGTTCTCCGTTCTTGCTTGAATAAATAATGGGATCGGGATGCCTGCAGAAGCTTCTGACCGACGTTCGGTTAATTAAGCCGAGTTTCTCCTCCTGCCATTTTTTCCCACCCCAGGAGTTCCATCATCAGAGCTTTGGAGAGAGAAACGAAAGCCCCAAACTCTGCCAGAAAAAAGAAGCGTGTCCTTTCCGTTCCATGTCGATTTTCAATTGCAGGTAGTCCTCGACTTATGACCACAATCGAGCCCAACATTTCTGTCGTTAAGCGAGACGTTTGTTAAGTGAGTTGTCTTCTATTCCAGGTTGCTTCTCTCCTTGATCAGTTTCCATCCGTCGCTTCTTGTCCTGCTTTCAAGTTCTTTGGAGAATAGCTTGACTCCCTCTTCTTGGTGGCAGCCCCTCAAAATACTGGAAGACTGCTATCATGTCACCCCGAGTCCTTCTTTTCACTAGACTAGCTATGGTCAGTTACTGCAACCGTTCTTTGTATGTTTTATCCTCCATCCCCCTAATCCTCTTGGTTGCTCTTCTCTGCACTCTTTCCAGAGTCTCCACATCTTTTTTACATCGTGGCGACCAAAACTGGATGCAATATTCCAAGTGTGGCCTTACCCAGGCCTTATAAAGTGGTATTAACACTTCAGGTGATCTTGATTCTGTCCCTCTGTTGATGCAGCCCAGAACTGTGTTGGCTTTTTTGGCAGCTGCTGCACACGGCTGGCTCATATTTAAGTGATTGTCCACTAGGACTCCAAGATCCCTCTCACGGTTACTACTATTGGGCGAGGTACCACCTATACTACACCTGTGCATTTTGTTTTTCTTGCCTAAATGTAGAACCTTCCTTTTTTCACCACTGAATTTCATTTTGTTAGATAGTGCCACGTTGTGATCTAGGATTCCTGAGTCATTAAAACACACGACTAGTCCCCAAAAAACTTTTTTATTGCAACAGCTGTGAATTACGTTCATTCACAGCCAACTAGTTGCAAAAAGTCCTTCGAGAGAAGTCCTTCGGGATAATCACCCACCTTTATTTCCCTTAACACTCTGCGCAATACCTACTTGGCAAAGCCACACAGAGTCCAGAATCAAACAGAGATGCCAACTGGGAACAGAATTAACAACGTTGCTTTCCTGCAAAGGGCCCACATGCCTTTGCTCCTCTTTTAAGCCTTATGGGAGGGGCCAATCATCTCCAGGCCTTACTCCCGAGTCGTCCCTTTTGTTTTAACTGATATTGCCTTCTGGCAGCTCTGCGCATGCGTGCACTCGGAACAGGCTCCTCCTGTTCCTCTGCCTCTCTGATGTCCGACTCTGGAGGCAGCACATACCTCCCAGATGGCCCGTTCTCTGCCTCCGACGCAGAGCCCTAATCCGAGCCTTCCCCAGACTCCAGGACTGGCCCATGTTCCTCCCAGCCTCCTCACTGTCCGACTCCTGGCGGACCACAACGGCACCCAACGTTCAAGTCTGTTAAGATCCAGCTGCATCTTAAGTCTACCTTCCGGAGTGTTGGCTATTCCTGCCAGCTTGGTGATGTCTACAAATCTGATATCAGTTAATATTTGGTTCGGAGCGGTCAGGGGGATAGCTCTGCTGTATATTGCACCATTTCAAACGTGCATCCAATTCCGGTCATCACGATAGAAAAGATGCCGAGGCCCTAGAACCGTGATGGCGAATCTATGGAGCTGTATTAATGGGCACGCCAGCTCAGCTCTGGGGCGCATGCGCGTGCCGGCCAGCTGATTTTTGGGCCTTTTGAGCCCACCAGAAGTAAGGAAACAGGCTGTTTCCTGCCTCCGGAGGGCAGGGGTTGGTGGGTGGGTGGGGAAGGCCCGTTTTTCTTTCTTACCTGGCTCCAGATCATCTCTATTTATCTGGGAAGGGCGAAAACAGCCTTTCCCACTCCCTTGGAGGCCCTACGGAGACTGAAAGGGCCCATTTCCCGACTCCCGGTGGGACAGGAAGTGACGTTTTTTGCTGTCCCGAGACTCCTAGAGAGGCTCCGGAGGCTGGGGACAGCAAAAAAAATGTCACTAGGTCTCTCCGGTGTAATGAAGACCGGCCTTAGGAGAGTCAGGATAGCATCTTTGATTTTAGGCAGCTTTTTTGCCAGAGTTGTCAAGCGAATAACAAGTGTCACATGTGGTCATTCCGCGAATGTGGCTTCCACCATTAACTCGGCTTGTCTGAGGTTTGAAAATGGTGATCACATGACCCCTGGATGCTGCAAGTATCATAAATACATCCCTCTTGCCAAGGGCCCAAAATTACATCTCGTGACCATGTGGGGAGGGGGGGAATGCTGTAACAGTTGTAAGTCTGAAAACTGGAGATATGTTTTTGAATGCTGTTGTAACGTCAAATCATCACTGAACGAATGGTGATAAGTTTTCAGTTGGTATTATAGAGACAGACGTAAGTTTTCATTTTGTTAAATTAGAGCTCTGGTGGCTCAGCAGACTAAAGCATTGTGATTAACATCAGCTATCTGCAATTACTATTAAGTTCGAATCTCATCAGGCTCCAGGTTGACTCAGCCTTCCATCCTTTCTAAGGTAGGTCAATTGAGGATCCAGTTTGTGGGGGCAATAAACTGACTTTGTATAAAATATACAAAAGGATGAAGGCTATTGCTTAACGCGCTGTAAGCCGCCCTGAGTCTCCAGAGAAGGGCAGCATATAAATCTAATTTTTAAAAAAATTAAGATGGATGGATGGATGGACTGGTGCGGTGGCCTAGAGGTGGAGCTCTCACCTCACAATCTGGAGGCTGTGAGTTCGATCCTAGGTAGAGGCGGAGGTCCTCTCTGGGCACAATGAGAAAATATCTGCTGAACAAAACTCCTCATTGGCGACAGGAAAGGCATCCGGCCAGTAAACGCTCTGCTAGCTCTATTCAGTTGCCCAGACTCCACTCTCAAGGGAATATGGGGTCATTAAAAAAAGAAGAGCCAGCGCTGTCCGAAGACGTCCCCATGGTCATGTGGCAGACATGACTCAACGCCAAAGGCGAACGGAACGTTGTTCCCTTCCCACCAAAGGTGGTCCCTATTTTTCCACTTGCATTTTTTACCTGCTTTCGAACTGCTCGGTTGGCAGAAGCTGGGACAAGTCACGGGAGCTCACCCCGTTATGCGGCACTCGGGATTTGAACCGCTGAACTGCCGGCCTTTCGATCGACAAGCTCAGTGTCTTAGCTGCTGAGCCACCGTGTCCCTTTTAGATGATAGATAGATAGATAGATGATGGATGGATGGATGGATGGATGGATGGATGGATGGATGGATGGATGGATGGATGGATGGATGGATTATGGAGGGAGGGAGGGAGGGATGGAGAAGGATAGATGATAGATAGAGAGAGAGAGAGATAGATCTGAATGGAGGGAGGGAGGGAGGAATGGAGGGAGGGATGGATAGAGAAGGATAGATGATAGAGATAGATAGATAGATAGATAGATAGATAGATAGATAGATAGATAGATAGATAGATAGATAGATAGATAGATAGATAGATATAGATAGATAGATAGATAGATAGATAGATAGATAGATAGATAGATAGATAGATAGATAGATAGATCTAGATGGATGGATGGGTGGATGGATGGATAGATGGAGAAGAATAAATGATAGATAGATAGATGATAGATGATAGATGATAGATAGATAGATAGATAGATAGATAGATAGATAGATAGATAGATAGATAGATAGATAGATAGATGATAGATAGATCTAGATGGATGGATGGATGGATGGATGGATGGATGGATGGAGAAGAATAAATGATAGATAGATAGATAGATAGATAGATAGATAGATAGATAGATAGATAGATAGATAGATAGATAGATAGATAGATAGATAGATAGATAGGCAGTGTGTAGAACAGGGGTCCCCGACTCCTGGACTGTGGCCCCTTACCGGGCCATGGCCTATTCAAAGCCAGGCCATGGGAGATGAGCGCAAGCACCCTCTGCTCACACGCGGAGCTCTATTCGCATGAGTGGAGGTCGCTCTCGTGCTGCTCACAGAAACGGAGCTGCCACTCTCGCACACACACAGAGACCAAACTGGGCCACCAAGCTGGGAGAGTTGGGGACGGCTGATGTAGAGCATTCCAAAATACACCTAGCAGTTGAGAATTCACAGCAGAGCTTCTCAAAGCAAGGTCCCCAGAGCCATAAAATGTAATTGAATCGGAAATTCAATCACACGTTTTTATCAGAGCGGTGGTACCCTTGAGGGCTTTACGACATCGCAGTCCAGACAGGAGTTCCTTGACACTTGCGTTTAGCAGTTTTATACTGATTTGATGGCCATAAAAAGCGTGTCGGGGAAGAATTTATTTAATCCCGCAGCCCTTGAAAGCAAAATGTGTTGTTTTTCTCCCTCCCATTCAAAGGGAGTGCTTGGAATTTGAAGAGGGGTGGAAAAGAGGTGGAGAGAGAGAGAGAGAGCTGGAAGAAGAGGGAAGGAGAGAGACAGAGAGAAGAGAGAGACAGAGATGGAAAGAGAGAGAAAGAAAAAGACAGGGAAGGGGAGAGAGAGAGAGAGATGGAGAGAGAGAAAAAGAGAGAGGGAAGGAGAGAGAATGAGAGATGTAAAGAGAGACACAGGGAAGGAGAGAAAGACAGAGATGGAAAGAGAGAAAAAGGGAGATGGAAGGAGAGAGAGAGAGATGAAAAGAGAAAAAAAGAGACAGAGGGAAGGAGACAGAACAACAAAGATGGAAAGAGAGAGAAAGAGACACAGAGGGAAAGGGAGAGAGAAAGATGAAAGAAAGAGATAGAGGGAAGGAGAGAGAAAGACAGATGGAAAGAGACAAAAAGAAAGAAATGGAGGGAAGGGGAGAGAAAGATGAAAAAAGAAAGAGAGACAGGGAAGGAGAGAGAACAAGAGAGATGGAAAGAGAAAAAGAGAGAGGGAAAGGGAGAGAGAAAGAGATGAAAGAAGAGAAAGAAAGAGACAAAGGGAAGGAGAGAGAAAGACATGGAAAGATACAAAAAGAGAGAAAGAGAGAAACAGAGGGAAAGGGAGAGAAAGAGATGGAGAAAGAGAGAAAGAGAGAGGGCTGCGGTAAGGAAGCTGCAGGCGCTCTTGAATGCTTAACCATAGCGGTCACAAAAAGGAATCACACAACCTCAGGACAATGCGACCGTCATAAATACGAGCCAGTGGCCAAGCATCTGAATTTTGATCACGTGCGACCACGGAGATGCTACAACGGTTGTCAGTATGGAAAAACAGTCCCAAGTCACTTTGTCCAAGTGACGTAACTTTGAACGGTCCCTAAGTGAAGCGTTCTAAGTCGAGGTCTGCCTGCAAGAAACGCCACGGTTCTATTTGCGTGTACGAAGGGGGCCGTTTTCTCTTCTCCCCCACCCCGGCTGCTCGCTGTAACTTTGCTGATCTTAACCGATGCTTTTCAGCCTCCTCGGAAGCTGATGCAAATCTCTTTTGCCATTTCCAGAAGTGGGGGGCGTGTGATTAAACCCTCATTAAATCCCCTTTTTGTTTTTCCGCACCGTGCTGTGCAAGAAAACGTTTATGATGCATCGGTACGGAACTGAGCAAATTGCTGCTGTAATTTTTGAAGCCTGACACGTTTTCCAGACCTGCTGAGGTGGCAGCTGGTTGGAATTCACGGTTCTGTTGCTTGATTTCCATTCTCCGTTTCTCAGGAAGCGTTGGCCCCAAGTGCCTATGGAGATGCTCTCCCATCCGGGTCATGGTCATCCAAAAGGTGCTTTAGTTTAATTTACCGTATTTTCCAGCGTATAAGACGACCGGGCGCATAAGACAACCCTCCTCAGAGCCATTTAAAGCTTGTCAGAGCCTTATGGGCTGGTCTGCCTGGTTACAGGAGAATGAGACCCGGCGTATAAGACGACCCCCGACTTTTGAGAAGATTTTTGTGTGTTAGAAAGTAGTCTTATACGCAGGAAAATACAGTAGTTTATTAAATTTATATACCGCCCTTCTCCTGGTGGACTCAGGGCGGTGCACAGCCAAGAATAAAAAACAAATTTAAAATGTGTAAAAGAATTAAACAATTTTTGGCCCGGAGAATTTAAAAACCCGTTGACAATTTAAAATTTAGAAACCTATAGACAATTAAAAAGCTAAAGAGGCTTTGTCGAGGCTTTCTGCGTTTTTCTTTCGAAGACGTTTTGCTTCTCATCCGAGGAGTTTCTTCAGCTCCGACCAGAAGGGGAAGAATGGAAGGATTGATACCAGGGGTGAAATGTTCCCGGTTCAGACCGGATTGGGCGATCCGCTAGCTATTGTTGACAGGTGGTTTGGAGAACCGGTAGCGATAACGGCGCGAGGCTCCACCCACCCAGTTGTCGTCACTTCCTGGTTTTAACCAGGAAATAATGTGGGGTTTTTTTCCCCTCTGCGCATGTGCGTGTGTGCTTCCGAACCGGTAAGGAAGGTGTTGTGACTCCGTTGCCTGAGCCTGCGTCATCAGCAGGGGAGGACTCTGAGAGTGAGGGAGAGGAGTTGGCAAGGCCTCCTTCTCCAGGACTCTCCTCTCTGGCAATGCCTCCGGAGGACACCGAAGGGCAGGAGATAGGCCCAGAGCCAAGCTCGTCCCCGCAGCCACAGGAGGACATTGACGAGGGGAGCGAGTTTCGGTTGGACCCTCGCCAGCGTCGGAGAGACAGGAGAGCCCAGCAGAGGAAAAGGCGTGGTCGTGATTAGCTGGTGGACCACGCCTCTTCCCAGACTATATAAGTGAGGGATCGTAGGCATATCTTTGTGATGAACAAAAACAAAGATACGTGGATCCCGGTGTTGAATTGGCCCGGCGTCTTAGCTGTGGTGTGTATGTGACGGACTTTTTAATAAACACGTTGGCAAGCAACTGCGGAGTGCTGCCGACCTTTTGTTATCATCTCACTTGGTTGCCTGCCAGTTCCTTAGCCTCTGGGTGTCTGAGGGTGGGTTCTTTCTGGGCACGGGGCCAGAACAGAAGGTAAGTAGAATTCACCCCTGACTGATCCTCCTTGCAGGCAGCTGGTCATTTGCAGAGGGTCATTGAGGCCACTTGGAGATTTATCTGTGTCCTCGGGGTCCACCTGAGTGATGCAGATGGGTGTTGTGACTCCTCTATCTCCAGTCTAGCTCTGAGAAGGCATTTCCTTACCCAACTAGGTAACATCATCAGTGGTAGAAGGGAGTGGGGTCTGCTCTCATATTGTTACTATTCGCACTGGCGATGTTACCTAGTTTGAGTAAAACCACCAAGCTCAGAGAGCACCAGGCACCCCCTCATTTCATCCCTGAGCTACAAATATTCCCCTTTAGAGCTGATTTCCTGGTGAAGTTGCTAGAACGGAGTTCCTCGGTTCGCCGTTTTAGGATGGGTGGACTTCCTAAATCTTAGAATTGCCCGTTTGTAGTTCACCCATCTGAAAATTGCTGAGGTTGAGAAACACGGAGCTGGAGACCGAACCATCATGCGTTTTAGAAGTTCAGGGAGGCAAATCCATGAGCCCCAAACCATTTCAAAACTTCTTTTCTTTCTCCTCTCCTCTCTTTTCTTTTTCCCTCTCACTTCCTCCTTTTTCTTTCTTTCCTTCCTTCCGTCCTTCCTCCCTTCCTTTTTTTCTTTATTTCTCCCTCCTTTTTCTTTCGCTCCTTCTTTCAGTCTATTCTTTGTTCTCCCTCCTTTACTTCTTTCTCTGTTTCCTTCCTCATTCCCATCCCCTCCTTCCTCTCCCTCCCTCCCTCCTTCCTTCCTTCCTCATTTCCTTCCTCATTTCCTTTTTCCTCCTTCCTTCCTTCCTCCTCATTTCCTTCCTTTTTCCTTTTTCTTCCTTCCTTCCTTCCTCTTCATTTCCTTCCTTTTTTCCTTTTTCTTCCTTCCTTCCTTCCTCCTCATTTCCTTCCTTTTTTCCTTTTTCTTCCTTCCTTCCTTCCTTCCTTCCTTCCTTCCTTCCTTCCTCTTCATTTCCTTCCTTTTTTCCTTTTTCTTCCTTCCTTCCTTCCTCCTCATTTCCTTCCTTTTTTCCTTTTTCTTCCTTCCTTCCTTCCTTCCTTCCTCTTCATTTCCTTCCTTTTTCCTTTTCCTTCCTTCCTTCCTTCCTTCCTTCCTTCCTTCCTTCCTTCCTTCCTTCTCATTTCCTCCCTCCCTCCCTCCCTTCTTTCTCCACCGTCACCACCACATATATCAAGTAAGGCCCAGAACTAGTTAGCAACTCATGAGGTCAGGGTCAAAAGAAGGAAAACAAAACCTATTCTACGATGACAGACGGCTGAAATAAAGCACTATTTTCAATTTTGGTCCTTTTATTTGTTGGTTATCGTTGCTGTTGTCGCCAATAATTTTAGTGTCCTCCTCAACGGCCTTCAAATGTCTAGATAAAGGATCCAATCATTCTCAAGATACCTGGAATCTTTGTTCCTTTTAAGAAAGGCTACGCCGTCAGATGAATTTAAATTATACAGCCGTTCGATACCATCTCCAGTTGGGCCTCTTCTGAGTTATTTGGGGCGCATTACGCACTCTTACGAGATTATGAATGATACTCCTTTGATTTTCCATTCTGCTTGAAGGTGGAATATGGCCAGCACAGTGTAAGCTGATATTTAGGAGCGTACATTAGTGAAAGTTCAAAAATTATATCTAGCCGAGTTAATTAAAGGCCACGCGCTTCAGTGTTACAACATACTTGGGCATTCCTGGGGTACATTATAATAAGCTCTGCAGGAATTATTTGTGACTTTATTTTCCAGCATTCGGTGCATCCAGGAAGTCCTCAGCTTAAGACCACCGTTGAGCCCAACATTTCTGTTGCTAAGTGAGAAATTTGTGATGTGAATTTTGCCCTATTTTACGACCTTGTTAAGGGAATCACTGCAGAATGTGACTTCCCATGGAGTTTGCTTGTCAGAACGTGAATAGAATAGAATAGAATAGAATAGAATAGAATAGAATAGAATAGAATAGAATAGAATAGAATAGAATAGAATAGAATAGAATAGAATAGAATAGAATAGAATAGAATAGAATACCAGAGTTGGACGGGACCTTGGAGGTCTTCTAGTCCAACCCTCTGCCCAGGCAGGAAACCCTCCAGCACTTCAGACAAATGGTTGTCCAACCTCTTCTTAAAAACTTCCAGTGTTGGAGCATTTACAACTTCTGGTGGCAAGTAGTTCCGCTGATTAATTGTTCTCCCTGTCAGGAAGTTTCTCCTTAGTTCTAAGTTGCTTCTCTCCTTGATGAGTTTCCTCCCATTGCTTCTTGTCCTGCCCTCAGGGGCTCTGGAGAATAGCTTGACCCCCTCCTCTTTGTTCTTTCTTGGGTTTGTTTCTTCTTTGATTGCAAAAGGGGATCGTGTCATCCCGGCAACTGCAACCGTCATAAGTATGAGTCAGTCACTAAGGGCCTGGATTTTGATCACGTGACTATGGGGATGCCGCAACGGTCGTAAGTGTGTGGAAAAAGGTCATAAGTCACTTTCTTCAGTGCTGTTGTAACATCGGATGGTCACTAAACGAGCTGTATTTCATTATTCCCCCAAACCATGAGATTTTCGTAGTATCTTGGTGAATTTCGCCATATCTTGGCGAAATATTTTCCGTGTTGGAATTATCTAATCCTAAAAAACAGCTTCATTTATCTTTGATTTATTCTTTTTTTTAAAGAATTTTTTTTCGTCACTTTACTATTATTATTATTGGTTAATCGGTAGTGAGATTCACAGCCTTTGAGGCTGGTTAATAGTTCAGCAACTCGAGTCCTAACCAAGGACTTAAGAACTGTTAAGGTATCGTCGGAGGATGTAAGCTGTTCCGAGTAAGGTGGTTTTTTGTAGAGTCAAAATGTTCAAGTCCGGTAAATTTAGAATTTCTAAATAGCGGAGTAGCCCTTTGGGTATTGCTCCAAGGGCTCCAATTACAATCGGGACAACACATGATTTCTTTTTCCACAGTCTCTCAACTTCGATTTGCAAGTCCCGGTACTTTGTGATTTTTTCTTGCTGCTTATCTTCAATCCGTGCATCACCAGGTATTGCAATGTCAATGAACCATCCTTTTTTCTTTTCAACTACCGTTATGTCAGGTGTGTTGTGGACCAAGTGCCTGTCAGTCTGAATCCTAAAGTCCCACAAGATCTTGAGTTTCTCATTCTCTAAAACTTTCTCAACCTGATGTTCCCAGTGGTTTTTGCTGTACTCAAATCCAAACTTCTGGCACAATTTCCAGTGAATGATCTTAGCAACGCGGTCATGGCGTTGTAGGAAGTCGGTTTGTGAAATTTTGCTGCATCCACTGATCAGGTGGTCAACTGTCTCATCTTTCTCATTACAGAGGCGGCATTTGCTGTTGGTGGTAACATGTTGAATTTTTGCCTTCATGCAGTTTGTGGCTAGGGCTTGTTCTTGAGCTGCCAAAATAAAGCTTTCTGTTTCTTTTTTCAGTACTCCTGATCTTAACCAGTTCCAAGTTAGTTTCTGGTCAGCTTTGCCTTCAATACTTTATTATTATTATTATTATTATTATTATTATTATTATTATTATTATTATTATTATTATTATTATTATTATTATTTAGGTTTATATACTGCCCTTCTCCTTGCGGACTCAGGGCGGTGAACAGCCAAATAAAAACCAAGTACACAAAAGTTAAAATTTTATAAAAAGAACAAATATAAATTAGCCAGTAATTAAAACGGATTAATTTAAAATAGATAATAAACTTCAGCTAATATACTTTATAGTATATTGTGCATTTTTAAAGACGTTTCTTTAGGCTTCCATAAATTACAGATACCCATAATAAATTACTTGTATGTAAGGAACTAAAAGCCCTTGCCATTTTATTGATCACTGGAATTCATAGTTTCTCAACCTTGGCAGCTTGAAGATATGTGGACTTCAACTTCCAGAATTCCCAGACCAGCATAGCCCACCCAGTTGGCCACGCCCACCCCCTCTCCCCCCCCCCTCCCGAGGTCTGACACACAGCCTTGAAGTCGCCCTCAAAGAAATTGAGTTTAGCACCCCTGGTCAAGCAGATCGGCACTTGACCACTCCCAATTTTACAAACCTTTTTGCAGTGGTCGTTAAATGAATCACATGGTCGTTAACGCAGCAGTCGTTAAATAATCATTGTCTGCATTGGGGCTTTTTTTTTTGGATCAAAACTGGAACTAAACTGCAGTTTCTGGCAAAATAAATAAATAGCATCACTCACGGTCATATGGCCTCAGGACGCTCCCCACGGCCATAAATGTGGCCCTCTTGCCAAGAACCAAAAATGCAATCATGGGATAACTATCGGAACTTTTACATTGAGATCATAAGTAGTTTTTGAGGAGGGGGTTTCTATTCAGGGGTGGGTTTCACTTACCTTCACCACCGGTTCGCCGCACTCACGCTCACTTCCAGGCATGCGCTTCGCTTGCTCACACGCCTTCCGTGCATGTGCCCAGCTTCGAAAACATGCTTAAATAGCACAACTTGGAGCGTGGGAGCAACTGCCGCTACCAGTTCGTCCAAATTGATGCGAACCGGTTGAATATCACTTCTCGTTCTGTTACAACTTTGAACAGTCACTAAGCGACTGTTCTTAATTTAAGGATTATCTGCATGCAAGTTGGCAAGAAAAAACAACACGTGTGTAATTCAACTGGCAAAGCTGAGATTTATTAGAAGGATTTGGATTTTTGAGACATGTCCGTAAAAACAGGCCCAACCTCCAGATTGCGGCCCACTCCTGGGCAGTGACATTTCAGAGCCAGGCAAATGGCAGGGGGAACACACGTGCACAGCTCCAATCATACAAGCAGCAGGCCTGCGGTTGAGCTATGCGTGCGTGCGCATCGGCCCAGCGCTCATGTGTCCCGGTTCCCCTCTCTTCCCCCCCAGCCAGGTTGCCAAGCCACAAAGTTTGGAGATTGCTGCCATGGACAACGAGAGCAGAGTTAAAAGCCAGCCTTTTAATTTTCCCTTGTTCTTTGGGAAGAAGATGCTAATGAATTTTTAGATCAGTTTAAGATACACACTTTATTCCTAAGCGTAAACATCCTTGTGCAAAAGACACATACCTTGCACATGTTTGAAAAAGTAGCCCTTTGTCTTTTTGTCATGTTGCGTGTGCGTCTGTTTAAATAAATCGGAGATGAGGAATCGGAGACCCGAGACTTGCCATAGCTGTATTTATTTATTGAGGCTCCTCCGTTTATAAACCTACAGTGCCGGAAAACTTGCTTTATCTCTTGCACTGGAGTAAACGGAGGCGGTCTTGGAGCAAGAGGAGACCAAGTCTTAAAACTGCCATTAGGAATTATATAAATAACGGATGAAATCCATATATATAGACATATACATACTGGCGTTTCCCAACGGGCTTCGCACCTGTGCACGGTGTGCGTTTCCCACCACCAGGCTACACATAGCTGGCTTGTTCCTCTGTTTTGTCCACTTCGTGCTCGGTGAGGAGCAACGTGTCCAACAGAACAGCCGAGGAAGACTGGATGGGTGAACTACAAAGCCGGTGGTTTGGGTAGCCGACCGGATTGACCCCGTTCCGCCTTCCGTGGTGCATCATAAAAAGCTTGGAGTTCTCCGTCACCGAATTTCGGAACGAGAGTCTGGCGGAGGGTCTCCGGGAGGCTGTGCCGGAAGCCGAAGTCTGGTAATTGCAGGTGATATACCTGCTGAAGGCTTCCCGGAAGGTCTTATTGAAAAGGGTGTAGACCAGCGGATTTACCCCCGAGGAGACGTAGCCGATCCAGACGAAGATCTCCATCAGCATCTGAATAAACTCCTCGCTGCAGGATTTGCACAGGACGGAGGTGATGTTGGTGATGAAGAAGGGACACCACATCACCAGAAAAAGGAAGAACACAATCCCCAGCACCTTGGAAGCTCGCTGTTCGTTGGTGATGGACTGCATCGACTTTTTCCCGACGGCGGACATCCTGCGTATCAGCCTTTCTTCGTTCCCGTTCGGCAAAGCTTTGTCCTTGCGGGAACCATCCAGCATGGCTATTTTTTCCGGCGAGGACCCGGCCGTCATCTCCCGCTGGAAAACGGTGGAGATGTTGTTCCAAGTCAGGCGTTGAGGCGGTTTGTTGACCAAGTAAGCCTTCCGGTGCAGGACTCGGATGGTCAGGAAGTAACTCACCACCATGATGGCCAGCGGGATGAAGAAGGCGGCTATCGAACCGTACAGGATGAAGTCTCCGAAACGGTTGGGCTTGAGCACGCAGGTGAAGTTTGGAAAGTTGGCGCCGTTTTCTTCGATCCCGCGAATCGGGATGGGAATCGCGATGCCTGTGAAAAGAAGCAGAAATCCAGTCATACATATGCTTCTGTCCATACATATGTGGAAGGGAGGACTTCGGAATATTTTAAGGAGGGGGCATTGCGATCGGGAGGATCTGCAGACGGGAGTCCAGATAGTCCTCTGGATACCAATAGAAGGGAATGTTTGCAGCTCAGGGTTGAACTGCAGCGTCCTTGGTGCTCTCTAAGATTGCGCCTTTCCTTACTGGCATTTTATTGCCCAGTTGGGTGAGGTCATCTGGGTCTGAAGAGAGTGGGGTTTGGGAGGAGGAGGAGGACTACGGGGTGATCTACTATAGATTATAATATTAGAAGTGATGCATTCTAATCGTGATTTGTCACTTGTTGCTTCTCTGTACACTGAGAGTTTATAGTCTGTGGAGATTTTCGGTCATCCATGTGATGGTTGTGCCAAAGGTGCATAAATAGACACATGGCACAACATAGGAGAACCAACCCATCAGGACCAGATTTAGCAGTCCATCTCCATTTAAAAGACACAGACCGCTCTTTTGAAGACAGCAAAGTCCACATTTTGCGCAGAGAGGGCCTCTGGTTTGAAAGAGGGGTCAAAGAGGCCATCTACGTTAAAACTGAACAGCCCTCTCTCAACAGAGGGGGAGGGATACCACACCATCTTTCTCCAGTCTACAATATAGTCCTTTCACAGTTCCAAGAAGGCCTCACACCCGTTTGCACCACTGAGGACATAGATAAACCTCCAAGCCACGTCAAGGACACTCTCAAAGAATGCAAACGACCAGCTGTCTACAAGGAGTATAAACCCTTCCCTTCCCCACCATCCAGGCAGAGCTGAGGAAGCTCCTTGGATGAGAAGCGAAACGTCTTCAAAGAAAAACCAGAAAGTCCAGTTGCCTCTTGAAAAAGCACCTTTTGGGACCACAGTGAGACCTTATACACTGGAGACAAATTCCTTGTGTGCGTCCAATCACCCTTGGCCAATGAAGAATTCTAATTCCAATTGAAGCTCTGAGCTTGGTGGCTTTCTTGGAGACGTTTCATGGACCAACTCAGGGACACCATCAGTGTTGTTGGGCCACCAAATGTCTGCAAGGAAACCACCAAGCTCGGAAGACTCAGAGTAGATGTTCTGCCCCAGCTACGGACTCCGAAGAACGCAGCACACAAAACTCTATACAAAGCTTATTTTACTCAAATAACTTACTGTATTTTCCTGCGTATAAGACTATTTTCTAATACACAAAAATCTTCTCAAAAGTCGGAGGTCGTCTTATACGCCGGGTCTCATTCTCCTGTAACCAGGCAGACCAGCCCATAAGGTTCTGACAAGCCTTAAATGGCTCTGAGGAGGGTCATCTTATACGCCCAGTCGTCTTATACGCCGGAAAATACGGTAGTCTTTATCAACCAAAGGCTGTTAATACTGTCTTAACAGCCTACCAGAATTCTAAGCTAAGGTAATCACAGTCTTACTAGAGTTGGCAGAAAGCCCAGAAACAATTTTGCGGAGAATCCAGATGCGAAGGAGATTGAACTAAAGTTGTTCCCTACAGCTTGTTGCAAGTGGCATTCCTTCTTAAATAGGCTAAGGGAGTGGCCAATTAGCCCCAAGCCTTTCTCTCAAGGAGACCTCCTCCTGAGGAGCCACTCCTGCCTTTTGGCAGCTCTGCGGGCCCGTGCATTGAGGAGAGGCTCCTCCTCTTTGTCCTCTTCACTAAAGGAGCTTCTGGAGGTTCTGAAGACGCTGGCTGAATCCCCGCCTCTGGCACCTTATCTTATCCAGCCTCCTCACTGTCCGACTCGACACCACACCAGCCTCCTCGTTGTCGGAATCAGCTGCAATCTGCACAGGCTGCTGACGGGCCACAACAGTAGAACACCAGTTTGAGCATCTGTCTTGGGGATCATTATCGGACGAGGGAAGAGAAACGGATCCGGGTTCTGTGGCAGAACCAACTCCTACCTAGGGAAACGGTTCAAGCAACCTAGATATAAGAAGAAACTTCTTGACAGAATAACTAATCAGTAGAACTGCTTGCCTCCAGGAGATGATGGGCGCTCCATCACTGGAGGTTTTTAAAGAAGAGATTGGACAGCCATTTGTCTCCAATTGTGTAGGGCAGTGATGGCGAACTTTTTCAGCACCGAGGGCCCAAACTGGAACGCCTGTTTTTTGGCTGTTTTTCGGGCCATTTTCAAGCTGTTTTTCAGGCTGTTTTTTGGGCCGTTTTCAAGCTGTTTTTTGGGCCGTTTTCAAGCTGTTTTTAGGGTTGTTTTTGTGCCACTTTCAGGTCGTTTCGGGGCTGAAAAATGGCCTAGAAACCACCCAGAAACGGCCTGGTAAATGGGCTGAAAACAGCCTGGACTTTGCCCATCTTCAGGCTGTTTTTCTGGCGCTCCAGTGCCTGTGAAGACCAGCTGGCCAGCGTGCCAGAAACTAGAAGAGCAGCTGGGGATGGCACACGTGCCCACAGAGAGGCACAGAGACACGTGCCATAGGTTCGCCATCTGGGGTATAGGCTATCCTGCTTGAGCAAGGGTTGGACTAGAACAGGGGTCTCCAACCTTGGCAACTTGAAGACTTATGGACTTCAACTCCCAGAATTCCTCAGCCAGCTTTGCTGGCTGAGGAATTCTGGGAGTTGAAGTCCACAAGTCTTCAAGTTGCCAAGGTTGGAGACCCCTGGTCCAGAAGATCTCCAGGATCCCTTCCAACTCTATTATTCTCCAACTCTGGGACTTCAGGCCCTGATACCAACAATACTATACGGTCTTCTGATCCATAAGTGGATAAGGGGAGCATTGGGGGACAGAGGTGACCAAACAGTAGGAAGAAACGGGCATATGATTTCAGGGAAGGACAAATTTCGAAAACTGGGAAGCCATTGTATCCTGGTTCATAATCTCCAGAAATTCCGTGGGGATTAGGAAGCTTCTGTTGTGTTTTTTATTAAAAAAAAAAGACTCTTTTTGAGACTTAATGCCTGACTGCAATAATCCTTGTCCAAAGTCTTAAAAACTCCTCTGATAAGATCGGTGGGCACGATACCCTAAAAGGCAAGGCATTAAAGGATTGATTTGAAGGGCCGTGCCTTATTAAGCGCTTCCTTCCTTTGATTTCAGAACTTTTGGGTGGTTGAATATCCTTTTTTTTCCAGGAAGCAGCGGGGTTATCTTGGGCGTAGCAGCGGTTGGTGACGAGGGCACCCGTATCATTTTTTTCCGCCCCATCCTCCCAAAGTCATCAAGACTAACGGATCTGGAGGGTCAGCTTTGCTGAATTGAATATTATTTGCCAGAAAGGAAGCGTCTCCAAAAGACATCCATTTTTTTAAAAAAAATCTCCTGTGCTTAGGAGTGGATTGATTCTGTTCCAGAAGGGCACCGTTTGCAGTAGAAAGATCTACCGTGTGTGTAATGCGGGTAGTCAATTCACTTACTGACCGTTGAAAGTTACAACGGGTTATAATTTACTGATTCGCCAATGGAACAGCTTGACTTCAGAAATTGTGAGTGCTTCATCACTAGGGGTTTTTAAGAAGAGTCTGACAGTCACTTGTCTGAAACGGTACACGCCAGGTTTCCTGCTTGAGTAGGAAGCACGACTAGCAGACCTTCATGGTCCCTTCCTGTTCTGTTCTGTTCTGTTCTGTTCTGTTCTATTCTATTCTTCTAATTTCTTTTCTTTTCTTTTCTTTTCATTTTATTTCTTTTCTTTTCCGTTCCGTTCCGTTCCGTTCCGTTCCGTTCCATTCCATTCTATTCTATTCTATTCTATTCTATTCTATTCTATTCTATTCTATTCTATTCTATTCTATTCTACTAAATTCTATTCTATCCTATTCCATTATTCTGAATTCTATTCTATTATACTTATTTCTATTCTATTCTATTCTATTCTATTCTATTCTATTCTATTCTATTCTATTCTATTCTATTCTATTCTATTCTATTCTATTCTACTAAATTCTATTCCATTCCATTCCATTCCATTCCAATATTCTAAATTCTATTCTATTATACTTATTTCTTTTCTATTCTACTAAATTCTATTCCATTCCATTCCATTCCATTCCATTCCATTCCATTCCATTATTCTAAATTCTATTCTATTATACTTATTTCTTTTCTATTCTACTAAATTCTATTCTACTCCACTCCACTCCACTCCACTCCACTCCACTCCATTCCATTATATTCCATTATTCTAAATTCTATTCCATCCCTATCCCCATCCCTATCCCCATCCCCATTCCCATTCCCATTCCCATTCCCATTCCCATTCCCATTCCCAAACAAATGACACCTCAGAGCCTGCCCATTTCATTCTGCGGTGCCATTTCACACCTTCCCCCTGTGCCTTGACCAGTTTTCCCGCCCCAACCCCGCTTACCAATGGAGATGAGCCAGACCACTGCTATTTTGATAAGGGTGGTTGCCCGGGAGTTGTACTGGCTGGCCTGGATGGGCTTTTTGATCGCCACGTAGCGGTCCAGGGAGATGGCGCAGAGGTGCATGATGGAGGCCGTCGAGAAGAGGACGTCCAGGAATAGCCAGGCGGGGCAGAGGTACGGAGGAAGCGGCCAGGGCTTTTCTGAAATGGGACGGAGAAAGAAGGATCAGAATAATTTTCCGGGTGTGGGAAAGGAAACATCCACAGATTATCCTCAATTTGCAACCATTAGATGACCTCCGAAGTCCCTTCTAACTCTGTTCATCTTATAGGTTATTTCTTTAGTGACTATTCAACATTACAACGGCACCGAAAAAAGTTGACTTATGACTGTTTTCACACTTACGACCATTGCATCGTTCCCCACGGTCATCGGATCAAAATTCGGACGCTTGGCAAACTGATTCACATTTTATGACGGTTGCAGCATCCCGGGGATCTGGGTTTTTTTTTTTTTAGATTAGATTTATATGCTCAGACTCAGGGCGGCTTACAATGCGTTAAGCAATAGCCTTCATACTTTTGTATATTTTATGCAAAGTCCGCTTCTTGCCCCCACAAACTGGGTCCTCATTTCACCTACCTTAGAAAGGATGGAAGGCTGAGTCAACCTGGAGCCTTGGGAGATTCGAACTTACAATAATTGCAGGCAGCTGAATGCTCTTCTTTCTTTCTTTCTTTCTTTCTTTCTTTCTTTCTTTCTTTCTTTCTTTCTTTCTTTCTTTCTTTCTTTCTTTCTTTCTTTCTTTCTTCCTTCCTTCCTTCCTTCCTTCCTTCCTTCCTTCCTCTTTCTTTCTTTCTTTCTTTCTTTCTTTCTTTCTTTCTTTCTTTCTTTCTTTCTTTCTTTCTTTCTTTCCTTCCTTCCTTCCTTCCTTCCTTCCTTCCTTCCTTCCTTCCTTCCTCTTTCTTTCCTTCCTTCCTCTTTCTTTCTTTCTTTCCTTCCTTCCTTCCTTCCTTCCTTCCTTCCTTCCTTCCTTCCTTCCTTCCTTCCTTCCTTCCTTTCTTTCTTCTTTTTTTTAAAATTTGATTTATATGCTGCCCTTCTCCAGAGACTCAGGGCAGCTTACAATGCGTTAAGCAATAGCCTTCATCCTTTTGTATATTTATACAAAGTCAGCTTATTGCCCCCACAAACTGGGTCCTCAATTTACCTACCTTAGAAAAGATGGAAGGCTGAGTCAACCTTGAGCCTGGTGAGATTTGACTTTACAGTAATTGCAAACAGCTGAACGTTAATAACAGGCTTTAGTCTCCTGAGCTATCCCCTTTTGCAACTTTCTGACGGGGCAGGGTCAATGGGGAAAGCCGGATTCACTGAACAACCTCGTGACTAACTTAAAAAACAGCAGCGATTCCCTTAACAACCGTCGCCAAAAAGGTCATAAAATGGATAACACTGTCCGGCTTAGCAAGGGAAATTTTGAGGTCGTTGGTGGTCGTAAGTCGAAGACTAACTGTATTGACTGTGTTGCGAACATTCTTGGACAGACTGTTGAACGAGGATAAATTGAACAACTGCAGGGATTCACTTAACAACAGTGGCCGGCAAGGTCGTAAAATGGGGTAAAACTCACTTAACAAATGTGTCGGTTAGCCATAGAAATTTGGGGCTCAATGATGGCCGTAAGTTGAGGACTCCCTGGCTTTGGTGAGCTTCATCAAGAAGCTCCTACTTTACCCGGCAGCATTTTAAAACTTGCTTTAACAAGTGACTTACAACGCCCTGCCTCGGAGACACGACAAACATTCGCGCTATCTAAAAATGGAACGGGGTATTTTTCTGCAGAACTCCTGATCAAGTGCTTGATTTAATGGATTTCTGGAATCGTGTGTGGGCCTCCGCCGAGATCTCTGTTTTACTGAGGCTCATTACGCCCTTCGGCCCAAAATCTGGAGAATTGTGCTAATGTTTTTTTTCTGACAAATACATTTCATGGGTCGGTCTCGGCTTTTTGCGAGCGGCAGTTTCGTTTAGTTTGCTTTATTGCCATCGCACCTCGTACAACGAAATTAAATGCCACCTTCGGTGTACATTATAACTATAAAAATAAAACACAGACACACATACTTTGCCTTCAGTACAATTGAATTGAAAACCCCTGATATTGCATTAATATTGCACTATACGGTAGAATTCAGTACGGTTACTGCTCTGGGATAGAAGCTGTTTTTTCAGCCTGTCTGTCCTTGTTGTTATTGTCCTGTACCGGCTGCCAGATGGTAATAATTCAAAAAAAAGGGTGCCCAGGATGAGATGGATCTTTAAGAATGTTTTAAACTTTCTTAAGGCAGTGGGGGCTGTAAAGCTCTTTCAAAGAGGGGAGGGGGGCAACCAATGATCCTCTGGGCAATGATGTTAACTCTCTGGAGCGCTGTTCTATCTGCCACTTTGCAATGGGTAAACTGTACACAGGGGCAGGAAGTTAAAATACTCTCTATGGTGCAGCAGTAGGAGGTCAACAGCAGTTTTCCATTCAGTTGTTGTTTCCTGAGAAGTCTCGGGTAGTTGAATCTCTGCTGGATCGTTTTGACCAGGGCTGCAATGCGAGGACCCCAGGTCAAGTCCTCTTTTTATGATAACACTCAAAAACTTAAAGTGTTTTTGGTAGCTGCTTGCTCCACTCGGGCTGGATGTCTGATCTACCGTATTTTCTGGCGTATAAGACGACCCTCCTCAGAGCCATTTAAGGCTCGTCAGAGCCTTTTGGGATGGTCTGCCTGGTTACAGGAGAATGAGACCCGGCGTATAAGACGACCCCCGACTTTTGAGAAGATTTTTGTGTGTTAGAAAGTAGTCTTATACGCAGGAAAATACAGCATTCCTTCTATAGTCCACTATAAGCTCCTTGGTCTTATTGGTGTTAAGGACCAAATTATTGTCTCCACACCACGAAAGCCACCGGTCCACCCCAATCTCGATAGGTAGACTCATCAACCCCCCCAGAGATGAGTTCCCCCCCCCCACTGTTGTATCATCTGCAAATTTAGTAATAGTATTACTAGCGTGAGTGGGAATGCAGTCATGCACATCAAGACTATTGAGTA
This sequence comes from Coluber constrictor foxii, assembly GCA_038048745.1. Taxonomy (NCBI): domain Eukaryota; kingdom Metazoa; phylum Chordata; class Lepidosauria; order Squamata; family Colubridae; genus Coluber; species Coluber constrictor. Next base: position 1,898,350 of record CM075963.1, on the reverse strand, counting down.
AGTTGGGTGTAAGCAGCAAAAAAGGGAAGAGTGATGATATCTGGTGTGGGTTTGCGATCCAGATTCTTGTCTCTGAGCCTCTTACTTTTTTTTTTTAATTTGATTTATATGCCGCCCTTCTCCAGAGACTCAGGGCGGCTTATAGTGCGTTAAGCAATAGCCTTCCTACTTTTGTATATTTTATACAAAGTCAGCTTATTGCCCCCACAAACTGGGTCCTCAATTTACCCACCTTAGAAAGGATGGAAGGCTGAGTCGACCTTGAGCCTGGCTAGAATTGAACTCGCAGTAATTGCAGGCAGCTGGTTCTTAAATGCTGCCTTTGTAGGAGGCATTACCCCCCTACGCTACTCAGGCTCTTACTGCAATTCTTACACGAGGCTTTGCCTGGTTTGAAGGCAGGGGTGTTCAGCATTGGCAACTATAAGACAGGTGCGACTTCAACTTCCAGAATTCCCCAGCCAGCCCATCAGTGGGAACCAGAGTGAGTTTAGGGACAGGGAAAACTTTTAACTGAACCAGGAATTGGGTATGCCCAGTAGATGTGATAGCAGCCTTCGATGATCACGTGAAGTGTTATAATGCCTGGGTAAGGCCACACTTGGAATTCTGCATTCAGTTTTGGTCACCACGATTGTAAAAAAGATGTGGAGACTCTAGAAAGAGTGCAGAGAAGAGGATTAGGGGACTGGAGAGGCTAAAAGTCTTACAAAAAAAGGATGTTGAGACTTTGGAAAAAGTGCAAACAGGAGCAACTCAGATGATTAAAGGCCTGGAGATTAAAACAGACGAAGAACGGTTGCAGGAACTGAGCATGGCTAGTTTAATGAAAAGAAGGACCAGGGGAGACATGATAGAAATATTCCAATATCGCAGGGGCTGCCCCGAAGCAGAGGGAGTCAAGCTATTCTCCAAAACCCCTGAGAGCAGGACAAGAAGCAACGAATGGAAACTCATCAAGGAAAGAAGCAACTTAGAACTAAGGAGAAATTTCCTGACAGGGGGAACAATTGATAAGTGGAACGACTTGCCTCCAGAAGTTGTGAATGCTCCAACACTGGAAGTTTTTAAAAGGATGTTGGATAACCATTTTTCTGAAGTGGTGTAGGGTTTCCTGCCTAAGCAGGGGGTTGGACTAGAAGACCTCCAAGGCCCCTTTCAACGCTGTTATTCTGAGGCGCTGCCCCAAAGAAGAGGGGGTCAAATTATTCTCCAAGGCAGGAGAAGAAGCAATGGATGGAAAGTCATCCAGGAGAGAAGCAACTTACAAGTGATAGTCAAGGTTACTAATAAGCTATCAAATCATACACGAATAAAAACAAGATAAATTGAAAGATACAAGCACATGGTTATAGTCATAAGCGGGAAGAGATAGATACAAGTAAGGAAGAGAAGAATAATAAGAATACAGTCTTAGTAAATAGTTTGACACTGTTGAGGGAATTAGTTATTTAGCAGAGTGATGGCATGGGGGAAAAAACTGTCCTTGTGTCTAGTTGTTCTGGTGTGCAGTGCTCTATAGCATCGTTTTGAGGGTAGGAGTTGAAACAATTTATGTCCAGGATGCGAGGGGTCTGTAGATATTTTCACAGCAAGAGATCGGGCAGATATTTGTCTGAAACATTATAGGCTTTCCTGCTTAAGCAGGGGGTTGGACTCAAAGACCTCTGAGGTCCTTTTCAACTCTGCTATTCTGTTAGGGTTTTGACTTTTTTCTTTTTAATTTGATTTATATGCCGCCCTTCTCCGGAGACTCAGGGCGGCTTACAATGCGTTAAGCAATAGCCTTCATACTTTTGTATGTTTATACAAAGTCAGCTTCTTGCCCCCACAAACTGGGTCCTCAATTGACCCACCTTAGAAAGGATGGAAGGCTGAGTCGACCTTGAGCCCAGTGAGATTCGAACTTACAGTAATTGCTGTCATTAATGTTAATCACAATGCTTTTAGTCTGCTGAGCTATCCAGGCTCTTTATTACTGATTTATATGCCGCCCTTTTCCGGAGACTCAGGGCAGCTAAGCAATAGCCTTCATACTTTTGTATGTTTATACAAAGTCAGCTTATTGCCCCCACAAACTGGGTCCTCAATTGACCCACCTTAGAAAGGATGGAAGGCTGAGTCGACCTTGAGCCTGGCGAGATTCGAACTTACAGTAATTGCTGTCATTAATGTTAATCACAATGCTTTAGTCTGCTGAGCCACCAGGCCCTTACACAAACACCCCGGTCTTCGCCCATGTCCACACCAACCCAGGCAATGCACTTCTCATATCTTCAAACATCGGTTGGGTGGTCCGAATCCGGTACTTACCGAACAACAGAGTCAGGAGGGCGACCGGCATCACAAAGAGGCCGACCAGCAAATCGGCCGCCGCCAAAGACATCAGGAAGTAATTAGTGGCGTATTGTAATTTTTTCTCCAAAGAGACGGCCAGTATGACCAGGATATTTCCTCCGATGGTGGGTATGATGACTATCAGGGTGAGCAGACCGGCCCAGCGTAGCGTATTCCATTCTCCAGAGTTGATCTGCAGAGATCCATTCCTGAAGTCGGATGCATTCAAAAGCAAGAGCATCTTGGAGACCAGGAAATGGGGCTTAAAATTGTTATCTCATTTAAGCATTTCCCAGAATCTAAAAACTTGGTCTTCTTAGGCATCCAGGTATGATTTTCATGAACCATCAGCATGGTGTAAAAGGTCTCATTTGCTCCTTCAAGAGATCTTGGTCCAATCAATGCTACCTCTCAATTTTCTGCCCAGATCCTTCCTTGAAAAGCCACGTAAATGTTAAAAATTCGAGCTTGCTAGCCTCGGCCCATTTGTATCGATAGATCCTCGTAAAAGTTGGGCTAGTGATCGTGAAAAAAAAAACCTTTAAAAAATCAGGGCTTGTGGAAAAGCGAGGTTGAAAATAACTCTTCCTTCTTTCACATGTGGCATCCGGATTCAGAACTTGATCTCCCTCCTGGATAATAAAAGCAGTGCTTTATAATTACTGCACAGAAATTTAATGGTTTTGGTTTTCGTCGCAAAAACCTATCTTATGCAAAGTTTGGATAATCATAATCCGATTGGCTGCAAAATAAAAGAAAAATTTTATTCCCTTTTTTTTTTTCCTCCACTTGACATGCGTGAGTGCAATTTCAATTCAATTTGTTTTGGATTTTTTTTTTTGGAGGGGAAAGGTTGCAATCCATATTTTTTTTGGCAGACAATGTGTACAAATACCACTTCAGGAGATGTAGAAGTAATCAGGAGATTATCGAGGTTAAAATTCTGTAACCTGTCAGTTTACAAATAATTTTTTTATATATATATGTATATTCTTATTCTAGGTAAGGAATAAGGTGGGTCTTCAGCCTATAACTATCATTATCATCAGTTATTTCTCTGGCTTGGAAAATAGCAATTGCTGTCCAGGCGTGGATTGTACCATTCTGAAATAAAATGTTTTAGTGTTAGATTTAAACCCCTCTCCACAATAAATCTACAGGGGACCTTTTGACACATTCATTCTTCTAAACGAACGTAAATTTCCTTCAGGCTTTTATCTTTCCCCGTTATTATTTTGACAGTCGTTTCAGCCCGTTCGTTCGATCCCGTTCTTATTCTGCCTCCTCACCCCAAGAATCAACCGCCCGTAGCTCAAAATCAGCAAAGTCTTACCTTGATTTTATTTTATTATTTTTTTTCCCTCCCTCTCTCTGGAATTTACAAGCATTCTCTTAGTCCTTGAACCGGAGACATTCCTTCCCCAAAACGTCCCGGGGAACGATGTGCCTGCTTCTGGTTTACAACACTGGATTTTTAAATTATTTTTTTTTTTTCAAAGCCTGTCTTGAGATCCCGTTGCGTTCTTCAGTGGCGCCCACTCCTCCTTGCGATGGAGATTTCTAACGCCGTCCGCTTCGCTTTGTGACGGAGATTGCTTTCTGATGTCAGGTCTAGGAAGAGGAGGAGGAGGAGAGGGGGGGGGTCGCTTGAATCGAAGGTTTCCTCCCCTTGTCTGGCTGCTGCTGCTTTTAGCAATTTTTAGCAATTTCTGTATACTTGACCGGTGCTTCCCAGCCCTTCCTTGCCCTCTGCTCAGCTTTCTTTCTCGGTGTCCACTGACTCAATTTACAGCCTGCCTGCCTGCCTCTTTCATCTGTTGATTGACTCAGAGCGCTTCCAGCTTGGGAGCGTCAGCGTAAAGTTAGGAAAGACTCCGCTGAGATTCCCACCATCCATCTCTCTCTCTCTCTCTCTTTCTTTTCCTCCCCCTCTTTCTCTCCTGTTCTCTTTTTCTCCCTCCCTCTCTCTTTCCCTCTCTCTCCTTCTCTCTCTCTCTCTCTCTCTCCCCCTCTCTTTCTACTCCTCTCCCGCTTTTTCTCTCTCCACCCTCTTTCTTTCTCTCCATCTCTTTCTTTCTCTCTTCCCACCCCTCCCTCTCTTTTTTTCTCTTTTTTCTCTCTTTCTCTCCCCCTTTTTTCCTCTTTCTTTCTCACTCTCTTCCTTCTCTCTCTCTCTCTCTCCACTCCTCTCTCCCGCTCTTTTTCTCTCTTTTTTCTTCTCTCTTTCTCTCCCTCTTCTCCTCTCTCCCTCTCTCTCTCCTTTTCCTTTCTCTCCCTCTCTTTCTCTCTATTCTTTCTCTCCCTCCCTTTCTCTCTCTCTCTTTCTCTTCATCTCTTTCTCTCTCTCCATCCCTCCCTCTCTTTTTTCTCTCCCCCTCTTTTTTCCTCTTTCTTTCTCTCTCTCTTTCCACTCCTCTCTCCTGCTCTTTTTCTCTCTTTTTCTTCTCTCTTTTTCTCCCTCTTTTTTTCTCTCTCTCCACTCCTCTCTCTCTCTTTCTCTCCCTCTCTCTGTATTCTTTCTCTCCCTCTCCCCCTCTCTCTTTTTCTCCCATTCTCTTTCTCTCTCTCTTTCCCTCTCCCCCCTCTTTTTCTTGCTCTTCCCCCTCTTTCTCTCCCCCCTCTCTTTCTCTCTTTTCTCTCCCCGCTCCCCCTCTCTTTTAATTTTCCATAATGCGCAGATTGTTTGGGATTGTTTCTGGCATTGCGTTGCAACTTTTTCAGTCTGCAAACGCAGCCTTCAGCCGCGGCTTCCGTGATGTTCCCTAGTTGGGCCATGAAACGTCTACAAGAAAACAAGGAAGCTTAGAGAGCACCAAGGACCCCCACAGTCATTGTCCTCCTCCTCCCCTCCTCCTCCCTCTTGCATTGATGAGATTCCCTAGTTGGGTGATTGTCATTGTCATCCTCCTGCTCCTCCCTCCTGCACTGATGATGTTACCTAGTTAGGTTATGAAATGTCTTCAAGAAAACAACCAAGCTCAGAGAAGACCAAGGACCCCCACAATCATTGTCTTTCTCCTCCTCCTCCCTCTTGTATTGATGAGGTTCCCTAGTTCGGTTCTCCTCCTCCTCCTCCTCCTCCTCCTCCTCCTCCTCCCTCTTGCACTGATGAGGTTCCCTAGTTGGGTTGTTGTCCTCCTCCTCCTCCTCCTCCTCCTCCCTCTTGCACTGATGAGGTTCCCTAGTTGGGTAACAAAACATCTGCAGGAAAAGAGCCAAACTCAGAGACTACCAGAGGCCGCACCTAACGTGGAGACTTCCAAACTACTAGAAATCTCTTTATTATACACAGATGATAATAGTCAAACTTGAGCATCCTTCCTCAAAATTAGCGGTGTATCCCGCCAGGAAAGAAATGAACGAGGCCAATCAATAGGTAAAGATCAACATGTTTTGGAGACGCCAGAAGGAAATTAATCCTAGGGAGCCAAAACAGCGGGAGCCTTAAATGAAGGATTCTAATAACATTTCAATAATGAAGGAGAAACCGAATAATTAAAGCAGGGATTTTTGTAGAGCGTTTACGTTTTCTTTTGGCAGATTTCTAATCCGTGCCTCTGAAAAACGACTACTTTGGGCATAAGGCAGGAGACCAGAATGCAGAAAATTGAATTAATTACCAGGCTCCATTGTGTGTGTTAGTTTTCTACATGCAGTACCACTTTCTCCTCTTCCTTAAAACGTTCTTATTCTCACAAGGAAAATGGGGTGTTTCTCTTTTCTGGAGGGAAGAACCCCAAAAAATGCGACTTCGTTTTATTTGCCTTCGCATTTGAGAGGAGATAGAAGTAGTCCTCGGCTTCCGGCCATAACTCAGCTCACAAATTCCGTTGCTAAGTGAGGAGAGAGTTTTGCCTCATTTTATGTCCTTTCTTGCCCCCGTTGTTAAGTGAATCTGGCTTCCCCGTCGACGTCACTTGTCAGGAGGTTGCAAAAGGGGATGACACGACCCTGGGCCACTGCAACCGTCGTAAATATGAGTCAGTTGCCAAACTTCCAAATTTGGGGATGCAGCAAACGGTTTAATAGCTTGAAGGACGGTCGTAAGTCACTTTTTCGATGCTATTGTAACTTTGGTCACTAAACGAACAATTGTAAGTCAAGAACTACTTGTAGTTCCTCCCTAATGACTAAATGCATCATTTGTTGTTTTATCCAAATATTGTGCTGCTATATCCAATTATATTTATATTCAAATTTGGGTCTGTATATAAAGCCTGCATTTCCATCCAGTTTTTTCTTTCTGTTTTTTTTTTTTTTTTAGGTTAGGCTCGCTGCCTCGGGTACCAAAACTAAGCAGGCTATGCTTCCATTAAATTACATGTTGAATTCTGGTTTTAAACAAACTTTGGGAAAATGTGAGAGAGAAATTTCTCCTCCCGATATTTTGTCTTTTTAAAAAAAGAAGAAAGAAAGAAAGAAAGAAAGAAAGAAAGAAAGAAAGAAAGAAAGAAAGAAAGAAGAAGGAAGGAAGGAAGGAAGGAAGGAAGGAAGGAAGGAAGGAAGGAAGGAAGGAAGGAAGGAAGGAAGGAAGGAAGGAAGGAAGGAAGGAAGGAAGGAAGGAAGGGGCTATAGCTAGGAACCAACTGTACGCTTGGGAAAAAAATATAGGATATAATATCAATTTTAATGAGTGGGAAGAAGCCTGGAATAGGAATTACCAAATGACTAAAGCGGCAACGTATAGGGAAAATCAGTATAAGATGCTCCATGGGTGGCACCTAGAATAGCTAAAATGATCCCCAATGCTTCAGCAACTTGCTGGAAATGTGGCAAGGAAATCGGTACCTTTTTTCACATGTGGTGGTCCTGCCAGATACCAAAAAAGTTCTGGTCCAAAATTCGGGACTGGCTGAAGGAAATAATCGAAGAAGAAATAGACCTAGCTCCTGAAATCTTCCTGTTAGGTATAATTAGGGAGAGATTGGCTAAAGAAAAGATTCAACTCTTAATCCACATAACCACGGCAGCCAGACTAGTATACGCAAAGACATGGAAGGATAAAACTCCTCCCTCTGAGGAAAGTGTAATTAATAAGATTCTAGAATGCGCGGAAATGTCCAATTTAACAAATGAGCCGAATAATGGTGAAAAACCTAAACACTATGTTGTATGGGGTAGATGGTACAATTGGCTTCACAACAGGAAAAATCTTTTGAGAGTTGGTAAGAGTGTATTTATTTATCTTTAACTGGGAATAGAACCGTGATATATTCTGTAAATATGGGCAATACTGCACTTCCGATGTTGCTAGAAACATGTTGTATTTTGTTTTAGCTCTATAAAATTAATAAAGTATATTGAAAAGAAAGAAAGAAAAGAAAGAAAGAAGGAAGGAAGGAGGGAAGGAAAAGAAAGAAAGAAAGAAAGAAAGAAAGAAAGAAAGAAAGAAAGAAAGAAAGAAAGAAAGAAAGAAAGAAAGAAAGAAAGAAAGAAAGAAAGAAAGAAAGAAAGAAAGAAAGGTGCAGTGTTTAAAGAGGCTTTGTAATCAGCTGGAAAATTGTTGAGTTTGGGGCCCATCGAATAGGTCAACGGGTCCATGGCAAATAAAATAAAATTATGGGTTGTGTATTTGCATAAACGTTCTTGAACTGCAACCACAATAAGGAAAAAACTTCCCCGAGATCAGATTCATTGCAACATATGGCTGATGTGCTGAGGAAGTTGGACTTGTTAATATTTAACAACCTAAGCCAGTCGGTTAGGGATGTGGTGGCTCGAGGGACACGGTGGCTAAGATGCTGAGTTTGTTGATCAAAAGGTGGGCAGTTCAGCGGTTCGAATCCCTAGTGCCATGTAACGGGGCGAGCTCCCGTTCCTTGTCCCAGCTTCTGCCGACCTAGCAGTTTGAAAGCAGGTAAAAAATGCGAGTAGAAAAATAGGGACCGCCTTTGGTGGGAAGGGAACAGCGTTCCGTGCGCCTTTGGCGTTGAGTCACACCGGCCACATGACCACGGAGACGTCTTCGGACAGCGCTGGCTCTTCGGCTTTGAAACGGAGATGAGCACCACCCCCCTAGAGTCAGGAATGACTAGCACATATGTGCGAGGAGAACCTTTCCCTTTAAGCTAGTTGGATATTGACCTTGGAGATCTCCTAATCTAATCCCTTGCGGAGGCAGGAAACCCTATATGGTTGCAGACAAATGGTTGTCCCATCTCGTCTTAAAAACTTCCGGGATTGGAGCATTCACAGCTTCTGGAGGCAAGCAGTTCCCCTGGTTAATTGTCCTCACTGTTAGGAAACTTCTCCTTAGTTCCTGGTTGCTTCTCTCGTTGGTTAGTTTCCATCTGTTGCTTCTTGCCCTGCCTTCTGGTCCTTTGGAGAAGAGGCCTGAACCCTCTCCTCTGGGGCAGCCCCTCAAATATGAAAAGATTGCTATCATGTCACCCTTAGTCCTTTTCACTAGACTAGACACACCCAATTCCTTTACAGTTCCTTTTCCCTTCCAGCAACGCTGTCTGGGGGATTCTGGGAATTGAAGTCCACCCATCTTCAAGCTTCCAAGGTTGAGAAACACTGTCCTAAGCACTTTTACATTGATTTATTCAATCACCCATCTTCAGGCTTCCAAGGTTGAGAAACACTGTCCTAAGCACTTTTACATTGATTTATTCAATCACCCATCTTCAGGCTTCCAAGGTTGAGAAACACTGTCCTAAGCACTTTTACATTGATTTATTCAATCACCCATCTTCAGGCTTCCAAGGTTGAGAAACACTGTCCTAAGCACTTTTACATTGATTTCTTATAAAATTCGACTGCTTCTATCATTGAAGATGGAAGTTAGCTTCAGACATAATTTTCCTTTTGATCATAGTCTGGCCCTTTTAAGACGTATACGGGTAGTTCTCGACTTACAACAGTTCGCTTAGTGACCGCTCGAAGTTTCAATGTCTTTGAAAAAGGCGACTTACGTTTTTCACACTTATGACCGTTGCAAAATCTCCATGATCATGTGATTTACAATCAGACGCTTGGCAACTGACTCATATTTACGACGGTTGCCATGCCCTGGGGTGACGTGATCCCCTTCTGACAAGCCCAGGTCAATGGGGAAGCCGGATTCATATAATAATCGTGTGACTCACCTAACGACTGCAGTGATTCATTTAACAACGGTGGCAAGAAAGTTCGTAGAACAAGTGCCTCGCTTAGCAACGTAAACTTTGGCCTCAATTTTGGTCATAAGTCGATGATCGCCTGTGTTAACTCCCGAAGAATAACCCCAAGGGTATAACATATGTCTTCAAAAGGATTTTGTTTCAGAGCCATTTTGTTCTAAAACCTTGTGAGGGGAAAGAAGAAATAATTTAACTTTTTAATTTTTATTTATTTATTTTTGATTTTATTGATGTATTTTCATTTATTTATTTTTGATTTTACTGATGTATTTTTGTTTATTTTTGATTTTATTGATGTATTTTTCATTTGTTTATGTTTGATTTTATTGATGTATTTGTTAATAGATTTTATTGATGTATTTTCATTTATTTTTGATTTTACTGAATGCATTTTTATTCATTTATTTTTGATTTTATTGATGTATTTTCATTTATTTATTTTTGATTTTATTGATGTATTTTTTGTTTATTTTTGATTTTATTGATGTATTTTCATTTATTTATTTTTGATTTTACTGATGTATTTTTATTTATTTTTGATTTTATTGATGTATTTTCATTTATTTTTGATTTTATTGATGTATTTTTATTTATTTTTGATTTTACTGATGTATTTTTTTTGTTTATTTTTGATTTTATTGATGTATTTTTCATTTATTTGTTTATTTTTGATTTTATTGATGTATTTTTATTTATTTATTGTTCATATTTCCCAGAGAGGAGCTCTTTTGATTTCACACAAACCATTTTTTTTTCTTTATTTTTTTTGGCATTTGTCTTCGTATAGTTAACTAAGCTTCCCTGAAGGTTAGAGAAAGAAAAGGCAAACGTAAAGCACAATTTTCATAATGGTTTGTTAAATAAGCCAGAGAGGTGTGAGTTCCAGCCATCACCCTGTGCTGGAGACATTGTGTGTGGCCTAGCACCATGTGAATACCAGAGCGACTGTCCATTTAGACAAAATAATTACAGGCATAATATGGAATGCGTGAAGGGAAAAAACCCCAAGAGGGATTACTTTATATATTGCTAACTTCTATCATTAAAATATCCAAAAATCCTTGTATTTTTCTTCGTTGTTCTGTCCGGCCCTTTCCAGTGTGATCCCAAACGCAACTAAACAACCTCTAATTCCAAATCAAATGGATCATATATACAGGTAGTCCTCAACTCCAGGAGCCTGGATAGCTCAGCAGGCTAAGCACTGTAATTAACATTCAGCTGCCTGCAATTACTGTAAGTTTGAATCTCACCAGGCTCAAGGTTGACTCAGCCTTCCATCCTTTCTAAAGTAGGTAAATTGAGGACCCAGTTTGTGTGGGCAATAAGCTGACTTTGTATAAAAAATATACAAAAGTATGAAGGCATTGATGCATTGAAAGCCGCCCTGAGTCTCCGGAGAAGGGCGGCATATAAATCAAATTTAAAAAAAAACTTACGACCACAATTGAGCCCCAAACCTCTGTCACTAAGTGACGCATTCGTCAAGTGAGCTTTGCCCCATTTTACAACCGTTCTTCCCACGGTTGCTAAGCGAATCGCCTCAGCTGTTAAGTTAGTAGCATCGTGGCGACGTGAATCCGGTTTCCCCATTCTGACTTCCCTTGTCAGGACGTCGCAAAAGGGGGAATCGTACGAGCCTCCACGGACACAGCGACGGTCATAAATACGAGTCGGTTGCCAAGCGCCTGAATTTTGATCACGGAGATACTACAATGATCGTAAGGGTGATAAAAAACAGCCCTTAAGTCACTTTTTTTTCAGTGTCGTCATAACTTCAAAGAGTCACTAAATGGACTGTTGTAAGTTGAGGACTGTCGATACACACACACACACACACACACACACACACACACACACACCACACACACACACACACACACACACACACACACTTTCCCCGAAAATAAGAGCTAACCGGAAAAGAAATCCTAGCATGATTTTTCAGGGTGCTCATAATATAAGCCCTACCCCCCGTGATGGCGAACCTATGGCAGAGTCATATCGCGGAGCCATATCGGTGGGCACGCGAGTTCAGCTCCGGCATGCATGCGCGTGCCGGCCAGCTGATTTTCGGGCCTTTTGGGCCCACCAGAAGTCAGGAAAAAGGCTGTTTTTCCTGTGGGGAAAGTGGGGAAGGCCATTTTCGCCCTCCCCAGTCTCCTAGAAAGGCTCTGGATGGATAAATTTTGACTTTTGGAGTGGGTGGGGGGGAATAATTCAAAACTCAGAGCTATCCATCTTTTTCCTAGGACTCTGCGATTTGAACCAATGCCCCGGCAGTACCAATGTGTTGGCATGTGGGCCTTAAAACATGTGCTTTCTCTTTTAACTTCTGGCCTCATTTATTCATTTGTCACTTCGCGTGTTTAGAACAGGTCTCTCTCCCTCTCTCCCTCTCTCTCTCTGCAAACTTTTGAGCTTTGTTTGAAAGCAAGGTGACGAATGGCTTCGCGGCTGGCTGGCTGGCGTTTATAGCCTACCTACCTGAGCTGCCTCCAGTAAAAAAAAAAAAAATCCATGCCAACTTGTCACCTCTGCCCTCTTCACCTCCTTATTTACATTCCTACTCAAGAGTTCCTCATCCAAGAGCCAAGCTTTGTGGGTGTCCTTTTGTTTTCTTTAGGGGGGGTGGTGGTGGTGGATGGGTGAGTCCTTTTATCCGGCCTTTTCCAGAATATACCCAGAATAGAATTCAGCTGGAAGGGACCTTGGAGGACTTCTAGTCCATCCCCCTCAAGCAGGAGGCCCTATACCCATGATGGCGAACGGTGGCACACACAGCCATATTGGTGGGCATGCAAGCTCAGCTCCAGGGAGCATGCGTTGGCCTTCTGGGCCCCCCAGAATTAGGGAAACAGGTTGTTTCCTGCCTCCGGGGGTGGGGGGGTGGGGAAGGCCCATTTTTCTCTCTCCCCAACCAGAAGTTGGCAAATTGGCTGTTTTCAGCCTCCGGAGGGCCTCGGGGAGGGGAGGGGAGGCCGTTTTCACCCTCCCCGGACTCCTAGGAAGGCTCTGGAGGCTGGAAAGAGAAAAAAAAACAGACCTACCATGCCATCGCGTGCTGGGAGCAGGGTGGGGTGGGGGTGTCGCATGTGCATGCACGAAGGCAGGATGCATAGAATTATGAGTTTGGCCACGTGCCCGTGTGACACAACCCACCCCCCACCCCCGGCGCCTGGCACGCGATGACAAAAAGGTTAGCCATCACTGCCCTCTACTATATCAGAATCAGAATAGAGCTGGAAGATATATTTTTTTTTCTTAATTTGATTTATATGCCGCCCTTCTCCGGAGACTCAGGGCGGCTTACAGTGCATTAAGCAATAGCCTTCATCCTTTTGTATATTTCTACAAAGTCAGCTTATTGCCCCCACAAACTGGGTCCTCAATTTACCTACCTTAGAAAGGACGGAAGGCTGAGTCAACCTTGAGCTTGGTGAGATTCAAACTTACAGTAATTGCAGACAGCTGGATGTTAATTAGGGTGCTTAGTCTGCAGAGCTATCCAGGCTCCTTTTAGTCTCTCTAAAAACTCTTTTAGTTTTAGTCTCTTAATCCTCTTAGTTGTTCTTCTCTGCACTTTTTCCAAAGTCCCAACATCTTTTTTGACTTTGCCCAATCTTAAGGAATCCAGCAAAAGCCAAGGATTCAGCTTCTTAAGATTATTTCCCCCTTATTAAAAAAAATAAATAAGTTTGTCGATGAATAATATCTCTCCTTGATCAATCATTATTTCTTGTCCTGCCCTCTGGTGCTTTGGAAATTTTATTTTTTTAAAAAAATTGATTTATATGCTGCCCTTCTCCGGAGACTCAGGGCGGCTTACAATGCGTTAAGCAATAGCCTTCATACTTTTGTATATTTATACAAAGTCAGCTTATTGCCCCCACAAACTGGGTCCTCAATTGACCTACCTTAGAAAGGATGGAAGGCTGAGTCCACCTTGAGCCTGGGGAGATTCGAACTTACAGTAATTGCAGACAGCTGGTGTTAATCACAATGCTTTTTTTTTAGTCTGCTGAGCTGCCCCCTCTTCTTTATGGCAGCCCCTCAAATACTGAAAGACTGCTATCATGTCACCCCTAATTCTTCTTTTCTTTAGACTAGCCAGACCCAAAATCTGCAACTGTTCTTCATATATTTAAAATAGACTCTAGGCCTTTGATCCTCTTCATTGCTCCTCTCTGCACTTTTTCCAAAGTCTCAACATCTTTTTTTGCAGCGCAGTGACCAAAATTGGTTGCAGTATTCCAGGTGTGGCCTTGTAAAATTGGCACGAATCCTTCACGTGATCTTGACTCTATGCCTCTGTTTATACCACCCAGGATTGTATAAAGATAAACCATCTTTATAAAGATAACCATCTTTTTTTGCTTGTAAAGATAATGTTCCTTTTGTGTTTTCTTCAGTAAAAAAAAACTTCACTCTGGTCTTCCCTTTTTCCTGTTTAGGACTCCTGAACAATGTCCAAGTGTCGTTTCCTTGTTGTCCGAAAGTTACAACCCGCATGTCCGCTACGGAGCAGCGATGGCTTTGGGGATCTGTTGTGCTGGGACAGGAAACAAGGTAAGGCCAGGTGCAGGCAAACTGCAATTCTCCTTTTTTCCCCCCCCACTAAAGTCTGTTTGATTTGTTTGTTTGCATCACACTTTTTCTTATTTTTACAAATAACACAAGGCAGCAAGCATATCCAACACACCTTCCTCTTTATATTTACCCAACAACAACCCTCTGGGATGGGTTGGGCTGAGAGAGAAGGACTGGCCCAAGGCCACCAGCTGGCTTTCATGGCTAAAGCGGGACTAGAATTCACAGTCTCCCGGCGATTGGCCCAAAGACACACCGAGCTGGCTTTCCTGCCTAAGGCAGGACTCAAACTCTCCTTCTGCTGCTAATTGGCCCAAAGTCCCTGAACCAGCTTTCATGGCTCAAGGCAACTAGAATTCACCGTCACCTGGTGATTGGACCAATGTCACTGTTCTGACCAGCTCACGACAAACCCTCTGACGTGAACTCAAAAGATTTCTTTATTGGGAGCGACCGAAAAATGTTTCTCTCGCAGGCTAGCAACTCTGTCTGGCCGGGAGAGGACTAGTTGTCTGCCACATCTATTCATCTCCGCCTCCTGACTTTTATCCCCAGAGCTAGGGTGGCGCCTCGCTAGCAGCGGTGGCTCTTCCATCCCAAGGATCGGCCCATAGATTTCCACTGTTCTCCTCTCCTCTGTCTTCTGTGCATCGGCACGTCAGGCACTGGACCCAGCTGTTCCTCCTCTTCCTCATCAGCCACCTCCAGACCTGGGGGCTGTTGACTCTCCATCTGAGGGCTGACGGACAGCCCAGGCTCCACCTTTCTCTCTCTCTCTGCCAGCTCCATTCCCTCTTCCCCCTCGGAGCTCTCAGGTTTTCCTGATGCTGACCCTGACTCTCACGGCTCCTCCTCCTCCTCTGATTTGGCTGCTGATTAGCCAGCGGCCGACAGGCTACAACAGTCACCTAGATGGCTTTCATGCCTAAGGCAGGATTAGAACTCAGCTCCTCCTGCTGATTGGCACAAAGTCATCCAGCCAGCTTTCATGAGTAAGGGGTGGGGGTGTGTGGGGGAGACTTGAACTCACATTATTTTGTTTTCTTTTTTTTTTAAATACTTTATTAATTTTTTATAGATACAAAAAGTTTTCATTTCTATTTACATCGGATACGCAGTGTTTATACATATATACATAAAATTGCTTGGTGTCACTTTTACCATTTGTTATTATTTATTTAACACACCTTTTACTCCTGTTTTAGTTTTTTTTTTCGTTCATCCATTCGTACCACCTTTCCCACACAGTATAGTAATCTGAGTTTTCATCATTATTTAATTCATAGGTTAATTTGCTCATCTCTGCACACTTTAATACCTTCCTAAGTACGAGTTCTTCTGGTGGCAAGGTTTTTTCCTTCCAATATTGGGCATAAGCCAACCTAGCAGCTTCTAGTTATATGTATCATTAAGTGGGTCTTTGTTTTTCCAAATCTCTTCTTCGCTATTCCCAGGAGAAATAATTCCGGTATCAGCTCTACTTCTTCTCTAATTATTTCTTGTAACCATCTCCCAATTATGGTCCAATATTTTTTCGCTTCGGGGCACGTCCACCACATGTGAAAGAAGGTGCCCTGACCTGACATTATTTTGTTTTCTAACCTGGTGCCTTAACCGCTAGACCTCCTGACTGTGGATAAAGCAGCGTGGTTATATGTAACTTTGGCCTTTTTTACAAAATACCTCCTTAAAAAAAAATTCTAAATTGAAGATTATTTTTTGGAGTGGGGGGACGGTGCCTTTGAGTCAGTATTGACTTCTGGCAACTGCCTGGACAAGACCCTGCCCTTTTCTTTCAAGATTTTGGAAGTGCTTTACCATTGCCTACTTCCTAGGGCTGAGAGAAAGTGACTGGCCCAAGGTCACCCCGCTTTGATGTTTGGAATCAAACCCCAGCACTCCTTGCTGAGGGCATGGATGTCAGACGCCTGAAGTCCTGCATCATAAACCATCATCTCCTTGGGGACGATGGGAGGGAACATCTACAGTCAGAAAAGCCAGGTTAATGAAAGCAGCTGTCACCAGATTTATATTATTATTATTATTATTATTATTATTATTATTATTATTATTATTATTATAAACTTTTATTCATTAAACATGAAACTCGGTCAGCTGAACATTTAAAAATGGATCACAAATATTATTGACACCATTATTACCTCTTTTATTCATTAAACGTGAAACTCAAGTCAATTGAACATTTAAAAATTATTATTAAATTTATTTGCCACCCGTTTCGTATGCAATGACTTGCAACCAGGTGCCAGACCGATGTACAGATAGTCCTCGAGTTACAACAGTTCCTTTAGTGACCACTTAAAGTTACAACGGCACTGGAAAAAAGTAACTTAGGACCATTTTTCACACTTACGACCGTTTGCAGCATTCCCATGGTCACATGTTTAAAATTCGGACACTTGGCAGCTGACTCACATTTATGACGGTCGCAGTGTCCTGGGTCACGTGATCTCCTTTTGTGACCTTCTGACGAGCAAAGTCACTTAACAACCATGTCACTAACTTAACATCTGCAGTGATTCACTTAACAATTATGGCAAGGAAGGTCGTAAAATGGGGCAAAACTCACTTAACAAATGTCTCGCTTAGCAGCCAGCATTTTGGGCTCAATTGTGGTCGTAAATTGAGGACCATCTGCGCAGCCAAGTTGGCCTTTGTAAGCCAAAGTTATATTTGATTAGTATTTTCGGCACATCTCTGACAAACTCCGTTGGATGAATTCAAAGAAATGAACATTTTAGTCCATGCTGGCTGGAGAATTCTGGGACTTGAAGTCCGCACTCTTTCAAATTGCTTAAAAGTGAGAAATATTGATCTAAAGTTTTGCTCCCAGTCACATTCTTGGATTATCTTCTGGTTCCTGATCTGTGCTTATGCAAGACCTAATTTTTATTTATCCAAGAGACGCATTCTTTGGCTCGAGGGTTCCTTGAAAAAATCTTCAGCTTTTGGACATTCCCCTTTGGAGGGGAGAGTCTAGAGAAAGTACAGAAACTATATTGATTTCCTGTCTCGTTGACGATATTTTTCCTTTACTGGACATAAACAGGGCAATCGTTTCGCTCGAGCCTTTGGCCCGAGTCTGCTTTGTCTCTCCGTAACTTTATGCAGTCGGGATAACAACCTGCCTGGACTGCAGTTTTGCACTCTCATTGTTTATTTCTGAAATAAAAGAGCTCGAGCGCATGTTTATGTCAGTGGGTCTTCTTACATCAACATATAGCAAAGTCTGAATTAATATGTTAGAACTGAAAAGACTGGAAATCATGTTAAGGTTTAAGTTAGACTCAAGAGGGACCTCCATCCTCTATAAATAGTTGTGAGTTCACACAACGTCAAGAGTTTGGGTCGGGACCTCTAAACGCACACCAATACAAACCCGCTTATAAAAAGGTCATTTTGCGTAATTAGAAGGGAAGAGAGCTCAAGTAGGGAAAAATAAGCCATAAAAAGACTTTGATCCATCCGTGACATTTGTCTGCGTTTTATTTAACTTATGAGTTCATTATCTGGCCCTAGACCAGTGTTTATCAACTTGGAAGATGATATTATTTTTATAAATAACTTGAGGTGGCAAACATACCTAATATTATTTCCTCCTACTATTTTTCCCACAACAACAACAACCCTGTGAGGTGGATTAGGTTGAGAGAGAGGGACTGGCTCAAAGTCACCCAGCTGGCTTTCCTGCCACAGTCAGGACTAGAACTCACAGTCTCCCGGTGATTGGCCCAAAGTCACCCAGCTGTTTTTCCTGCGTAAGGCAGGACTAGAATTCACAGTCTCCCGGTGATTGGCCCAAAGTCACCCAGCTGTCTTTCCTGCGTAAGGCGGGACTAAAACTCACAGTCCCCCGGCGATTGGCCCAAAGTCACCCAGCTGGGTTTCCTGCCTAAAGTGGGACTAGAACTCACAGTCTCCTGGCGATTGGCCCAAAGTCACCCAGCTGCTTTCCTCCGTAAGGCGGGACTAGAACTCACAGTCTCCCGGCGATTGGCCCAAAGTCACCCAGCTGTCTTTCCTGCGTAAGGCGGGACTAGAACTCACAGTCTCCCGGTGTTTGGCCCAAAGTCACCCAGCTGTTTTTCCTGCGTAAGGCGGGACTAGAACTCACAGTCTCCCAGTGATTGGCCCAAAGTCACCCAGCTGGCTTTCCTGCATAAGGCGGGACTAGAACTCACAGTCTCCCAGTGATTGGCCCAAAGTCACCCAGCTGCCTTTCCTCTGTAAGGCGGGACTAAAACTCACAGTCTCCCGGTGATTGGCCCAAAAACACCCAGCTGTCTTTCCTGCGTAAGGCGGGACTAGAACTCACAGTCTCCTGGTGATTGGCCCAAAGTCACCCAGCTGTCTTTCCTTCATAAGGCGGAACTAGAACTCACAGTCTCTCAGTGATTGGCCCAAAAACACCCAGCTGTCTTTCCTGCGTAAGGCGGGACTAGAATTCACAGTCTCCCAGTGATTGGCCCAAAGTCACCCAGCTGTCTTTCCTGCGTAAGGCGGGACTAGAACTCACAGTCTCCCGGCGATTGGCCCAAAGTCACCCAGCTGCCTTTCCTGCGTAAGGCGGGACTAGAACTCACAATCTCCCAGCGATTGGCCCAAAGTCACCCAGCTGTCTTTCCTGCGTAAGGCAGGACTAGAACTCACAGTCTCCCGGTGATTGGCCCAAAGTCACCCAGCTGTCTTTCCTGCGTAAGGCAGGACTAGAACTCACAGTCTCCCGATGATTGGCCCAAAGTTACCCAGCTGCCTTTCCTCTGTAAGACAGGACTAGAATTCACAGTCTCCTGGTGATTGGCCCAAAGTCACCCGGCTGGCTTTCCTGCCTAAAGTGGGACTAGAACTCGCCGTCTCCTGGTTCCTAACCTGTTGCATTCACCACCGGACCAAAACTGTCTCCACCCTTCTTCAACGCTTTCATTAAGGGGACCCTTCACAGAAAGGGTGACGACAGGTAACGGAAGGCCTTTCTCTGAAGTAACCTTGAGACCAATAGCATTAAAAAAAAAAAAAAAGCGTTTTTTCTCACCTGAAACAAATTGCTTGCTTCACACTCCTTCCAGCCTCGTTTTTTTTCCCCCAAGAAATTAAAACGTTTGATCTTCAGAGCGCCTGTCGCGCGAGTGCCCTTTTGGGCGTCTTTCTCATCAGCTGCTCCCTACCATGCCCTGCTTGAAGATCCTAATCGGATAATCCTGATGAAAGAATGCCTGGCGCTTGAAAGGTAAATAAAGTTAATATTCCTCTCCTTTTTTTTTTTCCCCTCCTCTCCCCCGATAGGAAGCAATTAATTTGTTGGAACCGATGACTAACGATCCTGTCAACTACGTGCGTCAGGGGGCTCTGATTGCATCAGCTCTGATCATGATCCAGCAGACCGAAATCCTGTGCCCAAAGGTGAGCGAGGGATCTTTGAACCGGGGAGGCGCGCGAGAAAGAGAATGTGTCAAAAGAAGAAGGATGGGGGAGACACGTTGAAGGCGCTTTGGTTTTGGCCCGGCCTTTCGTTGGAAGGGCGCTTGTTTTAATGAGATCCTAGAAAGATTGTGGAGAGGAAAGCAACGGAGATGTAAAAAAAAAAAAGATTTTAAGACTCTAGAACAGGGGTGTCACACTCGATTTCATTGAAGGCTGCATCAGAGTTGTGTTTGAACTCGGAGGGGGGGGGGGCTGGGAGCGTGGCCAGGGTTGCGTGTCCAACTCAACATCAGCCTGAGTGGAGTAGGAGGCTAATGCCTCCTACTAAGGCAGCATTTAACATCCAGCTGCCTGCAATTACTGCGAGTTCAATTCTCACCAGGCCCAAGGTTGACTCAGCCTTCCATCCTTTCTAAGGTGGGTCAATTGAGGACCAGTTTGTGGGGGCAATAAGCTGACTTTGTATAGATATACAAAAGTAGGAAGGCTGTTGCTTAACACATTGTAAGCCACCCTGAGTCTCCGGAGAAGGGCGGCATATAAATCAAATTAAAATAAAATAAAAATAAAAAAAATTGCTGGACCACCTTCTACCGGCCTCCCACCACCCTGTGCGGTCTCATAGAGCTGCCCTCCTCCGGGTGCCATCGGCCAGACAATGTCGGCTGACGACCCCCAGGATGAGGGCGTTCTCTGTGGCCGCACCGTCCCTCCGGAATGGGTTACCCACCGAGCTCCGGACGACTCCCGATCTCTGCACTTTCCATGCTGGCTTGAAGACATGGCTTTTTCACCAAATTCCCTGACCGATTATGGGGTTTTAATTTTGGGGATTTTAAATTGGACCGTATTTTAGTATTTTATCATTGTTGTTTTAACTATGTGAGCCGCCCCAAGTCCCATTGGAGAAGGGCGGCATATAAATTTTAATAATAAAATAAATAATAAATAAATAAATTTTTCGAGGCTCTGTTTTTGGCTGCAACATCCTCCTGCAGCCTTTGGCAGCGAAAACGGAGCCGGAGGGGGGGGCACACACTGCCAGTCCAAGCTCCGTTTTTGGCCGCAACAACCTCCTGCAGCCCTCTATCAGACAAAACAGAGCCGGGGGCCACATGCAGCCAGTCCGAGTTCCATTTTTGGCCGCGATGGCATCCTGCAGCCCTCTGCTAGCGAAAATGGAGAGCTCTGGCAGAGGCACCGTGGGCCGGTCCTTCGTTGTTTCGTGGGCGGCACCGCGGGCTAGGTCTAAGCACCCCGCGGGGCAGATTCAGGCCACGAACCTTGAGTTTGACACCCCTGCTGTAGAAAGAGTGCAGAGAAGAGCCACAAAGATTATTAGGGGACTGGAGGCTAAAACATACGAAGAACGGGTGCAGGAACTGGGTATGTCTAGTTTGATGAAAAGAAGGATTAACGGGGAACACGATATCAGTCTTCCAGTATTTGTGTCATTTGATGAACCCAACCAATTCAGCAACTCTGAGACTTTTTCCTTGCTCAAAGAACTGTTTTACTGAGTACATCGTTCCAGCACGGATGAATACAAAACCAGCTCTGATTATTTCCCGCGTTTTCAGTATAATTCAAGAACAGATCCTTCCCTCCCTCATCTCAAGTCACATTGTCCAGTTAGGCGTTCTGGCGTCTCCTTGGCAACTTTTTCCAGTCTCTGGCCAGCACCTGTTGAGATGACCTTGGTTCTCAAGGGATAGTAGGTTGCTTTGTCTGGTCTACATTCCAAGCTTCTCCCCCACCCACTCTCCCGGCCCGTTTCCTCCCATACTGTGCGGCAATTCGAGAAATGGAAAGATGGCTGCAACAGGCCTGATCCGATTCAAATTTAACCATTTGATGGGCTGCCCCCAAAGAAGATGGCGATCAAGCTAATTCTCCAAAGCCCCCGAAAGGCAGGACAAGAAGCAACGGATGGAAACTAGTCAGGGAGAGAAACAACCTGGAATTAAGGAGAAATTTCATCACTGGAGGTTTTTAAGAAAAGTCTGGGCAGCAGCCTGTCTCAAAGGGTATAGAATCTCTTGCTTGGGAGGCGCGCCAGACTAAAAGACCTCCAAGCAGGGGTGGCCTACTGGGGGTTCGCAGGAGTTTGGGAGAACCTCTAGGTAAGGTTCTGTGCAGTTTGGAGAACCTCCAAATCCCACTCCTGGCTGGCCCCGCCCCACCCACCCTGCCCCTCCCCTCCCAGGAGTCCCCACGCGGCCTATTGGCTGCAGATAAGTGCAGGGGAGGCTCAGGGAGGGTGAAAAATGGGCCTACCGGGCCCATTTCCAGCCTCCAGAGGGCCTCTGGAGCCCGAGGAGGCCATTTTTGTCCTCCCGGAGGCTCAAGAAAAGCCTCCGGAGCCCGGGGAGGCCAAAAATGTCCCATCCCCTCGCTGTGGTGCAGGACGCCGACTAGGCCACGCCCACCATGGCCACGCCCACCCAGCAACCAGGAAGAGAACCCCTTGCCTCCAAGGTCCCTTGCAACTGAGCCTGAGTAGAGTAGGGGAGTAATGCCTCCTACAAAGGCAGCATTTAAGATCCAGCTGCCTGCAATTACTTGCGAGTTCAATCCCAGCCAGGCTCAAGGTCGACTCAGCCTTCCATCCTTTATAAGGTGGGTAAATTGAGGACCCAGTTTGTTGGGGGCAATAAGCTGACTTTGTATAAATATAAATATGCAAAAGTATGAAGGCTATTGCTTAACGCATTGTAAGCCGCCCTGAGTCTCCGGAGAAGGGCGGCATATAAATCAAATTTTAAAAAAAACAAAAAACTCTATTCTGATCGAATGGGTGGAAACTTGCAAAAGGGAGATCAATCCTAAAACTAAGGAGGAATTTTCTAACAGAACAATGAATCAGCGGAACAAAAATCCGTAGTGCTGAGTAAAACGATTCAGCTTTTTATTCTCCGTGCCTGTTAGCATTTTTTTTTTCATTTTTTTTTACAAACACCGTCACGCTTCCGCCCCCCCCCTCTTGAATCATACAGGAGGTTACCTAGTTTGAGAAATGTTCTTACTTATTGTGCGGCTCAGTTTGAAATCTTAAATCTCGATTTGAGCTCTTGAAAAGAGTGGAAATAAGCATGCTAAGCTTGTTACTGGGGGCTTTAGAGATTTGAAAGTTTATACAAGTCCTCTTCTTTTAAATAATGTATTCTGCTATGGAATAATACATTCCAAATGGAGTTTTTGGGGTTTTTGTTTTTTTTTTCATTTGTTTGACAACTAGAAAGTTTATAGCTCAAGGTTTTTGCAGTTGCAGTTGTTCTGCTTGGCTAGATTTGCAGCCCGGCTTAGGACTGGCATTGCTCAGAGTTTAGAATTTAGAATTAACTTAGTTGTCGCTTTAAATGTACATTAATCGGCACGCGTTAAAATGAAATTTCGTTGCATACAGCTCTCAAAGGGCCACCGCCAGGAGTTCATGAGCAAAATTTGTATCCCGCTAAACTCCTGAAATACAGATAGTCCTCGACTTACGACCACAATGGAGCCCAAAATTTCTGTCCTTAACTGAGACGTTTCTTAAGTGAGCTTCGTCCCATTTTGCGACCTTTCTTTGCCACCGCTGTTAAGCGAATCCCTGCCGTTGTTACGTTACTAACGTGAATCCAGCTTCCCCATTGACTTCGCTTGTAAGAAAGTCACCAAAGGGAATTATATGACCCCGGGACACTGCGACCGTCATAAATATGAGTCGGTTGCCAAGCATCTGAATTTTGATCATGTGACCATGGGGGGGGCTACTACAACGGTCGTAAGTGTGAAAAACGGTCCTCAGTCACCTTTTTCAGTACTGTTGTAACTTTTTTTTAAAATTAGATTTATATGCCGCCCTTCTCTGAAGACTCAGGGCGGTTTACAAGGCGTTAAGCAATAGCCTTCATACTTTTGCATATTTTATACAAAGTCAGCTTATTGCCCCACAAACTGGGTCCTCAATTGACCTACCTTAGAAAGGATGGAAGGCTGAGTCAACCTTGAGCCTGGGGAGATTCGAACTTACAGTAATTGCAGACAGATGAATGTTAATAACAGGCTTTAGTCTGCTGAGCTATCTTTATTCTTCTCTTCTGCATTCTATTCTTCTCTCTTGCATTCTATTCTTCTCTTCTGCATTCTCTTCTTCTCTTCTGCATTCTATTCATCTCTTCTCTTCTGCATTTTTTTTAAAATTAGGTTTATATGCCGCCCTTCTCTGGAGACTCAGGGCGGCTTACAATGTGTTAAGCAATAGCCTTCTTTCTTTCTTTCTTTCTTTCTTTCTTTCTTTCTTTCTTTCTTTCTTTCTTTCTTTCTTTCTTTCTTTCCTTCCTTCCTCCCTCCCTCCCTCCCTCCCTCCCTCCCTTCCTTCCTTCCTTCCTTCCTTCCTCTTCCTC
The DNA here is from genome assembly GCA_038048745.1 of Coluber constrictor foxii. Taxonomy (NCBI): domain Eukaryota; kingdom Metazoa; phylum Chordata; class Lepidosauria; order Squamata; family Colubridae; genus Coluber; species Coluber constrictor. Next base: position 1,874,469 of record CM075963.1, on the reverse strand, counting down.
TTTCTTTCTTTCTTTCTTTCCTCCCTTCCTTCCTTCCTTCCTTCCTTCTTTCCTTCCTTCCTTCCTCTTTCTTTCTTTCTTTCCTCCCTTCCTTCCTCTTTCTTTCTTTCTTTCCTTTCTTCCTTCCTCTTTCTTTCTTTCTTTCCTTCCTTCCTTCCTTCCTTCCTTCCTTCCTTCCTTCCTTCCTTCCTTCCTTCCTTCCTTCCTTCCTTCCTTCCTTCCTTCCTCTTTCTTCTTTTTTTTTGAATTTGATTTATATGCCGCCCATCTCCGGAGACTCAGGGCAGCTTATAATGCATTAAGCAATAGCCTTCATACTTTTGTATATTTATACAAAGTCAGCTTATTGCCCCCACAAACTGGGTCCTCAATTTACCCACCTTAGAAAGGATGGGAGGCTGAGTCAACCTTGAGCCTGGTGAGATTCGAACATGGAGTAATTGCAGACAGCTGGATGTTAATAACAGGCTTTAGTCTGCTTTTAGCCTGTTGAGCTATCCAGGCTCACTTTGAATGGCCACTAAACAAACTTGTAAGTCGAGGACTACCAGTAACTGTGTTTTTAAGGGAGACCAATGCTGAAAAATACACTGAAATTTGGGTCAGGGAATTCTCCTTTCTGGGGGGAAAAAAAACCAATTGATGACACTTAAGTTTGACGATGTCTCAGATGTCTTGGCTCCTATTTTCAGTTCTCAATTTTAGCTCTTAAAAGTTTTATCTTGGGAACCCTGCTTTGAACAACTCATTTCTTCCCTAGTCTGTCGATTACTTAAATTTCCTTGGAAAAGCAATTGCTAAATCAATGCCTCTTATAGTCATTTGCCTTCTGAAAATATCTGGATGATGATGAGGATCACGGTCATGGAGGGATTACATGTGTTTGTAATCATTGAACCAAGAAGTTTGTGTGGGCGCAATATTCCTTCTTGGGTCTTTGGTGTTTTTACCCTTTTCACAACCCATTGACAGATTTAATCATAGTTTCAACAGGAGTATCCCGGACTAAGCCAAGTCCAAAAATGCTAAAGAATTCTTCAAAGCCTGGCACCCGGATTTAACAGCCATCAACAGGCACATAGAGATGAATAACATTTGCACACCATTCGAAAGAGACGATCGAAAAGCCAAAAAGGAGACAAAAACAGCACTAGCACTTAGACTTATATATGATCTGTCCCACCCTACAGAGACCCACAAAAACACAGCCAGTTGAGGGTTAAGAAGCACTTGGCACACTCCACAGTTCTTATCTCAAACTTGGCAGCGATATGCACACCGTCTGCCAAGGGCTTTAATAGTTCACAAAAAGAAAATCACCTACGTAGCTTTGCCAAAATCCGTTCTTTTAGCTCCAAAGACTACTAGATTGCGTTTTTGTTCGTCACAGCGATCATGAACCACCCTCCTGTCTTATATAGGCTCTGGGTGTGGTCCAGTGACTCATTGATCCTGTGACTCCAGTCCAGTGACTCAGGTCTATTCCCTCATGCGTCTCCGCAGCTGCTGTAAGCGTTTATCTCGCCTTCTTTGGCGTGCGTCCAGGAATGACGTCTCTCCCTCACTCTCATCTGAGACACCTGTTTCCCCACTACTTAGCTCTCTTTCAGCTGGCACCTGAGACGGTGCCGGGGGGGGGGGGGGGGGGGCTGGGAGATCTGGCTGGCTCCTCTTCCTCCTGCTCAGAGCTTCCTTCCTCCAATGGGATAGGCTCAGAGGACGGGGCCACAACAATATACCATTTGTATAAGTTTACAGAGTCAGCCTCTTCCCTGACAATTTGGCTTCTCATTTTACCGAAGGGAAGGCTGAGTCAAGCTTGAGTCAACCTTGGTCAGGATCGAACTGCAGGCAGTGGAATTCTGCGTTAGCCTGCAATAATGCATTGTAACCACCGCGCCACCATGGCCCAAACACCACCTCACTAGCAATCCACACCCAGACAAGCAGGGATTAACACCAAGATTAAAAACTAGATCAATAATTAAGCAGTAAATAATACCCCAATCAAAGAACTATCAAATGGATAAATTAATGAAAGAAATGAAAGAAAAAGAAGATACATAATATTATCTAGTATGGAATAAGTGGTATGATTGGCTAAAGACTAGGGAAGGTAGAAGGGAATGAATGATGTGATAAATGTGTAAAATATTGTAAATGAATAAAATCAGAAATAAAGGAACAATAAAGATAAAGACAATAAAGAATAAGAAAAATGGGGAACATAGAAAGTAAGAGAAATGAAACTAATATGTAAAAAGACACACATATGGTGTGTTGATGCTTTGTATGTTGTGTTGTGTTGTTATTGTAAAAAAATATTAAAAAACAACAACAAAGAACTACCAAATCCGAGAAACAATTGAATAGTAAACAGCAGCATAATCAAGGAGCCACTCAAAACACTCTCACTAACATTGAAAGGAGAAGCCACTTATATATGAATAAGTAGTCTGGATAAGGAGCCTGAGTAGCGTAGGGGGCTAATGCCTCCTACTAAAGGCAGCAATTAACACCAGCTGCCTATAATTTCTCTGAGTTCAATCCTAGCCAGGCTCAAGGTCGACTCAGCCTTCCATCCTTTCTAAGGTGGGTCAATTGAGGACCCAGTTTGTGGGGGCAATAAGCTGACTTTGTATAAATATACAAAAGTAGGAAGGCTATTGCTTAATGCCTTGTAAGCCGCCCTGAGTCTCCGGAGAAGGGCGGCATATAAATCAAATTTAAAAAAAAAAGTAGTAATCTATCTCCCTTCTAGCACTGATGATGTTACCTTGCTGGATCATGAAACGTCTACAAGAAAACCAGCAAATTTAGAGAGTACGAACCCCATACTTTTCTGTCTCAGGAAGCCACCTTTGATTCCCGAAGCAGGCCTTGTGTTGTTGTCGTTGAAGAGAATTAACAACCATCTTTTTCCGGCACACCTCCCATTATCTAGACCAGGGGGGTCTCCCGACGTGGCCATTTTAAGACCTGTGGACTTCAACTCCCAGAATTCCCCAGCTAGCATGGAACATCTACAAGAAAAGCATGGCTGGCTGGGGAATTCTGGGACTTGAAGTCCACAGGTCTTAAAGGGGCCAAGATTGCAGATAATCCCTGAACCAAAAGTTGATTTTCCTGGGAAAGATTTCTTGTTTTAAGTTGATGCCGCTGTGTCAAAAGACAATTTTTTTCTCATCAATGCAGCCCTTGGCTTCTAGCGGATGTTAAGCTTCGAAATTAGTGTCTCCCCCCCCCCCTTCCACCCCTTAGCACAAGCCATCCAAGAATTTCCAAATTTCTGAGTTTACTGATTTATACGGACACGTTAAACAAGAAGCTTAATGTGAATCTTCTTGGCAGATCTTCGAGCTCTCTGGCATGTATACTGTCATTGGTTGACAGATTGGTCATAACATCGTCCCTCTTCTCTTCCTCTGCAAGTTACACTTAATTGAGAATTTGGAAGCCCTCGTTCAGGAGAACAGAGCTCCCTCAGTTTCCTGCAGCTGTGCCCGTGTTATATTTTATGGCAGAACTGTTGCAAGGTGTTGCACGCTGAAGCCACACACTGTTGCCCGCAGAGGGTCAAAATGGGTATTTTGCAGGGGGGATTTGGGGTCTCCAGCCTTGCAGCATTCTCTGGGGTGGAGGGGATTGTATAATACAGAAAACAGAAGTGCTCGATGCTTTCTGAGCTGGGTGATTTTCTCGGAGATGTTTCATTGCCCAACTTCATCAGTGATAGAACAGAATGGGGCTTGTGTAGAGGAGGAGGAGGACAGCTATGGGGTCCTTGGTGTTCTCTGACCTTGGTTGATTTTCTTGCAGACGTTTCATGACCCAACTAGGGAATATCATCAGTGCTAGAAGGGAGATAGATTGCTACTTATTCATATATAAGTGGCTTCTCCTTTCAACGTTAGTGAGAGTATTTTGAGTGGCTCCTTGATTATGCTACTGTTTACTGTTTGATTGTTTTCTCAGATTTGGTAGTTCTTTGTTGTTGTTTTTTAATATTTTTTTACAACAACAACACAACACAACATACAAAGCATCAACACACCATATGTGTGTCTTTTTACATACCAGTTTCGTTTCTCTTACTTTCTATGTTCCCATTTTTCTCATTCTTTATTGCCTTTATCTTTATCGTCCCTGTATTTCTGGTTTTATTCATTTACAGTATTTTACACATTTATCACTTCATTATTCCCTTCTACCTTCCCTAGTCTTTAGCCAATCATACCACTTATTCCATACTAGATAATATTATGTATCTTCTTTTTCTTTCATTTCTTTCATAATTTATCCATTTGATAGTTCTTTGATGGGGGTATTATTTACTGCTTAATTATTGATCTAGTTTTTAATCTTGGTGTTAATCCCTGCTTGTCTGGGTGTGGATTGCTAGTGAGGTGGTGTTTGGGCCATGGTGGCGCGGTGGTTACAATGCATTATTGCAGGCTAACGCAGAATTCTACTGCCTGCAGTTCGATCCTGACCAAGGTTGACTCAAGGTTGACTCAGCCTTCCATTCGGTAAAACGAGAAGCCAAATTGTCTGAGGGAAGAGGCTGACTCTGTAAACTTATATAAACGGTATATAAGTCTAAGTGCTAGTGCTGTTTTTGTCTCCTTTTTGGCTTTTCGATTGTCGATCGAAAGGGAGATAGATTACTACTTATTCATATATAAATTGCTTCTCCTCTCAATGTTAATGAGAGTGTTTTGAGTGACTCCTTGATTATGCTGCTGTTTACTATTTGATTGTTTCTTGGATTTGGTAGTTCTTTGTTGTTTTTCAATATTTTTTTACAACAACAACACAACACAACATACAAAACATCAACACACCATATGCTAGAAGGGAGTAGGGCTTGCTCTTCTTTTGCTCTTTTTACCTAGTTTGGGTAATGTAACATCAAGGAATCCAGCGAGCTGAGAGATCACGAAGGATCCCACAACTTAACCCTAAACTCCAAATATTCCCTACTATCAGAACAGGAAACGGAAATTGCATGAGTCAAAAAAGACTATTTCAGGAGAAAGTCCTTACAAAAATCGAATGTTATCTCTAAGGAAGCTTAGTTACGTCGCTAGTTAGGCATTTTTCGACTCGTTTGCGTAATCGATCGCTGAGACGAAGCGAAGAGCAATAACGGGAATTGCGGCTTTGCCCTCAACATTGGAAGGCCTGTTCAGCATCACCTCTGGCTTTTGACATTTCCGCAGACGTTGCTCTTGGAGTTTCAGATATATTCATCGACAAACTATTTTTTTTTATTTTTTTTTAATTAAGGGAGAAATAATCTTAAGAAGCTGAATCCTTGGCGATGTTCTTTAGCTTTTGCTGGATTCCTTAAGATTTGGCAAAGTCAAAAAAAGATGTTCGGACTTTGGAAAAAGTGCGGAGAAGAACAACTAAGAGGATTGAGAGACTAAAACTAAAAGAGTTTTTAGAGAGACTAAAAGGAGCCTGGATAGCTCTGCAGACTAAGCACCCTACTTAACATCCAGCTGTCTGCAATTACTGTAAGTTCGAATCTCCCCAGGCTCAAGGTTGACTCAGCCTTCCATCCTTTCTAAGGTAGGTCAATTGAGGACCCAGTTTGTGGGGCAATAAACTGACTTTGTATAAAATATACAAAAGTATGAAGGCTATTGCTTAACGCATTTTCAAAAAAAAAAAGAAAAAAGAAAGGGGAAGGAAGGAAGGAAGGAAGGAAAGAGAGAGAGAGAGATAGAAAGAAAGAGAGAGAGAGAGAGAAAGAAAGAAAGAAGAAGAAAGAAGAAAGAAAGAAAGAAAGAAAGAAAGAAAGAAAGCTATTGCTTAACGCATTGTAAGCCGCCCTGAGTCTCCGGAGAAGGGCGGCATATAAATCAAATTTTAAAAAACAAAAAAAAAAAGTATGAAGAACGGTTGCAGGGTTTGGGTTTGACTAGTCTAGAGAAAAGAAGGACTGGGATGACCTAATAGCAGTCTTCCAATATCTGAGGGGTTGCCACAAAGAAGAGGGGTTGAATCTATTTTCCCAAACACCAGAAGGCAAGACAAGAAACAATGGATGGAAACTAATTCAGGAAAGAAACAACCTGGAATTAAGGAGAAACTTCCTAACAGTAAGGACTATTAACCAGTGGAACTGCTTGCCACCAGAAGTTTGGGGTGCTCTTTTTAAGAAGAGACTGGATAGCCATTTATCTGAAATGGTATATAGGATCTCCTGCTTGAGCCGGAGGCTGGACTATAAGACCCCCCCCCCCCCCCAAGCTCCCTTCCCGCTCTATTCTGATTGATTTGATTGAATGGATATTTGACTCGGTTTCTATGTCAAGAATCCACAAACGGTGGAACAGTTACCGAAGGTGTAAATCAGGCAGCCGGTCTGTAGCTTGTAGCATCAGTGCTTTAATTGAAACAGTCCAACGGAGTTAAGAACTCTTAATGCCTTTTTGGCAATGCTGTGACAATGGGCTCTGGCACTTGGATCTTTAGAAACGAGTACTCCAAGGTCCTTGACAGAGTCATAATAAAGCTAAAGTGATAATAAAGCTATTCTGAAGTCTTTCAATTCCCAGAATTCTCCAGCCAGCAGGGGAGTTGAAGTCCGCATGTCTTAAGGTTCCCAAGGTTAAGAAAGACTGCTCTAGATCCGAAAAAGACAGATTAAAAATACTTGTGGACAGTTTTGCCCGTAGACCTATAAAAATTGAAAAGGAACAATGAAGAAAACCCTGTATTTGTGAGACCTGAGAGGACACTTCAGCTTCGTACAACGTCCCTCGTCCTTCCCTGTAAGACAGAAATCTCCAAATTTGGCAACTTGTGGACCTCAACTCCCAGAAGACGTTTAAAATGACCGGGCTGAGGAATTCTGGGAATTGAAGTCCAGAAGTCTTAAAGTTGCAATAAGACTAGAGGGACCAAGTTGAGTCAACAAGAGGATAAGTTATTTTGGGCACCCTGAGAATTTGAAGCAGACATTTTTGAGCTGTGATGCAAATTCCAGGTAGGGATTGCTCGGAAGGGCATTTAACACAGATCCCTGGAGAAGAATGAGTGGGAATTCACTGGAGAAAGCAATGATGTTGAGAAGAGTGAGCGGTAAAAGGAAACTGGGCCTTCAAGGAACGCCGTCACTGGAC